>CM059425.1:47910553-47918053 GCA_030390025.1 Squalus acanthias
GTTCATGGGTTCCCACATGCTGGAACTCAATTGCCCAATTAAGTGAAAATTGCATCATTCAGCCACATTAATCTGGAGTCAGGGGGGAAACACGAAATGCGGATGACACAACCCCAACCCGACCCCAAGACAAAATCCAGCCCATTGTCTGTTTAGCTATGCCCTCTCCCTGTCCTGCGAAGCATATTGAATGAAACCATTTGAAAGAAAAGAAAGACTTGCATTTATATAGCGCCTTTCATGACCACCGGACGCCTCAAAGCGCTTTACAGCCAATGAAGTACCTTTTGAAGTGGAGTCACTGTTGTAATGTGGGAAACGCGGCAGCCAATTTACACACAGCAAACTCCCACAAACAGCAATGTAATAATGACCAGATAATCTGTTTGTTTTTGTTATGTTGGTTGGTTTGAGCAGTAAGGGTGCAAACAGCTCTGGAATGTGCTATTTCACTGCTATTGTCTCAAAGCTGATGTGGCATGTGAGAATACCCAATTTCTGATAGCAGCTTTACTTGATATTTTAATGAATGGTCCCAATCAATATTTTGGATGGTGTGTGCGTCTCTGGGAGTTAACCCTTTGTAAACTGAACCTGACTTTACATCAGTAACATAATATAAATTAAACTGACATCCCTTCCAGGTCAAAGAGGTAAAGATCTTGAAATGTTACAGTGTGTATCACATTGTTGCTATATTTCCGTGTGGTGGGAGCCTGTCCGGTTTACACAGTTAACTGCTGCATTAAACACTCTAATAAACAACATCCAGAAACTCTCCTGTCAGCAGATCAATAGGCCTGGAGTTTCCGCTTGATGTGCTGCACAATTTGCCCGAAATCTGCGAAACCCGCACAAAAGATTGCAGAATTTTAAGTGCACATTATGTTTAGCGCAAATCAAGTTTCTGCAATCGTTTGCGCTAGTTTAAAAAGCATCGCGCTAGAAGCAGGCCTGCCCACAAACTGGCCACGCCCCCCCATCAAATTAATCCCCATGGCGAGTTTCCGCTAATAACACTCGTTTGCAGGCCTTCGAAGAGGTTTTAAAAATTAAGCTGGTTCTTTTGGGTGCAAGGACACTAATAGACATGTTGCAAAAGCTTTTGAATTTTTTTTTAATTTACCAAGAAACTGACCACTGTATCACGAGCAAATGGTTCTGTATAGTTTTTTAAAGTCATTTTCAGTTATTTAAAATCGGGTTACTCACAGGTGATGGAATAGACACTCTGATTAAAATGCTTATTTTTTATGATAAACCCATTTTCAGCTGCATTAATCAAACTGCACCAAGTTACCACTCTTAAATATATCAAGCAATATTTTTTAAAGCAAAATCTTTTTTTAAAATATGGCAGGACACTGGAAATTTCAGGTCAGTGATTTTTAGAAGGTTGACTCTTTGATAGCGCAGCAAGTTAGTAAAACATTTCATTATAATTCCAGATAGTACATTTATTTAGCATTTTATACTACACATCTTATGTGTCTCTTTTGGCATGTAGTTATTTACATTTGTTTTCACAGGATTTCTGATAGCAAGCAAATGTACAAGATATACAATTTTCATTAAACAGCAAACAGTATGAATTTAATTGCAAAAGTCCTTTTAGGTCAACAATCATTACTGCTGAACAACAAGCTTGACAATTAATTCTTTATCCGATGAAATGAACACAAAATGCACAGAAATATGGCAAATCTGGAGCTTAACTCGTCAGCAACGAGTGAGAAAGATCTGCAAGCGCATTGTGAAGACTTAACCAATGGTGAAAGGAAAGCGAGAACACTGAAAGTCATTGCGACTTGTAAGATGTAGCGGATAGTTGATAGGAATGAAATGAAATACAGCTTATTACAAAAGGAGCTGGTTTAAAATAATGAACACCATACACGAGTGAGTATATCAAGCTTTCTCATGTGCAGGAAGCACTGTGGTATTCCTGATCACATTGAGTATAATGTTTGTAACTGGCAAGTTTCACTTGTTGAAAGATGGTTTTCAATTTGCTGGCCGAATTTTTGTTTTTGAAGAAGTTTTTGTACATGCTACTCAATCAAGTTCCCCTTAGGGGAGAATGGGAGCACAGTGCAGCTGACTGATGAAATGAATGTAGATATAAATATCTGTGTGTCATGTCAAGTGTTTGCCAAGGATTACAGCAAAGAATTATAATGCCTGATTTTTTAGATTAAAGTGGTTAGGCAGATATTTGTGGTTTGAAATAAAATATTTCTAGCGTGCATTTCTAGGATTTTATCTCTGGTGCTGAAATCTGAAATCAATTAATTAATTACACCACTCCTAATGTGATTTATTTGGCTTCAGAGATGATTAATATAAATTGGCCTGTTTCATGTGAGGCAGGCCAAAAACAAACTAATTCAAATCTCCTGTAAACCTTCAATATAAATGTTGAATTTTTTCTGATTTTCTGATATGTATGTGTTGGAAAAGGTTGGGGTGGGAAGGGTTGATGTTATATTCTTTGTCTAGCATGAATTACCTTTTGGGATTTCAGATACGATATTTTTTACATAATTTATGAGATTTATCGTTCATCAATCTTATAGTTGTATTGTTAAGTTTGAATTGCTTGTTTCATTCACTTCAAGTTCAAACTGTGTTTTGATCAAACCATCAAATGGATTTATTTCTCTGTTGTAATTAACAGTAATGTATCTTTAATATGGGAAAAAAATAGTCAATAGAAAATTTTCATGCGGAGATATAATTTTAAAAATCAAGTAACTCCCAGAAGATTTAGTAGGTTACTTTTAGTGAGTTGCACATTATTATCTACATACATACTTCAGTTTTCCCTCCAAAGTATTTGAAAAGCATTCTACTTTGATTTAATAATAGTCTCACAAATAAACAAGATCTTGAGTTGCATCTCTTTAAATATAGTTTCAATGACTAGTAAAAAAGTACAGTTTTAATCAATCATAGTAAATTATGATAGTCACAATTCAACTTTAAGAGCAAAACCCAAAAAACTATTACTGTGATGTGATTGTTAGATTCTGATAATCATATAACTTTATACAGGAAACTTTTGTTTATCCGGCACCCAAATATCCGGAATTCTCGCTTAACCGGCAAAAATCATCCTCCGAAAACTCCTCTCAAATAACCGGCAATGTTGCCGAGTCGCAGTCGAGTCTCCGCGAACGCCGAGTACTCCGAAAACTCCTCTCAAATAACCGGCAATGTTGCCGATTCCGAGTCCGAGTCTGAGTCCGCGAACGCCGATTTAGTCAGTAGGGGTAGTTTTCAAAAGTGCTACTACTCGGCCTCCTGGCGCTGTCGGAAGTATACTGCACATTTCTTGATTTATTTATTTTTCTTTGTTAAAAATAGCCTCGGTAGATATAACTCTCCGTTATCCGGTACTTTCGATAAACCGGCACCACGCCGGTCCCGTCGGTGCCGGTTAATAAAGAGTTTCCTGTAGTTCAATTTTATGTGTGCGACCTTTAAAGAATGGTACATGACCTCATCTATTTACAGTAAATGCAAATATATGCAAGTTGTTTCAGGTTTTGAGAATATACTTGAATACCAACTGCACATTTTTTATCAAGTGATTTTTGTTAACAAACTTTGAGAAACTGCTGACACTAAACTGCTAACAAATCCAAACAAACAGCTATGACTGCAAATCATTTAAATTACGACAGGCATAACATCTTTTAAGTGGTTGTGAACCTGAATTGGCCCAAATTGCTGTGCTCCCAAGCAATAAACACACCAACACTTCATCATGACCTCTGCACTTTGTGGGCGCCAAGTCGACATCTGTTTGTCGATTAAATTTATTTGGAAAGTGTTAAAGGTTTTGGTGTGTTCCAGTGGTAAAAGCTCAAACTATTGTGTTTCTTTTAATTGCCAATGCTCTTTCCCCTTCTTCTGAAGGGCTTACTGCTAGCAACTTCTGTAGCTACTCTCCACTATTGGTACTAAGCTAACCAGGTTACGATGTAATTTTACATCTATAGTAGGGGGAAGGGGATAGCAATTTTTCTTAATTGTGGAACAGTTCTCCTGGAATATCCATGAGGGAGAGAGGGGAGGGGGGACTGGGAGTTTGGGAGGTGTGGGTGGGGGGGCTAAAGCAAGCAAACTACCTCAGCAGAGAGCTGGAGAACACCCCTTCCATCCACCCTTCATTACATAGGATACACGGCACAGAAACAGGCCATTTGGCCTAACCAGTCCATGCCGGCGTTTATGCTCCACTCGAGCTCCCTCCTGTTTTTCCTCATCTAAGTCTATCAGCATAACCCTCTATTCCCTTCTCCCTCGTATGCTTATCTAGCCTCCCTTTAAATGCATCTATACTATTAGCTTCAACCACTCCCTGTGGTAGTGAGTTCCACATTCTCAGCACTCTCTGGGTAAAGAAGTTTCTTCTGAATTCCCTATTTGATTTCTTCGTGACTATCTTATATTGATGGCCTCTAGTTTTGCTCTTCACCACAAGCTGTATCTACTCTATCAAAACCTTTCATAATTTTCAAGACCTCTATTAGGTCACCCCTCAGCCTTTCTTTTCAAGCGAGAAGGGTTGGGTTGGATTTCAGGGAGTTTAGGTCATTGGTGCTCAGTTGGGTGTTGGGTGTGGGGGGTGGGGAGGTCAGGGCCAAGATTTCTGCTGGATAGCGGGGTTAGGGGGAGAAGTGGAGGTGGCTTGGGGCCAACACTGCTGCTCAGTGGGGAAGGGGGCTTCTGGAAAGCAGCAGGATACTACAGTATTACAACAGCAAAGGCCTGTTTATGTGAGGGCCCCCAGATTAGAAGGTGCATGGGTTCATTACTGGTCATCCTTAAAAATCAGGTTACTGGTCTGGAAGTTGGGGGGAGGAATGTCACGCAAAGTTCTAAATTTAGATTGATTTCATTATTACCTTGATTGTTTTGTTTCGAATTCAGCTGGTGAGGTGAATTTCCACAGTGTTTCTGCTGTAACTTTGGCGGAAGTTTAGTGAGTAAGCTGAGTTTCCAACAAACCTCCGGTGAAGTTACGGTGGTGGAACGGGAGAAAACTGAAGAAATTCACCTGCACAAATTCCGAGCCGTTCAACCGCAGTGAAGATACTGCTGGAGAGGCACCAAGTGACAACACCACACTGTGCTACTGCAGGTAGACTCAGTACAACCAGTGTACAATATCAGCTCTTTGTTTATCACCTAACATTATGTGACATATTTAACATTGATACAACCTATCACAGCACCACCTGAAGGCGTAACAGGTACTGCAGGAAAATGTTGGCATTTTGAAAAAGGGATGTTTCATTTGCAGTGCCTGATTTTTTGAAATGGCATGTTGTGACTCACACAGCATATTTAAGATATAACTAGTCATTCTCCTGTGGCAATGCACTAGGGAGTCGAGAACAAGTGCAGCATTCAGGTCCAGCAGGTTTAGAGGGCAGGGGAATAACTGAGCCCAAATGACGGAAGGGTCGGTGGAAGTAGTGGAAGCAATGGAAGAGGGAGGAGGGAGGGAGAAGAGGTAGAGAGGAAGTGAGGAGAGAGGGTAGATGGGGAAGGAGAAGAGAAGAGGTGGGGAGAGGGAGAGGGGGAGCGAGGAGAAGGCTGATGATGGAGAACATGGACAGGGAAAAGAGACAGAAAGAGAGGGGAGGGAAAGGGATACGAAAGAGCCAGATGGGAGTCGGAGCAGGAGAGTGGAGGGGAAAAGAGAGAGGAAAAGGGTGGTGGGGAGGGAAGAGGAGGGAAAGGGAGAGAGGAGGATGGATGAAGACAAATGCGGAGTGGAGATGAAGTGGCAGGAGAGTGTAAGAGGGAGGGGTGACACCTTTTCTTTGGCAGCCTTAATTTTGCTCTGACTGGTAGTGGGTGAATTCACAAGTGGTTCCTTCAGCTCCAGTTTAGTCCTCTGGGATGGCAGGCCTTTTGCTCTCCCAAGGAGGACTTTTCTTCCATCCAGGGCATTGCCTTTTGCTCTCGGTTAGGGAGGGGGTTGATTTTACATATCCCTTCCTTCCCTGTCCCAATATCAGCTCTCATGGTGGGGGGGAGGGGGGGGGGAATGTGATTGAGAATTCACCATCCTATCGTGCCCAGTCTTCCACTTGTTCCCAGTCATGGGGGTTCTGGTTGTAGTCCCCCTTGCACTGCAGCATGACAGGAAGATGGAGCAGAGGCAGCAAAGACAAGCTGCTCGCAGAGGGAGGAGCAGGCCTTACTCACCTAGGGTCTTCAGGGAGCACTTTTCCTACCTGCACCTAAGCCAGGAGCAATGTGTTCGTCGGCTCCACTTTACCAAGGAGGTGGTCACAGAACTCTGCCACCTCTTGGAACCAGACCTGCAGCATCAGAGCAGGGCGACGACGGCTCTGCCAGTGGCCCTCAAGGTGACTGTGGTCCTGAATTTTTTCGCCAGCAGATCTTTCAGACTGGAACAGGCGACATAGCAAACATCTCGCAGTTTGCCATCCATCGCTACATCCGGGAGGTCACAGAGGCTCTGTACCCCAGGAGAAGGAACTTCATTGTCTTCTATCTGAACAGAGAGAAGCAGGAGAAGTGCCCACGTGGCTTTCCCAGGATAGCGGGCTTCCCCACGGTGCAGGGCGCTATCGACTGCACACAAGTGGCTTTGCGGGCGCCGCATATCAATCCGGAAATGTACCGCAACCTCAAAGGCTACCACTCTCTTAATGTGCAACCACGCCCAGCACATCATGATGGTGAATGCCCGGTATCCTGGGAGCAGTCATGATGCCTTCATCATGCACCAGCCTGCTGTGCCAGCAATCTTCCAGACACCACGTTGAACCCGAGGGCTATCTCGCTCTACACCTGGCTGATGATTCCCCTCCACAGCCCCACCACTTGTGGCCAGCACTCATATAATGACAGCCATGCTGCCACAAGGAACCGCATCGAGCAGACCATCGAGGTTCTGAAGCAACGGTTCCACTGCCTTGACCGCTCGGGAGGAGCTATCCAGTACTTGGCAGAGCGGGTGTCCCAATTTGTGGTGGTCTGCTGCATGCTCCACAACTTGACCATCATGAGGGCGCAGCCCTTGCCACAACGGGTTCCACGACCACCTCAGGAGGAGGAGGAGAAGAGGAAGAGGAGGAGGAGGAGGAGGAGAAGAGGAAGAGGAGGAGGAGGAGAAGAGGAAGAGGAGCAGGAGCAGGAGGAGGAGGAGGAGGAGGAGGAGGAGGAAGGAGGAAGAGGAGGAGGAGGAGGAAGGAGGAGGAGGAGGAAGAGGAGGAGGAGGAGGGTGGAGGAGGATGGGGGGTGGAGGAGGAGGAGGAGGAGGAGGAGGAGGAGGAGAAGAGGAGGAGGGGAGGAGGAGGAAGAGGAAGGTGGGAGGAGGAGAATGAGGAGGAGGAGGAGGAGGATGAGGAGGAGGAGGAAGAAGGGAGGAGGAGGAGGAGAATGAGGAGGAGGAGGGGAGGAGGAAGAGGAAGGCAGGAGGAGAAGGAGAATGAGGAGGAGGAAAAAGAGGAG
>CM059425.1:50593422-50969221 GCA_030390025.1 Squalus acanthias
TTTTCTCCCCCCCATCCCCTCTTATTCGCTCCCCCCCGCCCCCCCCCTCTTTTTTTGCCCCGCCCCCACTCTATAATACAGTTCCTCTTTGTTCTCACTTTATTTTTGCACTGATCTTCCTGTCTCAATCTACTTGCCCTCTACTAAATTATTCTCCCTTGTGCTTTTTGTAGGGCTCTTTCTTCAGTGCATCTATATCTCTCTCTGTCTACGAGCTTTTTCCAAGTGTGTCTTCTGCTGACTGAGAGCTATCATCTGCCCTTGTTCTGGTCTATTTGGCTGTAGTCTCTTAAAAGTAAAGCAACTTTAAAATATTGTAATTTCTTTTGTAACAGTTTGGTCATGTTTCATAGTGAAGAAAATGAAAGTCTTGATTTTTTTTTGTAAAAGCTAAATCAGTTTAGTCTGTGGTAAATTTGTGGCTTCTCGTATTGCATTGAAAGAATTTTACCATAGGTGAGTGACTTTTAGGAAAAGTGAAAATTACAGTGGTTTTGAAGGCTTGAAGAGTGTTCTGATTGCTCAGAATAATATACTTTTGGTATGCTGTGATATGATTAAAAGCTTCCATCAATTCTGACAAAACATCATAACAACAACTTGTATTTATATAACGTCTTTAACGTAGTAAAACGTCCCAAGGCGCTTCACGGGAGCGGTGTAAAACAAAATTTGACACCGAGCCACATAAGGAGAAATTAAGGCAGGTGACCAAAAGCTTGGTGAAAGAGGTAGGTTTTAAGGAGCGTCTTAAAGGAGGGTGGAGAGGGTTAGGGAGGGAATTCCAGAGCTTGGGGCCTAGGCAGCTGAACATACTATTTACCAGTACAGTCTTTTCAAATTTCTAGGAGCATAGGTAAGTGGTGGCCTTATAATATTGGGCCAGAAATTCCGGTCGGAGGCTTCCCGCGGGTGCAAGCCCCCGAACTGCACGTAGATAGCGCGCCTGCTGTTGTGCTGTGGGCCCACGTGGGATTCCGATCCTGGGCCTCCTCCAGCTGCCGGTGTGCAGTGCTTGCGTATCCCAGGGGCGCAGTTAGTGTGAAACGTCCCCTGGGATCACGTGGGCCATGGAGAGACCTGTCAAATCTATGAATAGAGATCGGCACCAAAACCTCACTAAAACTTCAAATACATTTAAAAAAAAAATCACATTTTTAAAATAACTATAAATTACATAAATTAACTATTTTAAACAAAAATTTAAATTTTCGAAAAATTAATTTAAGTTTTTAACGGGGCTAAAAATAAACTTACCTTTCCTTAAAGTATTTAAAAATGATAAACCTGTGGAAAAAATGTTTCAATTTTACTTAATTAACCTCTTACCTTGTTAAAAGCAGGCCTTGCGCCTGCTTTTTCCCCGCGTAGCTTCTAGGACTTACCCGCACGGAGAAACCTGAGAAAAAGGGGAAGTTCCAGGTCTGCGCGCTGCCGCGCACGCGCTTGACCCGCGAACCCCTACCTTCAAGAAACCAGAAGTGCCGGTTTCCCGTGCATGCGCGAAATTGGCACTTCCGTGGCCCTATGGGTGAGTAAACAGCGCATACTCACCCGCGGGGACCGGAATTACTGGCTCAATATGTGCTTGGGGTGCATGACATTCCACATATTCCAGCTTGATTATTAAATATTATTTAGTTTCTTATTTAAAGTGCAACATAAGCCCGCAGTTGCATATGTCCAAACAATTAAAATTCTATAGCTTTAGGCTTATTATTGTTTTTTGCATGTATGTTGCATTCTATTGAACTGTAGCACAGGAGCTTTCATTTAACTTTTATGCTGTTTATTCAAATTGTAAGTTGCTAACCCTGTAGATTTTTTGATTGGTTATCCATTGGAGTTGTAACCAATGAATTGAAGGAAAAAGAAGATTTCCTGTAGTGCTGTTCATTCACAGAACCATGACGATTCCTTTGTTCTCCTTCAGAATAAACTCAGTTGTTTAGTTCTTCAGCTTAATTTATGGGAATCTCCAGCCCTTTCCAATTAACAAACCATCATATTTCTACCTTGCCCTTTTATGCACAACTGCAGAGGAGTTACCACTGACAGTTTAATGGAAGAAGGTTAGTTCCAAGTAGATCAAGCAATAATTAGCTTTGATTACCTTTAATTATTTTGAGCAAGACCATAGTTGAAAGGTAATATTAATTGGATCCCCTGAATATAATTGTTTTTGTAAAGCAAAATAATATGCAATTTCTGCAAAACAAAATTCTTGTTTGGGGGAAAAAAAAGTTATCTACAGCTATATTGTGACAGTATCTACATATTTCGTGAAACAAAACTCTTTTAAAGGACACATTTTTATAGACTTTAATATTTTAAATATTGAAACTCTAGTGATGAGGGCTCCATGAATTGCAGAGATTATTCATTGCTTTTGAAAAATGTGCTGTGGGTTGCATAGATTACATTTGAACTTGTTTTAACCTTTTGTTTATAGTTGACAATAGTAGTGAATTATCACATTAGTGCAGAGATCTATTTGAATATATTGCATGCCCATGGGTTTTGCATTAACATTTTCAATGACATTGTGTTCAGGAACAAAGACATTTGTTTCCTGATAATATATTTAATGAATACGGTATTTAGTATAAATAATTGGTGCAGAAATGATAATGGGCCAGATTTTGCTGTAAAACTAATGGTGAGCGCTGTTAACTGTTGTTTAAGTGGAAATCAGACAGCAACTTCCAGTGACTGCACATGCGCAGTTAAACGTGGAAATCCGAAAAGTTGCTGTCCGAGATGTGACACTCCTCGAAAAGCTTCCCGAACACACCATCTTGCCACCTGACTCACCGTTCAAATACATTGAATGGTGTGAAGTTGCTGTACTTGCCTCATAGATACGGACTAAACTTGCCAAAAAAAATTACGACTTGCCTAGTACCCTTTTAACGGCGTGGTAAGTCTTAATTACTGCCTCTCAAGTACAACCTCTCTGTCACTGAAAATTAACTTCAGGTTTTAATTATCATTGGAGATTTTAAAAAAAATAGTTTGTTTTTACTTTTTCTTTCTGTCGCTTTTATCTCTCTCTCAATCCAATTTTTCTTTCCCTCTTTTATTTTGCTTTCTGTACATGATTTGACATTGAATTAAATATTCTAACTGACACTTCCCGCTTCTTACTCCATGCTGCTCATTAACGATTTTCAACCTGATAGGTTAAGAAAATACACAGTTGCTTGCCCTATTCACACAGGTCCAAGCTGCCCTGTAGAGGGTGCTGTGCTTTTTGGATGATTGGCTGACAGGAACTTGCCGTGGAAAAGCCAATAGAAAGTTTATTGGCAAGTGTCGGCCTGTTTGTTCGCTGCTCAGGGCAAAATCCAGTCCATTGCAGTTCTTAAAGGGTAATTAAATTAATAACTGACACAACTTCTGAATCTTGTTAATATTGTTGGCATAGCATATTTGGAACAAAGTTGGAAAGCTGGTATTGATCAATCTGTATATTCTATGTAATTGTGTATTATAGGTAAATGGGGAGCTTGGTTTTAATAGTGAAAACATTCATCCTTTCCAACTACCATTACATCTCTAACTTCCTTTTCCTCTCTAAGGTCCTCAGATGAGTTGTTACCATCCAGTTCCACGCCCATCTTATTGGTTTAAAATTCTCATCCTTGTTTTTAAGTCCCTCCATGGCCTCGCCCCTCCCTATCCCTAATCTCCTCCAGCCCCACAACCCTCCGAGATATCTGCGCTCCTCTAATTCTAGCCTCTTGAGCATCCCTGATTTTAATCGCTCAACCATTGGTGGCCGTACCTTCAGCTGCCAAGGCCCTAAGCTCTGGAATTCCCTCCCTAAACCTCTCCGCCTCTCTACCTCTCTTTCCTCCTTTAAGACGCTCCTTAAAACCTACCTCTTTCACTAAGCTTTTGGTCATCTGCCCTAATATCTCCTTACGTGGTTCGGTGTCAGATTTTGTTTTATAACTCTCCTGTGAAGCGCTTTGGGACGTTTTACTACGTTAAAGGCGATATATAAATACAAGTTGTTGTTCTTGTTATTCATTTCTTGAATACGGCCCTCCAATCTAAAGCAGCGTGGGACGTTTTCTATCTTAAAGACACTATATAAATGCAAGTTGTTGTATCTTGATTTTCATAAAAGCCTTTGACCCCAAGCACGTTTACACCATGCAGTCAGCAGCAGAAGGACCTGAATGTTATAGTGAATGAGATGTTGAAGGTCCATGACCAGTGCCTCGAGGCTATTAAAGCGAGTAGGGTATTAGGATCTTTTCCCAGGGCAATTAGCTATAAAACAAGAAACCCTACTCTGTCTCTGTTTTAGGCCTTGGTCAAGCCTCATCTAAAATACGTGTCCATTTTTGGTCCCCTCGTATGGTGGGTGATTCTAGAGTTTGGACAGTTCAGAAGAGGATCACTAGATTTTCAGACAGCTGAGGCTTTTTACTCTAGAAAAGCATAAACTTGGATAAGATTTGATTGAGATCTTCAAGATAATGAAAGGATTGGATAGGTTAGGGAGGACCAGGGACATGCCTATCAGTTACGCAAGCATAGAACTAGGTTAGATGCTAGGAGACACTTTTCACAGAGAGTCATTGGGACAAGTTGCCGGCACATGCAGAGAATGCAGATTTGCTGTAAGGATTCAAAAGGGAGCTAAATGAGTTTCTGAAAGTTGCCAGCATATCTGAATATAGAAGGTAGGTGGGTCATTGGAAGATGTGTCCCAGTCACTGTCCTTTATAGAGTCATAACGGCACAGAAGGAGGCCATTCGGCCCATCGAGTCCGTGCCGGCTCTCTAGAGCAATCCAGTCACTCCCATTTCCCCTCTCTATCCCTGTAGCCCTGCAAGTTTATTTCCCTCAAGTGCCTATCCAGTCTCCCCTTGAAAACATTGAGTGTCTCCGCTTCCACCACTTCCGACAGCAGCGAGTTCCAGGTCCTCACCACTCGCTGCATATAAAAGTTTTCCCTCACATCCCCCCTGTATCTCTTGCCCAAAACCTTAAATCTGTGTCCCCTAGTCCTTGTACCATCAACTCGTGGGAACAGCCTTTTCCCCCATCTAGCCTATCCAAACCCGTCATAATCTTGTACACCTCTATCAAATCACCCCTCAACCTCCTTTGATCTAATGAAAACAAATCCAGCTTCTCCAACCTGTCCTTGTAGCTAAGATCCCCCATCCCTGGAACCATTCTGGTAAATCTCCTCTGCACCCTCTCAAGGGCCTTCACATCCTTCCTAAAGTGTGGTGACCAGAACTGGACGCAATACTCCAGTTGTGGCCTGACCAACGCTTTATAAAGATTCAGCATAACTTCTCTTCTTTTGTACTCAATACATCTATTTATGAAGCCCAAGATCCCATATGCTTTGCTAACCACTCTCTCAATATGTCCTGCCACCTTTAGAGACCTATGCACATTAACTCCCAGGTCCCTCTGTCCCTGCACACTCTTTAAAACTGTGCCATGAAGTGTATATTGCCTTTCCCTGTTCCGTCTGCCAAAATGCATCACCTCACACTTCTCTGTATTAAATTCCATCTGCCCATTCTGCTAGCCTATCTATGTCCCGTTGCAGTCGATTGGTATCAACCTCACTGTGCCACACCCCCAAGTTTGGCGTCATCGGCAAATTTAGAAATTCTACTCTCTTCCAATATCCACGTCATATATATATATCAAAAAAAGCAATGGCCCCAGCACTGACACTTGGGGAATACCACTGTCTACCATCCTCCAGTCTGAAAAACAGCCATTTACCACAATTCGCTGTTTTCTGTCCTTAAGCCAGTTCCTTATCCAAACTGCCACTGACCCACCTATTTCATGAGCCTCAATTTTGTTAACCAGCCTTCTATGTGGTACTTTGTCAAATGCCTTCCTAAAATCCATGTAGACAACATCCGTTGCATTCCCTTCATCGATCCTCCCTGTTACTTCATCAAAAAATTCATCTTCTGGAGCTTGTTTGCTTGCTTTGGGAAGCGGAGCAAGAAACACTGAATTTCCCAGTTATTTTTCCTAAAATGGCCTATATTTTTTTCCTGTTTTGCTTCTCCCTGTAGATTAGTGGCTGCATGGGTAGGGCAGAGAAATGGGGTGCTGGTGTGCAGCATTTCTATTATGCCAGTATAGGATAGGCTTGATGGACCAGCTGGTGTTTATCTGTCCGTTTTGTATATTTGCATATTGTTGTAGTACAGTCTGTGTGGCCTATGAGCCCTACTAATCTGCCCCATTAGCCCAGACAATTCCATTTCTGTTTGCTTTTATTTCTTAATTGCTGATTTGTCCTGCTTGAATTTTGTAGGCCTGGAGGCCTGTTACTGATGGTGCAAAATCAGTTTAGCAACTGGTAGGTCTGAGGGCCATTCCTGCAATTAACAGGAAGGCAGATGCCCTGGTTGACCAGTTGTTAAGAGGTTTAAAAAGGGCTTTTTTAATACTATTGCCTCATTGGTGGATAAATCCTATGTCAAAACACCAAGATTTATTAGTCTCTGCAGCCTGAGATAACGTCAATTAATGGAAGCATTCCAATGTTCTCCTGGCCAACCTCCCATCTTCCACTCTCCATAAACTTAAGCTCAGCCAAAATTCTGCTGCTCATATTTTAACTCGCACCAAGTCCTGTCCACCCATTACCCCTATGCTCGCTGTCCTACTTTGGTTCCCGAATGCCTCGATTTTTAAATTCTCTTCCCAGTGTGCAAAACCTTCCATAGCCTGCCCCTCTCTATCTTTATCTTTTATTACCTCCTCCAACTCTACACCCCTCCGAGAACTCTGCGTTCCTCCAACTCTGGCCTCTTGTCCATCTCTCACTTCCTTCACCCCACCATTGGCAGCTGTGTCTTGAGCAAAGCCCTAATCTCTGGAATTCCTTCACAAAACATCTCTACCTCTCACTCCTCTTAATACGCTTCTTAAAACCAAGCTTTTGATCATCTGCCCTAATGTCTCCTCCTTTGGCTCAGTGTTGATTTTTGTCTGATAACGCTCCTATGAAGCGCCTTGGGATGTTTTACTACGTTTAAAGGCGATCTATAAATGCAACTTTTTGTTATATGTGGTCCTCAAGATGTATAGTATGCACCTAAGCAGCCCACAAAGGCAAAGCGTTTCAACACTCCAGTCCTGAAGGAACATTGTGCATGAATATACCCTGATTTCCAGAATATTGATTCATCTTTGTATAACTCTCAAACCTCCACAGACCTCTTCTCGCACCACCCCAAGTGTCATATCTAAAGGTATATGTGAATGTCTCAGTCTATTACCTATCTCAATTACCTTCAGTCCCATTCCCAATCAGCTATTTATCCAGAAACATTTGGAAGTCAGTTGACACAGAATCAACTGCTTTCACTGGGACAAAAACTAAAATACTGGAAATCTGACAAAAACAGAAAACTGCTGGAAACATTCAGGAGGTCAGGCAGCATCTGTGGAAAAAGGAAAATAGTTGACGTTTCAGATATATAACCCTTTGTCAGAAGGGTTCTGACGAAGGGTTATACCTGAAATATTAGGTTTTTTCTCTTTTTCCACAGATACTGCTTTCATTGGGTGTCTGGTTCATGTAGCCACTACTTGCGGCGGGGGAAAGGGAATTCCTTCAGATCTCCAGCGTGAGACAAGTTCATTTTAAAATAGTGTTCTCTAATTCTGTGCTCAAAGTACAATGGAAATAGCTTTCTATCATCTATGCCATTCAGCATTTAGCTTGTATCTCCTCCCTGCACTCTTCTCGAATTTAAAAACAAGCTCAAATTTGCATGTCTTTTCTTGTAACTTAGAGATCTGAATCCCGGAACCATTCTTTTTGGCTTTGAGTCCTCTTCAACACATCAATGCACTTTTGAAGATAGGGAGCTCAGAACTGCACACACCATTGCAGAATGTAACCTCACCAGTGTACAAGGTTAGAAGAACATGTTTTGAATTGTAGTCAAATGCCCATGAGATGTATCCTAATATTTGATGAGCTTTATTAACAGTTTCACACATCCTGAAACTTAGTGAACAACTAATAATTATATTGAAATTATTTTCCTTTTGTAACTTTGCTTATGGACATCCCTTCATCATATACATGTTGTTTAAAATAATTAGTTTAGCCCAAGGTAGAATGTTAAAGTCACATTATCACTTAAAATCTCATCAGTATTGCATTGGGACTTCACCAATATTAAGTTAATATAGTTTGATAAGGGATCCACTCCCTTGTGAATTAGCTTTTTAATTATTACCATTAATATAACATTAAATAAGGAATGTGGCTCTTGGTCCATCCTCCCTGTTTATGCTCATTTGCTGTAGTATGATCAGTTAAAACTCCTAAACCATGTTATAAATTTTGGGTCTGCTCTAGATATGCTTTCGAGTTCAGCATCACTGGTCTCTTGTGAGAAGATCCTGTGTCCCTTAAGATCAAGAGTTTAACTTTATTGCCCAATATCTAATATTGAAATTATATGACCTGGTGCTGTAGCAATAAAAGCCCTGTTATATGAATTGGATACTGTAATTTCACATGTACAAATGCATGTGTTTCTCCAATCAGTGATGAACGCCCTGGTGAGATGAGGTCAATGGAAAAATTAGAAGCTGGTTTCTTTTACAGATTAAAGGTGACTGAACAAAGTAGTAATTCCAGACTTTTATCATCTTGTATAAATCTTCCCATAATATATAAAACAACAAAACACCTCACATTATCCTGTGGGCTAACTTAACTTTTCCTGGTCAGCATTATTGCTAAATCTGACCACCTCTCTTAATGAAGGCTTGCCTTCTGCCTGTCTCCCTCAGCAGCATTTCTGGGTCAAACCCAGAACCTGTTCCCTTTGTCCTCTCTCTGGACTGGAGGTTTGATCTTTGAATTCCTTCCTCTCCAAGGACTGCTAAGAAAAAGAAAGACCTGCTTGCATTGGATGTCCCAAAGCGCTTTACAGCCAATGATGTACTTTTGAAGTGTAGTCACTGTTTTAATATAGGAAACGTGGTAGCCAATCTGCACACAGCAACATCCCACAAACAGCAATGTGATAATGATCAGAGAATTTTTTTTTAGGTGTTGGTTGAGGGATAAATATTGGCCAGGGCACCGGGGAGAACGCCCCTGCTCCTCTTCAAAATAGTGCCATGGGATCTTTTACGTCCACTTAAAAGCGCAGATAGGGCCTCAATTTAATGGCACCTCCGACAGTGTGGCATTCCCTCAGTACTGCACTGCAGCCTAGAGATGAAGCCTCTGGAATGGGAGGGACCCACAACCGTCTGACTCTGAGGCGAGAGTGCTACCACTGAGCCACTGAAAGATTTGCCAATTAAACCCCCTACTTACCATCCCCCTTGAAACTATCTCCTACTGTTTTCAAAATGAATTGGGCTCTCCCAACACAATGGTTCACAGTAAAGATTCTGTGACCTTTTGTTTCAAATTAGAGCAATATGTGATGATGAACATTCTACAAGCTGGCCTGTTTGGCTTTAATAAACATTTCTCTTTCCTCCATTCCAATCCCCTGGCTCTACAGGGAAGTTTGAGATTATTTAAGTCTTGTTGTATTGGACCACATGGATATACTGCCTTTTGCATCAATATTGATGATGTGATTGTGTACTCTGTGCCAGCTCTCCATTATTACAATATACTAACTAATCTCTGCATCAGTTTGTTGATATACAGTTTATTTTGAATAGATTACCTGAGGTGGAGGGACAACTGAGGAACAGTTCTATTTCTCACTCCTTGAAAAGAAATAACGGAGTAACGGAGTGTCATTAGAGTTGTACTGTGTCAGCCAGTGAGTTGGAGGCGGGGTGGGACGCATGGCAGGACTTGCAGTCAAACAGTCTATTTTACAGCAAAGCAAACAAAGTCTCTTTACAGAGTCTATTTAAAAGGAGTCTCTACGAACTGCAGCAAACTGTACTCAGCAACTTTTACTGATAAAAGCAAGGTGATTTCTCCAGCAAATTGCAGTGAATGGAGGATAGTTACATACAAATTATATACATAAAATCAATCCCAGTCACTTAACAGCAGTGCGATCTCCAGGTGTGATTGATGGGTGAATTGCCCAATCATCTCCATTCTGGCAGGGAATACTGGTGTCACTATATGCAGCCAAAAAGAACTTGCATTTATTTAGCGTCTTTCATAACCTCAGGATGTCCCAAAGTGCTTTACAGCCAGTGAAGTATGTTTTTGAAGTGTAGTTATTGTAATGTAGGAAATTGAGAGCGCCTACTAGTAGATACCAACTTGTCTGATTTTTTTTTTTTGTGTGGGCTCAACTGGATTACTTTCTTGATTGAGGAGGACTGTGGAGCTGGATAGAATGTGATCATCTCACAAATAGCAATGTGATAACGACCAGATAATCTGTTTTAGTGATGTTGGTTGAAGGGTAAGTATTGGCCAGGACACTGGGGAGATCTCCCCAGCTCCTCTTTGAAATAGTGCCATGGGATCTTTTATGTCCACCTGAGAGGTCAGATGGGGCCTCAGTTTAACGTCTCATCTGGAAGATGGCACCTCTGACAGTGCAGCACTCCCGCAGTACTATACTGGAGTGTCAGCCTAGATCTTGTGCTCAAGTCCGTGGAGTGGGGCTTGAAACCACGTTCTTCTGACTCAGGCGAGAGTGTTACCAACTGAGCCATGGTTGACACTGACGCCAGTTATTTTAAAGCATTAAAAACGTAACTAGGGTGATTGAGAGATGCTGAGAAATGTACATATATTGCTTTGTAATGTTTAGAATTCTGACAGTTAAAGCAAACACTTCCTCTGTGAATTTTAAGATGTCTGACATAAAATGAGTTTAGTGTTCTAGCTGCTTTCTGAGAAGACCCTGATTTCTTAGAAATATTATATTCATAAAGCTGTATAGCCTTGAATTTCTTGCATACTGAGTTTCACAGGCATTTGGAACTGGAGAATGTCTGTTTAAAGACACCAGGCTGTTGAGTAGCAATAATGGATAGGTGGATAAGGGATTTTCTAGCAGGTTGTGAATAGGTTCTGTAGTGAGAATTTCATCAGTTTTTTTTTTAAAGTTCTTGGTTCTAAAACTTTGGCAGTGCTTAATTTAAACTTACAATTGAGTTCATGTATCTTTCCATCATGCGTTTGTGAGAGGGAGAGAAAAGACCCCTCCCTTAAATGTGTTGTGGAATTGTGCTGAGCACATTGAATGAACTGCTATCTGGCTGTTGAGATGTGGTAGAGAAACCATTTGATCACCGTGGCATGAAATGTTTAAGATATACATGACAGCCCTTATTGTCTATTAATTAACCTACCAGGTGTGCTATAGATGGGAATAAGTAGCCTGTATGGCATTTTCGAAGTTTGCGGATGACACAAAACTTTGCAACTTATTAAGTAGTGAGGATATTACCAGACTTCAGAAGGACATAGACAGGCTGGTGAAATGGACAGACAGATGGCAGACGTAATTTCATGTGGGTAAGTGTGAAGTGATGTACAGGAAACTCTCTTTTAACCGGCACCCAAATAACCGGAAATCTCTCTTAACTGGCAAAATTCTTGAGTAGGTAACCGGGGTTTTCCTTCATCTCTCCTTTAAAAATAACTTTAAAAAAAACCCCGAGGCGTTTGCCTTGTATCGGAGCATGTAGATTGGGAGGGGAATGTGCAGCCCGGGTAGGCAGCGGACACAACAGATGGTCAGCTGGCGGTCCCCGGGGAGACGGAGCTCCGAATGCAGGCGCATGTCAGTGTGTACGGGGCTCTCGTACGTTGGGAGATATAACTCTCCATTATCCGGACTTTTTGATTAACCGGCACCACGCCGGTCCAGTCGGTGCCGGTTAATAAAGAGTTTCCTGTACTGTACTTTGGGAGGAACGACATGGAGAGGCCGTGTAATCTAAATAGTACTATTTTGAGGGGGGTGCAAGAGTAGAGGGACCTGGGGGTATATATTCACAAATCTTTTGAAGGTAGCAGGGCAAGTTGATAAGGTGGTTAAGAAAGCATATGGAATTCTTGATTTTGTAAATTGGGGCATTGAATACAAAAACAAGGAAGTCATGCTAAACCTTTACAAATCACTAGTTGGGCCTCAGTTGGAGTATTGTGTACAATTCTGGGCACTGCACTTTAGGAAGGATGTCAAGGCCTTCGAGAGGGTACAGAGGAGGTTTACCAGACTAATACCAGGGACCTATACTCTGACATTGGGGATAAGTCCTGCCAGAACAAGTCAAAGCACCATGGGACATTTTGCGACATTAAAGGTGCTTTATAAATGCAAGTTGCTGTAGTAGCATTCTCACCACTTAGTTAGAAGATTTTGGGGTTGTGCCTCATACTAGGAATGTGAGCTCAAAACCTAACACAATACTTCAGTGCAGTAATAGGAAGTGACGTTGTGTTTGAAGTGTTGTTCTTTGGTTCAGTCACTAAACCAAAAGTCTGCATGTTTTGTGGTTCAGGTGTGTCTTAAAAATCCCATGGCATGATTTGAAGAACAGCATATGTTTTCCAGTGTTCTGCCCATCATTCCTCTCTCAACCAGTACCACCAAAAAACAGATTAACTGGTTTTTCATCTTGGTTTGCCATTTAGGGTGTTTGGCTGTGTGGAGAATGACTGCTGCCCTTTTACTTTCATAACTGTCTCTGTACTAAGTAATTAATTCTTTGACATGTTTTTGAGAGAGATGATGAGGTGCTATATAAATACAAGTCTGTCTTTTGAAACCATATGCAGTTATTTTTCCTAATTATGAGGATTGATAAGTGGCAACTGTGGTCCAGCTACAGTTTGAACTGACTTGTGGCACCATAAAATTAGTACTGTAACTAGCATTCGTAAGGAAACCACGCATTTCTCCCATATGGAGTCTATTGAGTTTTGGACATTTATGATGGTTTATGAAGAGAAGGGTGTTTAGTGAGAGCTAGTAGCATAGCATTGTAGATATCTTTAATTAAAAGTAAGCATTTGTGAACAGGGATTGCAATTTCAAACAAATGAATAATACCTCTCATTTAGTTGAAAGAATATTTATATTGGCATTGGTAATATCATGTACTGATACAATTCACAGAACATTTCAAGGGCTGCGCAGTGTTACCAAAAATACTTGCTTCATTAAAAATGTCATGGTGCACTGATGCTGAAAAAGCTATAAAGTACTAGTTTTCCTCACCAAAATAATTACTGTTAAGATGACAACATTATTCTTTGTTTAGTATTGCTCAAAGTATAATTTATTCTTCAAAGAATTCTGTTGTGACTCTTGGGGAATGCATCACTCTTACAGGACACACTGCTTTTTCACAACAATTGAAAACTTACTAAATACAAGTCAAAATATCTATAATTCTGAATTAGAATATTTGCTTTGTGTTGTCGGGCAGGGGTGGTAGATATTGAAATTCCAACAAAGTCTGCCATGGAGTGGAAGGGCATAGTTTCAGGCTCTCACAGTATCTGCTGAATATATAGGACTCCCTGAATGGTTAGCACAACAAATTTTGTGATGAATGCTTTAAAGATTGAAATGCCTATCATGAGAGGGTGAAGAAAATGCATTGTCACACTAAAGAAGCTACAGTTTGGTTTGCCACATAATTGGCACAGTCCAACGAGAACGATTAGAGGTCAAAATTCCAGCTAGAGGAGCACTGAAATGTTCCTGGTTTGCAGCAAAAACGATCTGTTAGTATACTGTCCCTGATGCATAAACAGTTGCTTTTGAAATCCACTGTAATCGAGTTATAAAGCTGAATTCCCTAATTCCTCCGTACTAGTGTTGGATCTGTTTTGCAAATTAATTCTGGCCTGCAGATATGCTTCTGGGGTTTGTCCTTGGCCTGCTCTGGCTTCCTTTCTGAGAGGTAGGACCTGCTGCCTTCATGTGTGTTGCATTTATTTCTCCTAGCTCCCTATACAGGGATCAAATGGAATAACTCAGATTGGAATGTATGAACTATGTATTGTGCATACTGGCAACAAAATAGTTTGAAGTTAAAACAGAAATTACTGGAAATCATCTTCTTAGGCAGTCCTTCGGAACCGAGGATGACTTGCTTCCACACTAAAAATGAGTTCTCAGGTGACTGATGAGTCCAATGCGGGACCTACAGTCTCTGTCACAGGTGGGGCAGACGGTGGTTGAAGGGGCGGGTGGGCGGGGTGCTTGGGTTGACGTGCGCTCCTTCTGCTGTTTGCGCTTGGCTTCCGCTTGCTCCCGGCGAAGAGACTCGAGGTGTTCAGCTCCTTCCCAGATGCTTCTCCTCCACTTTGTGCGGTCTTGGGCCAGGGATTCCCAGGTGTCGGTGGGGATGTTGCACTTTTTCAAGGAGGCTTTGAGGGTGGCCTTGAAGCGTTTCCTCTGCCCACCTGAGGCTCTTTTGCCGTGTCGGAGTTCCAAGTAGAGCGCTTGCTTTGGGAGTCTCGTATCGGGCATGCGGACAATGTGGCCCGTCCATCGGAGCTGATCAAGCATGGTCAAAGCTTCAATGCTGGGGATGTTGGCCTGAGCGAGAGCACTGACTATCCTGCCAATGGATTTGCAGGATCTTGCGGAGGCAGCTTTGGTGGTACCTCTCCAGTGCTTTGAGGTGCCTACTGTACATGGTCCATGTCTCTGAAGCATACAGGAGGGCGGGTATCACTACTGCTCTGTAGACCATGAGCTTGGTGCTGGGTTTGAGGTCCTGGTCTTCAAACACACACTTCCTCAGGCGACCGAAGGCTGCACTGGCACACTGAAGGCGGTGTTGGACTTCGTCATCAACGTCTGCCCTTGTTGACAGTAGGCTGCTGAGGTATGGAAAGTGGTCCACGTTGTCCAAGGCCTCGTCATGGATTTTGATAATCTGGGAGCAGTACTGTGTGGCGAGGGCAGGTTGGTAGAGGACCTTTGTCATACGGCTGTTTAGTGTAAGGCTCATGCTCTCGTACGCTTCGGTGAAGGTGTTGACGATGATTTGGAGTTTGGCCTCAGTGTGCGCAAACGCAAGCGTCATTTGCATACTGTAATTCGATGACAGAGGATGGGACGACCTTGGATCTGGGCTGGAGGCGACGGAGGTTGAATAGTTTCCCGTTTGTTCTGTAGATTAGCTCCACTTCAGCGGGGAGCTTACTGAGGGTGAGATGGAGAAGAGCGTTGGTGCGATGACACAGCCTTGCTTGACCCCGGTCCGTATGTTAATTGTGTCTGGTGGATCCGTTGGTCAGGATCACGGCTTGCATGTCGTCGTGAAGCAGGCGGAGGATGGTGACAAACTTTTGAGGGCAGCCGAATTTGAGGAGGACACTCCATAATCCCTCACATTTGATGGTGTCAAAGGCCTTTGTGAGGAATCCGCATTGCGACTCTGGGAGGAGCTCTTCAGCCACTGGGAGAAGGCGATTGAGGAGGGTTCTTGCGATGACTTTCCCTGTGGCAGACAGCAGGGAGACTCCTCTGTAATTACCGCAATCGGACTTGTCACCTTTCTTGAAGATGGTTACGATTACGGCGTCTCTGAGATCCCCTGGCATGCTCTCCTCCTTCCAAATAAGAGAAATGCGTTCATGTATTCGCGCCAATAGTGCTTCTTCGCCATGTTTTAGCGCCTCGGCGGGGATTCCATCTGCTCCTGAGGCCTTGTTGTTCTTCAGTTGTCGGATGGCCTTTTCAATCTCATGCCAGGCTGTGGTTGTGCTGAAGTGGTGGCGGGTAGCATGCTGCGGTATGGAGTTGAGGACACTCGCGTCGAAGACAGAGTCTCGGTTAAGGAGATCTTCGAAGTGCTCCTTCCAGCTGGCACTGACTGCCTCTCTGTCCTTGATGAGAACCTCTCCGTTCTTGGCCCGCAGTGGGGTAGGACTTTGGGTGCTTGGGCCGTAGGTGGTCTTGACTGCGCTAAAGAATCCACGCACGTCGTGGTTGTCGGCTAGCTGCTGGATCTCCTGCGCTTTCTCCACCCACCATCTGTTCTTTAGGTCGCGAGTTTTTTGTTGGACCTCGGCCTTCAGGCGTCTGTGGAGCTGCTTTCTTGCTCTCGAGTTCTGTTGCTGTTTCCAGATCAGGAATGTCTTGCGCTTGCGACTTATTAGCTCCTGGATCTCCTGGTTGTTCTCGTCGAACCAGTCTTGGTGTTTCTTGGTCGAGTGACCGAGCGTCTCTTCACAGGTGCTGATTATGGAAGCCTTGAGTGCAGACCAGGCGCTGTGGACACTCTGTCTCTGAATCACTGGGAGTTGTCAGGTTGGCTGTGAGGCGCAAGCTGAATAGGGCTTTCTTAGCAGGGTCTTTGAGTGCTCCAGCGTTGATTTTCCTGCGGCATTGCTTCTGTTGCCGCCGCTGTTTTGGGACAGAGCGGATTAGGCGGTGGTCTGTCCAGCAGTCGTCAACTCCTGTCATGGCGTGGGTGATGCTGACGTCCTTGCGGTCCCTTGCTCGGACGATGACGTAGTCCAGCAGATGCCAGTGCTTGGAGCGAGGGTGTTGCCATGAAGCCTTGTACTTGTCTCTCTGATGGAACAAGGTGTTGGTTATGACAAGGCCATGTTCTAAGCATTTCGTCAAGATGAGGGTACCGTTGGAGTTGGCTTTCCCTACCCCCTCTCTGCCGATCACACCTCCCCAGAGGTCTGTGTCCTTTCCAACTCTGGCGCTGAAGTTGCCAAGGAGGATCAGCTTGTTGCCCGTTGGGACTCTGGACAGGGATTGTTCGAGGCTGGAGTAGAATTCCTCTTTGGTCTCATCTGTGGCTTCCAGTGTTGGGGCGTACGCACTGATGACCGTAGCGCACTGGTTCCGGGCTAGGGTGAGCCGTAGAGTCATGAGGCGTTCGTTTATTCCACAAGGGGAGTCTCTGAGACGTTCAACTAGCTAATTTTTTATGGCGAAGCCTACCCCATGGAGGTGGCGTCGTTCTTCAGGTTTGGAAATACTCAGCCAGTCAGGCAGCATCTGTGGAGAGAGAAGCAGAGTTAATGGCCCCGAACTTATCTTTGAGGCTCGTTCGGTGCGGGGGGAGGGGTGGAGTTATGGACGCGAAACCCGGACGTACGGGTTTCCCGAATGTCCTACAGTTTTTAAGTGCATTCTCAATTTTTTTCTGTAGGTTTCCCGTCCACCAGCCAGCCTGCCTGATTGACAGGTTGGCTGCCTGTCGGACGGGAAAGCCTGCAGCACAAGGCCGCAGCCGAACTGAGAGCAGGTAGGTCTAGTTGGGGTGTTGGAGAGATCGCTGGGGTGGGGTCCGATTGCAGGGTGGGGGTAGAATGTGGTTGGGAGGAGCAGATAGTGTGGGGGTGGTGGGTCTAAATGGTGGTGGTGAGGGGTCCGATCTCAGTGGGGGGGTGGGTGAGCAGATTGTGGTGGGGGCGTCTGATCACAGGAGGGGGGGGGAGGGGGAAAAGAGTAGATGGTTGGGTGGGGGGGGGGGGGGGTGTCTATCACGGTGGGGGTGGTGGGGAGCAGACAGATCACCCGGGGTGGTGGGGTGGGTGCGTTTATAGGGTTAGCTTGTTGGGCCTGGACCAAACACTCCTGCTCCTCCTGGTCCAGAAGCAGTTTCTCGCATTTCTCGCCTCCTTTTACCTGCCAGGTTTCCCAAGGTCAGAGAAACCCGGCTGACTGTGGTTAAAAATAGAATTCAACGACCAACCGCCTCCCGTGAGCGGATTGGTTGCCTTCCCCTTGTCACGCCTCTGTTAAAACTGGAAGTGGGCGGGTTTGAGGTGGGTTGAGTTCCTGTTTCAGATTTTTAGCGTTTTAACCTCCCACCCGAATCAAACCCGCCTGTTTTTTGGGGTTAAAATTACCTCAAGTTTCAGGCCAATGACCTCCACAGATGCTGCCTGACATGCTGAGTGTTTCCAGCATTTTCTGTTTCTATTTCAGATTTCCAGCATCTGTAGTATTTTGCTTTGAAGTATGTTGACGTGTAGTCACTTGTAATGTAGGCAATCATGACTGTTACTTGTGCACAGCAAGGCCCCAGAAATAGCAAGTAAATAACTAGTCAAGTTGTTTTTGGTGTTGGTTGAGGGATAAATGTTGGCCAGGACATCATATGAACTCTCTTGCTCCTCTTCGAATAGTGCCATGGATTCTTTTACAGTACTGTAAATATACAGTTAAATAAATTTTAATAAAATTACGTGTTCCATTTTCCCTCCCTCTTATCTTATTTTAACCTTTTTTTGTGACCAGTAAAGCCTATATTTTAACATGTATGCTATAAATATATATTTTAAATTACTTTTCCATAACTTTGTTTTTCCTGGGTCTGCCGTGGTTTTTGAAGGTAGCACCCAAATTCAAAATATTCGCATTTGGCTGACACTCGGCTATAGCAATGCCAATATATAGGATTCACTTGCTCCCACAATTTGTGGAAAGCTTTTTTAATGTTTGTGATTCTTACTGGAAAATTAAATTTCTCACGTGAATCATAAGAATTAAAAACAATTTTCACAAATTGCTGGCTGAACCATTGACAGTGCCGCAGTTCCAAAGGGCATTTCCCCCCCGCCCCTCGCCGTAGCTATTTGAGGTGAAGATTGACGTAGTTACATAACAGGCACGACTAGCTAACTCTGAGATGCATTTTAAAATCTGTAACTGACACTTGCTATCTTGAGGACAAATTACCCTCTTATGATGCCGGCAGCCCACTTGTGTCGAGATAATAACATTTGTCATGGCGAAAGTAGAATTAATTTTGATTTCAGTTAAAACTTTATTCTTAAACAATTTTTTATTTTAACCTTTCCCATGTTTAATTTTTATGTTGTACATAATTTGTCCTTCTGATAAACTGATTTATTCAAAAACTTTCTATGGTATGCGATTTCATTTTGAATCAGTCCTTTTGACAGTTGACTTAATCTTGAACGGTACACAGAGTATCTTACTTAACTGCAACAAGCCACAATCTCAATGTTTTTCTGTATTTGTTCTTCATAGCAGAAAATAGACCTCAATACCATAACTCTGAAATTCAGCAAGTAAGTTATTATAAATTGTAATTGCAGATTATGCTCTTCATAAAACTGCTCACTGCATTTATTTGGTGTTAAATGGGACATACATTTTAATGTGCATCATTGGTTCCAATTATTTTAATTTAAATTGCAAGTTTTTAAAAATATTGTCTAGGTTTTGAGGGATGTGGCATGAGAAGGAGAAACCTCAACTTCTGAGATTGTCAGTGATCAAAAGATGACTTTGCCAAACCTTGTTCACCACTGATCCACTAAGCAGTACACTGTTAAGTTAATTGCAAAAGGAAGGATAGCTGTTGGACAAAAGCAAAAGATTTTTAAAGTGGCACTTGAAGCCTCTTCAAAGCAATCAAGTGCTACTGCAAAGGGTAGTTATGGTGTGACACAGGGTATTGTGAGACCAGGAGAATGATTAGGGAGATGCAGTGGCTTTCATTCATCTGCGAGGGCACACAATTACCAGAATACTCCTACATTTGTTATTCATTGGTTAAACTTTATTATTTATGATCAGAAGCGATCTTCACAGTTAGTACTAATAACTGGCAAGTTTGGTGCGCTCCAAAAAAAAACTTGAGGACATCCTTGGAGTTTGGAAAGAGCACCAAACAGGCTGTAACAAGGACCCATGTTGTGCATGAGGCCATAAACATTGTTGGAATGTGCTGCACAGATAGAAAGCATAATGAACCAATGTGATGGGGTTGCCAGTGGATTTGGCACCTTGTCACCTAACTAATGGTAGGGCAGCAGGAATGACCCTTTTCACACTGAATTCCTAAAAGTTGCTCTAACCTGGGGCGGAGAGTGGTTTAGAGACTGGCAATGGTCTTTTGTGAGCAGTGCAGGGAACCATCAACTTGTCTTGGAGCTGCCTTTCTGAGATTGGTGAATAGAATTCTTTTTGAAGCATGTATACATACCCCTTGTGTTCCAAAGCACAATATTGGCTCTAGCCACAAGAAAGAGTCATAGTGAGCCCAAAAGCTACAGAGGAATTGCACTGATTACATAGGTTCTATAGATTTTCATAGCATATATATCGGACTGCAGAGGAACAGACTGGATTTTGTTTTTGTGAGTCATGTGGAGGACAGGTTGTGGCTTTACTTGAGTTTGCAGAGTGTTGTAGGGCTCAGGAGAAACTTGCTTCTATTGCTTTCATTGATTTTTGTAAGGCTTTCAACCGTGTGCCTCATACAGCCCTATAAAGAAGCTGGAATCTATGGGCGTACATGGCCAAAGTTTGAATTTTTAACAGAGAAATGCACTCCGACTTCAAGATCTGTGCGACCGTGGAAGGGAATGCAACCCATTGATCCTGCTTCATCTCTTTAATCACCCTTCTGGCCCCATGCATTGCCTCATAACCTGGGCCCATGCATTGCCTCATAACCTATCTTTGCAATAGATCTTGATTGTTCTGAAGAGATTTAAAGTACTACCTTAAAGGTCCTTTGCTTTCATATAATTTTAACAGCCCCCCTTCCCTTTGTAGTTAAAATAATGCTGATTAGTGGATGAGTTGCTTCCAGGCTTTAGCTTCATTTTGCTTATGACTTTAGCTGCATGGTAATAAAATTATTGGTCACATCTGCACCTTATCAGCAGTCACATAGACGTGGTTGAATATATGCTTCTTGTGGCTGAGCTGCTTGGCCTGATCATTCATAACATAGGCCATTAGCCATTCTGGCTTGCACAAAGTCAACATCCTTGCTCAAGATGATAAGCTGTCCTCTTGATGAAGGAGGTAACTGGCCATAGTTCAAAGTTTCTCAGTGAGTGACATCGAACAGTGCAATTGGAAAGCAAAGGACATGTCAATCTATTCACAATTACAGGATCAATTACTGCGCCACTCTGAACCCCATGTCAATGCCATATATAATTTTGTATCTTGGAAATGAAGCAGAATGCACTGCTGTCAGAAATCTTTGTATCACCTTTGAACCTCCAGGCTTGATATGATCCAATCGTCTAAGAGCTGCCAGACTGGACTTGCGGCAGGTGGTGAGAGAACTAGCTCGAGGGGAAAAATCTACTTGACCTTGTCCTCGCCTGTCGCAGATGCATCTGTCTATGGCAGTATTGGTAGGAGTGACCTTGTGGAGATGAAGTCCCGTCTTCACACTGACGACACTCTCCATCGTGTTGTGTAACCCTAAGTATCAGCCGCGGCTCAGTTAGTAGCACCCTCATCTCTGAGTCAGAAGGTTGTGGGTTCAAGCCCCACTCTAGGTACTTGAGCACAAAAATCTTGGCTGATACTCCAGTGCAGTACTGAGGGAGTGCTGCACTGTTGGAGGTGCCGTCTTTTGGATAAGACGTTAAACCGACGTCTGCCCCCTCAGGTAAATGTAAAAGATCCCATGGCACTATTTCGAAGAAGAGCAGGGGGAGTTAGCTCCGGTGTCCTGGCCAATATTTATCGCTCAATCAACATAACTAAAACAGATTATCTGGTCATTATCACATTGCTGTTTGTGGGAGCTTGCTGTATGCAAATTGGCTGCTGCGTTTCCTACATTATCACAATGACTACACACTTCAAAAAGTGCTTCATTTGCTGTAAAGCGCTTTGGGACGTCTGGTGGTCGTGAAAGGCGCTATATACAGTATATCTTTCTTTACTACCACCATGCTAAATGGGATAGATTCAGAACAGATCAAGCAGCTCAAAACTGGGCATCCATGAGGCGCTGTGGGCCATCAACAAGAGCGTAATTGTATTCCACCACAATCTGTATAACCTCATGGCCTGGCATATCCCTCATTTTACCATTCCGGTCAAGCCAGGCGACCAACCCTGGTTCAATGAGGAGTGCAGAAGAGCATGTCAGGAGCAGCACCAGGCATACCTAAAAATGAGGTGCCAACCTGGTGAAGCTACAACACAGGAATACATGCATGCTAAACAGTGAAAGCAGCATGCTATAGCCAAGGCTAAGTTATCCAACAACGATCAGACCAAAGCTCTGCAATCCTGCCACATGCAGTCGGGAATGGTGGTGGACAATTAAACAACTAACTGGAGGAGGCGGCTCCATGAAAATCCCCATTCTCAAAGATGGCGCAGCCCAGTGCAAAAGACAAGGCTGAAGCGTTCGCAACCATCTTCAGTCAGAAGTACCGAATGGATGATCCATCTCTGCCTCCTCCTGAGGTCCCCACCATCATTGACACCAGTCTTCGGCCAATTCGATTCACTCCACGTGATATCAAGAAACTGCTGAGTGCACTGGATACAGCCCCTGATACCTGCCGACTATAGTGCTGAAGACTTATATTCCAGAACTAGCTGCGCCTCTAGCCAAAGCTGTTCCAGTACTACTACAACACTGGCATCTCCCCGACGAGTGGAAAATTGCCCATGTATATCCTGCCCACAAAAAGCAAGACAAATCCAATCCAGCTAATTCCCACCCCATCAGCCTACTCTCAATCATCAGCAAAGTGACAGAAGATGTTGTCGACAGTCCTATCAAGTGACATTCACCAATAACCTGCTCACCGATGCTTAGTTTGTGTTCTGCCTGGACACCCCCCCCCCCCCCCCCCCCCCCTGCTCCCCGGGCTCATTACAGCCTTGGCCCAAACATGGACAAAAGAACTGAATTCCAGAGGTGAGGTGAGAATGACTGCCCTTGACATCAAGGCAGCATTTGACTGAGTGTGGCACCAAGGAGCTTCAGTAAAATTGAAGTCAATGGGGATCAGAGGGAAAACTCTCCACTGGCTGGAGTCATACCTAGCACAAAGGAAGATGGTTGTGATTGTTGGAGGCCAATCATCTCAGCCCCAGGATATCGCTGCAGGAGTTCTTCAGGGCAGTGTCCTCAGCCCAACCATCTTCAGCTGCTTCACGAATGACCCTCCCTCCCTCCATCATAAGATCAGAAGTGGGGATGTTCACTGATGATTGCACAGTGTTCAGTTCCATTCGCAATTCCTCAGATAATGAAGCAGTCCGTGCTTGCATGCAGCAAGACCTGGACAACATCCAGGCTTGGGCTAATAAGTGGCAAGTAACATTTGCGCCACACAGGTGCCAGGCAATGCGCATCTACAACAAGAGAGAGTCTAACCACCTCCCCTTGCCATTGAATGGCATTGCCATCATTGAATCCCCCACCATTAACAACCTGGAGGGGGGGGGGCGGGGGTGGAAAGTCACCATTGACCAGACACTTTCCTGGACTCGCCACATAAGTACTGTGGCTGCAAGGGCAGGTCAGAGGCTGGGTATTCTGTGGCGAGTAACTCTCCTCCTGACTCCCCAAAGCCTCTCCACCCCTACAAGGTACAAGTCAGGAGTGTGATGGAATACTCTCCACTTGCCTGGATGAGTGCAGCTCCAACAACACTCAAGAAGCTCGACACTATCCAAGACCAAGCAGCCCACTTGATTGGCATGCCTTTCTCTCCCTCCACCGGAGCAATGTTGTTGCTATGTGTACCATCTACAAGTTGCATTGCAGCAACTCGCCAAGGCTTCTTCAACAGCACCTCCAAAACCCACGACCTCTACCACCTAGAAGGACAAGGGCAGCAGGCTCATGGGGAGGAACACCATCGCCTGCAGGTTCCCCTCCAATTCACATAATATCCTGACTTGAAAATATATCGCCGTTTCTTCGTCGCTGTGTCAAAATCCTGGAGCTACCTACCTAGCAGCACTGTGGGAGTACCTTCACCATATGGACTGCAGCCGTTGAAGGCAGTGGCTCACCACCACCTTATTATGGGCAATTAGGGATGGGCAATAAATGCTGTCCTTGCCAGTGACGCCCACACCCCATAAATGAAGAAATAAAAAGAGAAGCCGTGGGCAATCAAGAAAAAATTCTGCAAGACCATCCAGATATGTACCTGCAGTCTTGAAAGGGTCATCTTACATTAAGCACTATGCAACTTGAGGAATGGTCATCGATTTCATAAGCCAAGGCCTTAAAGAGTACCTTTTCCCAGGTTAGGCTAGTTGAGCACTGCTAGTAGGCCCTAGTTAATGATCAGAGCCATCAACTACTTGGTGTACCTGGATTCTTAGATATTTATTGACCATTCCATTCCATTTATTTCCTATAGGGCAAGGTCATAAATCTGTGACTGGAAAAGGAAAACTCCCAAACCTGGACTCAATACCACGCATGGTCTTAATATTTTAATGACGAGAGGCCAGACCTTTCAGAGGAATTCTTACAGTAGAGTGATCTCTGAGGCAGGTCAAGGAAATTGATTTGATACAGTGCTCGGATGATGACGACGAGTACGATATAGAAAAATTAGTTTTGGATGATTTTTAGAGGGTTTTGGATGATTTTTAGAGGGTGGAGGATGGATGGCAGGCTGGCCAGGCGACAATTGGAATAGTTCAGTCTGGAAGTGATAAAGACATGTGCTTTACCATTATAAGGGAAAACTGTGTTCTTATCACTGCTTCTCATCCACAATTAATTCCTTCACCATTAAACTAGTTGTAGGTATGTGCACACTCAGAAGAACTGCTATTGAACCCAGCTGTTTGCCAAGAGGCGTGCCCTGTCTGGGGGGGGGGGGGGGAAATTCAAAATGCAGCTTATCCAAATTGGTGTTTACATCGGTGGAGTGCCTGAGGATAGGGTCAACTTATTTTCTCCAGGCTCTGTCTGGGTGCACCTTTTGATAGAGGTTGTCCATGACCTGTTTACTCGCAGCATATATATGGCAGGTTGTTAGAGACTAGGCTATTTTAGCAGCAGCCTTGCTGTAACCCCTGAACCCCATCTTGGGATAAAGGTTTTAATTTCTTCTTAAAAAAAAAAACCAATTAATGCAACAGTATTTTCCTACATTTTAAATCTACAGTAGTATTAACATCACAGCCTAAGATTTTTGGTAGAAAAACTATACTAAATTTCAACTCTACTGCTGTATTGAATCCTTTATCTGTTGGTGGGAGGCATATGTGAAAAGTGAGTGGGTTTGTATCCTTTTCTCAAAAAGTAATCTACGTTTTATCATTATTTCCAGTTTTTCTTGCTTGATTAAGATCTGACTTAAACCCACTGAATCATTTGGACATGAGCTGGTTTTCTGGTTACAAGTAGGACACAGAAGTGAGGTACACCCAATAATACTCAGCACCAATGTCACTAGAACATGGAATAATTTAAATTTGTTAATACTTTATCCCTGATTTTATCCCCCTGCGCCTGACAAGAATGGGGTATGCGGGGGCTTAAAATAGGGGCCGAACTTCTCCATTCGTAATGCACTCCCGTCAGCTAATATTTTAACTCCCGGGTTTTGGGATATTTGAGGCCCTTGCTGCAGGCAGGCGAGGGTTTCATTAATATTCAAAAGTTTGGGGTCTAATGGCGCGATTCGGACCTCGACACACAGTTAACCTTGGACTGCGCACAGTACTGACCGTGCTAGTGAAAGCTCTCATCAGATTCATCCGGGGCCAGAAGAGCCCCAGGAATGTAAGTATTTTAAAAGTTTTACTGGTTTCCTTGTGGGCCAGGAGGAGCAGGAGTGCTCCTCTGGGTCCCATAAAGAAACTTTGGTCCTCCTCTTCTCCAGGTTCCCCTCACCCTTTCTCTCTCCTCCCCCCACCGGACCGCGATTGCCTCCTGACCCCACCCCCCCACCCCGGACGACTTGCCTTAATACCAGGGACCGTTCCCTCGGGTCCCTGGCATTGGCCTCCTGCCGCCCTAAATCCCACTGCTGGCCTCTTCGTCATTCCTACTGGGTTTTGGGCAGGAGTCCATCTTGGGATATGGTAATGAGGCCCGTGGGCTAAATTGGTCCAGGCCTCACGCTGGTTTGGCCGTATGAGTTTGTCGAGATGTGTTTTAAGGAGGTGGAGAGGAAAGGGGGTTTATGGATGCAATATGAATGTGGGGTCTCGGCAGCTGAAGGCATGGCCACCAATGGTGTGGCGAAGGGAAATGGGGATGCACAAAAGGCTGGAGTAAGAGCAGTGGAGAGTTCAGTGGGGGGAGGGGGTGGTCGGTGGTTGTTGTGCGGGGAAGGTTACAGAGAAATGGTGAGCTGAGTCCGTGGAGTGATTTAAACACTAGGATGCGGTGTTGGGAGACTGGGAGCCAATTTAGGCCACCAAGGACAGGAGTGGTGGGTGAGTGGGATATGGTGCAGGATAGAATATAGGAAGCAGAGCTTTTGATGAGCTGAAGTTTACAATGAGCGGAGGTTAATAGGCCAGCCAGGAGAGCATTGGAGTAGTCAAGTCTTGACGTGACAAAGGCATCAATGTAGGGGTAGATATGTGCACTGTTAAGGAAGTTGAAGTAGGCAGTCTTTGTGATGGAGAGGATTTAGAGTTGGAATCTCAGCTCAGGTTTGAAAAGGACAGCATGGTTGCTAATAATCAGCCTGAGACAGTGACTGGGGAGGAAAATTGAGTCGGTGGTAAAGTTAGAGTTTTGGAGGGAAGGGGCAAAGATGATGGTGTGATGTATTTGTAATCCTTTCTACAGTAAAGAAACCTATTCTGTCAAAACTTTGAATCAGATGTTACTGTATATGCTAGGGATGCAGAATAAAACTCTCTTCTCTGCTCCAAAATTGTACCTCCGTTCCAAGCTCAGAAGAGCACCTACTGCTGCACCAGCATAATATTTTCCACTTCTTGTACTGATCTTTCTAAGTGACGGTGTCAATTTTGCGCTCACGTCCACCAGGAACTAGGATTGAGACTGCCCAAATTCATTTAACATAGAAAGAAGTCGGTAAGGCGATAACAGAGGCTTCTGGTCACAATTTTAAACATGCAAATTGTGCCATGAAACTGGAGAGTAGCCAATGTAACACCATTGTTCAAGAAGGGAGTGAAGGATAAACCAGATAACTATAGATCATCAGTTGTGTGTGAATTTTTTGAATCTATAATCTGAGATCAAATTAATAAGCATTTAGAAATGCATGGTTTAATCAATAACTACTTGCATTTATATAGAGCCTTTAATGTAGCAAAATCTCCCAAGGCACTTAACAAGAGCGTTAACAATAAAAAAATGTTGACACCGAGCCACAGGAGGAGATATCAAGACAGATGATCGAAAGCTTGATTAAAGAGGTAAGTTTTAAGGAGCATCTTAAAGGAGGAGATAGAGATGGAGAGGTTTAGGGTGGGAATTGCAGAGCTTAAGTCCAAGGCAACTGAAAGCACGGCCGCCAATGGTGGATGCAAGATACCAGAATTGGAGAAGCGCAGAGATTGCGAAGGCTTGTAGGGCTAGATCAAGGACAACCAGCATGGATTTAGTAAAGGAAAGCTGTGTTTTACAAATTCAATATATATTTTTTTGAATAAGTGACTAATTGGATAGATAAAGGGAATGCAATAGATGTAGTGTATTTGGATTTTCAGTTAATGTTTGATAAAGTATCTCAAGTGCTTTGTTTGAAAAATTCAGTCATATGGGCACAGTTAGGGTTAATGGTTGTTGCTCAGACTGGATAGGTTTGGAACCAATATTCTCTCTAATTTTGTTTTGTACTGAGCGGGCCACAAACTCCTTTGAGCGCGACCTTTTCAGCCATGAGCAAATTTTAAAACAACAACTTTTACAACAGCTTTTACACCAACGACAGCAACAGCGACCACTTAGAAGCATATATACAGTAATGGCATATTGCCACCCCACTGTCTCAAATCATGAGACAATCAGATAAGGTTCTATACAAGTTTAACATAACTTCTCTGCTTTTGAATTCTACTCCTCTAGAGATGAACCCCAGTGCTTTATTTGCACTTTTATGGCTTTTTTGACCTGCGTTGCTACCTTTTAATGATTTGTGAATCTATACCCCTAGATCTCTTTGCACCTCTATTCCATTTAGACTCTTATTTTCCAAGGAGTAGGTAGCCTCCTTATTCCTCCTACCAAAATGCACCTCACACTTATCTATATTAAAATTAATTTGTCATTTACATGCCCATTCTTAAAGTTTGTTTATGGTAGAATTAATTAAAAGCTTTTAGTTCGTCATGTACAAACGCTATTTAATAAAAATTACTTGTCAGAAATGACTGGGATATAAAAGAACTGCCCAATAATGCATTAACACTTCAGAAACGTCACTCAGTTACACGGTTATGCATCGACAAACAATCCAAAAGCCCAAGGTGAGCTGAAAGAGGCATATCTATTCGTATTAATTTTAAAGTTTTCAACGTATTAGCCCATCCCTCATGTCATTATAGCAATGGCTGCACAAGCAGCAGGAGCAGGCTTTCCTATGGCGCTGATGTGCTGTACGTCCATATAAGTGATTAGAATATTAATCACAATGCAACCAGACAACCAACAAATATAAAGTGCTGTAGTTCTTTAGTTCACAGTATTAAAAAGAATTGAACAAAAATGGGTATCTGTATTTCCAACTTCAATCACTTCCATTAATAAATGTTGTCTTCTTGAACCAGCACACCCCCCATGTAACATGTGAGAAATGCGGCACTTATTCACAAGTGCAGAAAAATACATGCACAATTTGCGTCACCGCAAAAACAAAAAGGAAAAGCTATGATTTAACAGAAATAAACATTCATCTTTCTTCCTGGACAGGAGAACCAATCAGATTGACTTGGAAATGATCACTAATATGTTGACGTAAAGATGTTAATTTACGAATTTCACTTCTAATGTTTTTCTCTCAAACATTCTCCACAATATTAATCTCTGCTCTTATCATGAAAAGTGTTGAAATATTTTAGGTACTTCCCAATTAAAAAGTGGGAAATAAACTTCATTGTACACTCAATTTTTAATCTCCTATTTCAAAAATGTATACCAAATCAAAATTGTACATTATCAGTTTAATCAAAATATTTTCTGTGTCTTTCTCAATAAACAAATAGTAGTTTCTTCTAAAGTAGCTTCCTGCAATTTTTATACATCATTACATAACTCATGTTTCTGTTAACACTCCACTTTGAGAGGAAATCTATATTTACAGGAAACTCTCATTTAAACGGCACCTAAATATCCGGAATTCTCCATTAAGCGGCAAAATTCATACTCTGAAAACACCTCAATAACCGGAAATGTTGCCGAATCCGAGTCTCCCGCGGTGGCCGAGTTAGTCAGTGGGGGTACTTCTCCAAACTACCACTACTCGGCTTCTTGGCACTGTCAGAAGTCCGAACACCTCAATAACAGGAGTCTGACTCTTTGTTAAAAATAGCCTTGGTAGATAACAATCTCCGTTATCCGGAATTTTTAATCAACCGGCACCATCCCGGTCCCGTAGGTGCTGGATGCCAAAGAGTTTCCTGTATATTATTCCTGGGACTTGTTAGGACTATAGAACGACAGACAAAATAAAATGGTTTGTGTTTTTCCCCTTTTATGGTTCTCTTCCTAAATGTCTTAATGATATTTTTAAAGTCAATAAAAATATGTAACTCCTACAAATCCTCCCCGCCGCCCCCTCCTCAACAGCATAGTTGCATGTTTGTGTAAATCTACTGACTTCATTCGATTGTTCAAAATCAAATATTGAGAAATTTCAATTTTAAAATGTTTTAAGCATTTCAGACCCTCTTTAAAGGCGTTTGGACATCAAGACCTGGTTGAAACTTGTTTGGATGAGGGGAAAATTGATTTTTGTTTCTGTTTCTTGGTGGGGGGGTGGGGGGAGTGTTTTTCACACTCATTCTTTGTGAAAAGTTCATTAAAAATCTTTAAATTCTTTCAAGTCTCATTGCAGCTTTCACAGAAGAAGTTGCTCCAAGTTTCTCTTTCCCTCTTTCACGCGGTCATTAAACATACAACAAAAAAATAATAAAATAAACTTTAATTCCAAACGGAGCTCAAATAAGAAAGTGAATAAAGTGGTTAAACTTCCTAAGAAGGCGGTGAAGTTATCTATCCCCAGCGTTGGCGATGAGTTGGGATCAGCTTTAGAGGAGTTGTTTCCTCTTTTCCTGTTGCCGTTCCCTCCGTCTCAGACTCTGAGGTACAAACAGGGCACAAACATTTTCCCCTCTTTCATACATGATTTAAATAACCCTAATAGCCTCTTTCAAAAAGGGGACAACACCTGGCAAAATTTAACTGGCACTTACCGCGGGACATTCAACATCACTTTACTGTATTTTTTTTTCTGGCTTTAAACAATTTTCTGAATTTTTAAAACACAAATTCACATTTTTGTTTCACCGGGGGCCTAAAACTTGTTTGCTTTAGCCTCCTTTCAGCGGCCATTGTACATGTGCTGCACCTCGACCTGTGTTGTTCCAAAGAGCGGCTCAGTCCGTGGGAACAGGCTACAGCTGTCTCACCCTCTCACCCTGTCTCTCTCTCTCCCTTGGTCTCTCTCTCCAGTCTCCGTGTCTCTCCCTCGGTCTCTCTCTCCAGTCACCCCCCCCCCCCCCCCCCCCGGTCTCCGTCTCTCCAGTCTCCGTCTCTCTCTTTCCCCCCCCCCCCACCCCGTCTCTGTCTCTCCAGTCTCCGTCTGCCCCCCTCAGTCTCCATCTCTCCAGTCTCCGTCTCTCTTCAGTGTCTCCGTCTCTCCACCTCTCTCCCTTGGGGTCTCTCCGTCTCTCTCGCTCGCCCCACAGTTTCCCCCCCGCTCTCTTTCCCACCCAGTCTCCCCCTCTCTCCCAGTTTCTCTCCCCTTTCGATCCTCGCTCTCCCCCCACTGGCCACCAACGGATCCCTTGACCTCTGCATGGAGCCGACGAAAGCGTGGCCCAACTGGATATTCTCCGGTATACCACGAGCCGACACAGAAGGCTGCAAAGGCAAATAATCAGCGCGTGGGGGATTCTCCTGCTGTTCAGCTGAAATGTCAAAGTTCAAGGGAGAAAAACAAACCCCTCCCAGCGTTGCACAGCAACACATCAACCATCGGAAAACACACTTCAAGAGCTGCAATTGCGACCGGCTCTGAGGTCGCAAGACTCACAAACGACTCTGGATTCCCGGGGTCATTGTGTAGTGGGCCCCTCCCTCGCTCCAGCTGCTGTCCAGCTCTCTGCGCGGCATTTCAATTCAACTGCGCAGGAGCTCGGGGATCAGTGCGGCGAGCGCAGCCGCGCACCTTAGAGGGAACAGTGGTTGGAATTGGTGTACCCATGATCTTAAAATTTGCTCTTGACAACAGTAAGAGGTTTGGCAAACCATGAGATGACACAGGCAGGTTAGTGGAATAGGCAGACCGGTGTCTAGTGTAATTTGATGTGGATAAATATGAGGTAATACATTTTGGGAGAAAAAAAGAAGGAATGCAAGTACTCTTAATGGAAAGACACAAGGGTGTGGATGAATAGAGAGATCTCGGGGTTCAAATAAATAAATTCCTGATTGTGAGTGCAGGTAGGTAAGGCCATGAAAAGGTCAATAGAATTTTTGGTTTTATAAATAGTGGCATAGAGTACAAGAGTAAAGAAATAATAACTTGGTACAAAACATTGGTTAGGCCACAGTTAAGAGTACTGTATACAGTTTTGGGCATCCCGTTCTAGAAAGGGCATTAAGGCCGTAGAGAGTGTACAACAGATTTACCAGGATGATCCTAGGGATGGGAATGAATAGTTACGAGGAGAGACTTTAGATACTGGGACTTTTTCCACTGCAGCAGAGAAGTCTAAGTGGAGATTTAAGAGAGGCTTTTAAAAATTATGAAGTGTTTTAATAGTGATTAGGGAAAAACTTATTACTTCTGGTTGGGAAGTCAGTGACACTGTATCATCAATTGAAGATTATTATCGAGAGTGAGGAGAGAGGCTAGGAGAGATTTCTTTACACGCAGGGTTGTTGGACCATGCAATGCAATTTTCCACAGAGTAGTTGAAGCAGAGGCAATTGCATCTTTCAAAGGGAAAATAAGAGAAATATTTGAAGCAGAGAAAGATATAAGACTGAGGAGAGAGTTGGCAGTGGGATTAGTTTTGGATTGCTCTTGCAAGGAGCCAGCACAGAAACAATGGGCTGAATGGCCTCCTGTGTTGTAAACTTCAATGGTTCTATGGACTAGCCAGCAGATAGGGGACTTCCATCCATCAGTCTGGCCTGAATTTAAACCAAAGTCTCAAAAGTACATTTAACCCACTGCACCACCCAGTCTTGCAGGTTACTTTTCTTATGAACAGTACCACCCAAAATTCCCTTTGTGGCTATCGTTTCATTTTGTTCTGGTGGATTAACTCAAACGATGTTAGAGACTGTCTTTTTATGTTGTTCAGCTAATGTTCCTTTTTAATTTATTGAAACAAAACCTAAATAGTTGTTTGCATTATTGGAAAAATCTGAGGATTCTTTGGTTTCATCAACGTTTAGTGTACTCCGAATTCACAGTAAATATTTTAGCTGTAACATCGGACCATACAAATGAATGAGTGCAAGACAATCTCCTTGAACATGCTTTTTGCTGCCATGCAAGTTAGATACAGAGCTACACAAAACTATCCTTTTCATTTTGTGATGGCTATGTTATTGGTACTATTTGTTTTTAGTTTTATAGATTCCGCAAGATTTCAGCGGAAGTAAAGGAGCTTATTTGAAGCAGTCTGTTACTACATTTAAAATTCAGCCATTTTACTTACAATAAATGTTTGGGAAATACAGCTTTATATATTATAGTATGAATCCCCTGTGAGGAGGTTATTCTTTCGAGATGCCCTACTGCATTTCGGTGGCAGGAATTGCTCCTGGACCTTTGAAACAAGCTTATTTAACAGAAACCTTTACAATTGTAGAATATGGGCACATTGTTGCATAAATTGATAACGGAAATTTATATGCAACTTCTGTTTCATTCACAGATACAATGGTTCTCTTCCAAATGGAGACAGGGGGCGCAGGAAAAGTAGATTTGCTCTTTACAAACGACCCAAACCTAATGGAGTCAAGCCCAGTACAGTGCATGTTATTTCCACTCCTCAAGCTTCCAAGGTATGTGGTTAGGTGGATTGGTTGGAACGTGGTGATTTACAATCATGATAGAATAACTTTTTGAAAATGTTAAAATAATATCCCAAGGACTGTCTCTTATGTTTTTGATGTTTAAGAACTGACAGGGCATTAGGTTGTTTCTTAACATCAAACGCGTCATTGGCATCCCAGACTGGTATGGAGTACCTTACATGGACAGAACTCAGCTTTGCCCAAGTGCAACAAGTTGGTGCTGCACTATGCCTCAAGATTACTTAAGAATTAGCTTCAACTTTATAGTAGTTTTTATTGCAGCAGGCAGCTTTAAAATGCTAGCACTGTTTCATAAAATTAATGCGCAGGGATCTATGTGAACTTTTTTTCTACTTCAGCATCCAACACCCCAGGTCAAGTATAGTACACAGTAGACCAGTATAAAGTTTCCTTCATACTGAGTGGAAAGAGTTCCACTGGTTATCATGTGATAGTGATATAGTAAATACAGCAGGAATATTTTCTCTGATCACTATACATAGCAAAATTGTAAACATATTCTTTTAGAATGTATTTTGGATTTTGCTAGAAATACAGGACAGGTGAGATCCGGAGCGTTGTGGGGGGGGTGAGATCCGGAGCATTGCAGGGGGGGGGGGGAGCGGTGAGAGAGAGAGAGAGAGATAACGGAGGGTCGGGGAGGAGGGGTGAGATCCGGGGGGGGGGGGGGGGGTGGTGAGATCCGGAAGGTCGCGGGGGGGGGGGGGGGGGGGGGGGTGAGATCCGGAGGGTCGTGGAGGGTATCCTCCCAGGTTGTTTTTTTGTCCCTGTGGCTGGTTCACAGTGGCACTGTTGCAGGAGATGCCTCATTTCTCCACTTAGCATCTCAGGAGGCCATCGAATGGATAGCCAAGCTAGACATCCCATTATAAGCTTTCCTGTCATACAAAAGTAGTAGTGACACTGTTAGATGGCTGGGAATAGGTTACCTACCTGTGCTTTGACTGAAGTTTATTGTATAGCTTGTAGAGACTAGGGGGAGAAAAATGGTGGTGGAGCAATTAGAATACAAATATCCTTACAGAAATTTGCCACTTCAGTTTTTGAAGCAAATACATTATAGTATTCCACATATTTTCTTGCTCAGTGGAAAACTGTTTTCAGTTAGTATGAGGTGGTGCTGGCTATACCATGCTCAAGGCAGCAGTTTAAAAGTTTAGCTTCAGAGTAATTTATTAGGAGTTATTGAGTGCACAATCAAATGAAAAATGTGATTTACAAAATAGCAATTTGTGTGCGAGCATCAGTGAGCACTTTGTCAGTGATGTTCTTTGAAACATGTACGAGTACGAAGAGGAATCATTCTCTTTTTTTAACAAAAAATTGAGATGTAAATTTGAATTTATAAAAGTACGATACCTGAAGAAAACAAACTTTAGAAAGTAGAATTTGTGTTGATTTCCAAAAGATTTTTCATAGGAATGTTGTTAAATGTAATGATTTTGCTTTATGTGCATGTTGAAAAGTAATTCCTAAATGAGGCCTGAAAACAGAAGTTGAGTATAATATTTTTCTGATTGTGAAAATTCTCTCTGAACCTATTTCAGGTTTAGTATGATGTTTAAACGTGATTGAATCATGATCAATGCCACTAGGATTTCAGCATTTTTAGCTATAACATCATGAAGTTCTGGTGGTTATGGGCCTGTCACTCTTGATGGTAATTGAGGGAGCAATTTTGGGGTAATGAATTAAAAGCATCAACTAAGATATGTATTGCACAACATTTAAGCAGATTGTTTCAAGTGCCTAGATTTCTTGCCGTGTATTGGTACCAATTAACTAACTAACAGCCTAATGACAGCACTCTTTTATGTTGAGTACGCTGTGGTCAGCAAAACTTGCAACTACACTTAAGGACAAACACACAGGTTTTACAAACTCATTGTCATTACTAAAGTCATTATTTATGTCTGCAATCAAACAACAAATAGAGTACTTTAAAAAAATTTAACCATTTTAGTTTTGAAATATTGGGCAAAAAGATAAGATCCCTTTTCGTTTTTCTGAATGTTGACATTTTCTATCTGCTGGGTATGAGTGCATTACAGACATGCCAATTTATTTTGTACTTCCTCTGTACAGCAGCAGTTTCCTGAAACTAATCCTGCTTGAAATTAGCCAAAGTGTTAGAGTACTGAGATTGCTGGATTGAACAGGGAGTTCCTTTCTATCTATCTGAGAAAAAATGATTTACCTGTAGATTCAAGCACTCAAATACTTTTCATAACTGTTAATCGTTTTACCAATTTGTATGACACATAATCAGTGTAAAGTAAATTGTGTACTCAATTTTAAAATATACCTGTTCGGACTTGACCGCATCTGAAACATAGAAATAAAATATTCGATAATGTATATACTGTAAATACATGCTATACTTGATTGGTCCGAGTATCAATGGGCTAAGGAGAGAAACTCGAGTTCAACATGGGCAAGATTTCCAGCAGAGTGACTTGTATCTCCAAAGCATGACAAATACTTTTTTGTTTCTGGCAGTGACTGTTGTGTTAAAATCCTTCCACTACCCACTAACTTGTTGTTAAAACCATAGCTTTATATTATTTCAGTGAGGAAAGCATGATGTCTTCTGGGAAAGCTCCTGCCCGTGCAGTCCTTCTTTTAGTGAAAGACATTGGCCCAGAATTTGCTGGAGCGGACCATTTTTCCTCAACCTTCAGCGCAAAAATTAAATTGCTGGAAGTGCAAGTTTATAATGCCGCAACCAGGTTGACGGGGCATCTGGGACCTCCTAAATATCTGGTTAAGGAGATAGACAAATGATGTTAGAGAAAGAAACAGAGGAATGATGGAGAAGGATATAGGGTGACTTAGAGTCACATTAGATACAGAAAGAGAAATAAAGAAAAGGAAAGAAAGAATGGATTACGAGAGAAAGGAAAAGTAAGAAAATTAAAACATTTTACAATTTAAAAACCTCTAGGAACAATTTACTACTTGCAGGAATGAGACTCCACAGTTTGTTGTTCCCCTTCTGGGCCAGAGAGGTTGAGTGGCATTGAAAGAACATAAATCTCATCATTAAAAGAGTTCTTGCATCATTAAGTGCCAGCCCTAAATTTCTGCGGCGAGTTTAATTCGTTTTAACAGTACAAATGCAGCAATTCCTTGAAACTCACTGGGACCATGGATGGTCTGAAGAAGTGTTTCCTAAATTCTCGCCGGGATGGCCTGGCTCTGATTTTAAGGCTACATCCCCTTGTCCTAGTCTCCCCCACCAGTGGAAAAAAATTCTCTCTCTCTCTCTCTCTCTCTCTCTCTCTCTCTCTCTCTACCCTATCAATTCATTTCAAAATCTTAAAAACCTCAATCAAATCACTCCGTAACCTTCTATATTCCAGGGAATACAAGCCTAGTTTATGTAATTACTCCTAATTTAACCCTTGGAACCCTGGTAACATTCTGGCGAATCTACGCTGCACTTCCTTCTACTGCCAATATACCCTTTCTAAGGTGTGGTGCCCAGAACTGTACACAGTACTCCAGATGTGGTCTAACCAGGGCTTTGTATAGCTGCAGCAAAACTTCCTCCCCTTTATATTCTAGCCTTCTAGTAATGAAGGCAAACATTCCATTTGCCTTTTTGATTTTTTTTTTTACTACATTTTAGTGACCTGTGTACATGGACCCCTAAATCTCTTTGGCCCTCCACTGTTCCTAGCTTTTCACCATTTAAAAAAATACTCGGATCGATCCTTTTTTGGTCCAAAATGGATGACCTCACACTTGCCTGTGTTCAAATCCATCTGCCATGGTTTTGCCCACTCACTTAATCTATCAATGTCTCGTTTAGTTTTATGCTCCCATCTACACTATTTACTATGCCACCAATCTTTGTGTCATTGGCAAACTTGGATATATGGCTCTCTATTGTGTTGTCTAAGTCATTAATAAATATAGTGAATAGTTGAGGCCCCAGCACAGATCCTTGTGGGACACCACAAGTCACTTCCTTCCAATTTGAGTACATACCCAATATCCCTACTTTCTGTCTTCTACCCACCGCCTCACCAATCTCCTACTAGGTCAATAATTTGCCTTCAATTCCATGAGCTTTAATTTTAGTTAACCGTCTCTTATTTGGAACACATTTTCTATAGTAGGTGGAAATACTGGAATCAAAGCAGAAACTGTCCAATTATTAAGTAGAAGACAATCGTATCCATTTCTTTCTGAAAAATATTCTGCTACCAAACCAGTTGACTAAAACAAAAATGAATAAAGCAGTACTTTTTTAGTACTATAAGGTGCATAATAGAAATGGAAAGTACCCTGATCATCATTCAATAACATTAGGAAACCTACAAGTTTTTTATTGTGAGACTTAAATACTGCAATTCAAGATCATTACTTCTTAAATTGAATGTACAGTAGTATCTATATGCACAGTAATTAAAACTAACAGCACAAAAGTAGAACACTTTGCATTTCAGAATTTGTTTAAAAGGTTCTGTGCAATAAAAGCACAGGTTTGAATGTGTGATCTGTTCTATTTTTTTCTTTTCAAAGTGGGTGGCACATGCAATTCTGCACTTCAAGAGTGCAGTATTTAAAAAAATATATATTTTTTGTAAAAATGCCTTTCAAGAAAGAATGAAATAATTATTTGCACATAGAAATGAACTAGTGTACAGCTGATGTCAGCTGCAACACATTCATTTCAGTGTGAATGTTTTATGTATATCTTTATTGTTTTAAAAGTAATAAGGATTACAGTGTTGCCATCCTTATTGTGTTGCATACATGAGTTCATATTAACCATTGCTGTAGCTAGCTACATCATTGTTTTACTCCTAGAAGTACTTTTAATTTTAGTTTTAGTCTTATTTCTGGAGTTTTAGTTTTACTTGCAAGTTTCATAAAGCTATCTGTCTCCTTCACACTTTGTCGCACCTTATCAGACACCATCTGTAGTATAGTCTTAGCTCAGCCTGCACAGCCCAATACTGTAAGTTCCCCACCCCCCGCTGCTGCTTGCATACTCTTTCACATCAACTTTCCATTGCTTCAGTTCTATCCCTTCTTGGCCTCAGTAACTCTTCCCTTCCCCCATAAGAATGCTTGCAGTACTATCTTCCTGTGCTGCTCTTTCGTATCAACACTCTTGCTTCTTCAGACCTTCGTACCAGATCGTTCTTCCTTGATCAGTCAAAGTATATGTTAAGTATATTAGCAGTACTACTTTCTTGTTCCTTCGTATTAATTTGAATCTGATGGTTGTCATAATCAGTTGGCTAACATCTGGTAGCAGGGGTTGACTTGAGGCTGTCATCTGGGACTAATGAATTGGTATAATTCCCTCAAGTCCAGTTGATACTGTTTAAAGCAGTATTGTGCTGATATTTCCACAAGTTGCACATCCTTTCCCATTGTAATACCGGGTCTCACGAGAGATCTGAAAAGAAGGGCTCTTGGCCTCTGCAGATTTCAGCACTGTTCTTCACATTTCAGTTTAATGTGGCCATCATAGCCATTAACAAGAGCTGAACAAGTTGATCCTTGCATTCAGTGCCTTTCCTCTTTCAGCACTCTAAAGCTCGGAGGAATCTATAGAATAACACTGCAAATGGATTTTTGGGTCCATTTACAATTGCAAACTGATTTTACTCACCAGTTTAACCATGAGGAATATATGAACCTAACAGCTATTGCAGGAAAGGCTGATATTTTTTTCTTCCTGCTTTTTTCCACAATATTCTTTCCTCACCCACCTTTCTGTCGTAATCGCATTAGCTGCTTGCCCTCTGGTACTTTGGCCAAGTGGCTATTTTTTCACATGACCTTGACTGCGCGTGTCGGCAGGCTATTCAATTGCAGGGATTATCACAGCCAGGGCCAATCCTATATTCACTAGAGCAGCAAGAGGAGCCCGTAGATGGGATTCAGGAATGGGAACCCTGATCAGTTTTCCTTGCCCTAACTCACGGGCATTGATTTATAACACCTTCACTACCTCTCCATCTGAGATCAGCATCTGGGATCAAATTTGGGATCCTCCTAGTCTGTAAGGCTCAGCTACTCATTGACATGAAAGACTTATTTTATTAAATTGCTGCCATACTTTTTTTCCCCTCCTAATGGCTGTGCTGCGTTGCACCAAGGAGTTTGCTGCTGGCAAAAACCCTTAAATCCTTCACTTTTCTTTCTCCTCTCTTTCCCCCCCCCCCCCGCCCCCCCAAGGGTAAAGCTTTGAAAGCTAATTTTGACTAAGACAGTGCCAAAAGATGACACGCTTTCATATTACATCATTAGCCCAGCGCATTTTGGTTAATTTTTTCAACTGTACATGTTCAGCTTTCTAGTATCTCTTCCTGGACAATTCTTCTTCCTGCCTTCCTTAATATCATGAGCATTCACTGTTTCTTTTTAACCATTTAGTTTGAAATGTACTGCTGACATTTTGGGAGAAAGAGCAATAGCAATGCTAGGCTCATACAAATATACGAAAAATGATGGACAGGAGAAGACCTACTGATCCATCTAGTTGTGATGCCTTGTGCCTGGAAGCCATGTAATCTCCTGGTGAGGCTAAAAACCCAGGCCAATTAGAGGAAATAAATCTAGGAACATTCTTCTCCGACCACCTTAGGTAGTCGAAAACTAGTCTAGGAGACCACTGGCCCCAATTAATGTTACCAGCTACCTATCTCTTGTATGAGGAGATCTCTGCCCTGTTAGAAACCGGTCCAGCTCTCGCCTGAAGGCTCAGTTTGCTCAAATATATTTATTGGGCTACTGTTGAGCAGTTAGTCATAAGAAAACCTTGGAGACCAGAATAGACTTTTACAAATGAATGACTGAAATATTGATCTCTGTGATGATGCAGTAAGTTAGAAAATGTTACTAACCGTTAACAAACTACTGTAAAGGATTAAGTTAGACTATTGAGAATTGTATAATTTAGGATACCAAGTTAAATAAGAGGAAATAAAGTAATTGATATCATTAATTTCAAAGTTTAAAAATTTGGATTTGAAGCTTTTTGCCCTGATAGTATAATTGTGCTTGGCCAACTGCACTTTAAATTCCACACTGGTCACCATATTTAATAAGGTGTGCTGTTGAGGTACTATAGGTTTTTGCCCACACTTTTCATCATTTAAAAACATTTCAGAGGTTATTTTTCCAGTAGCTTCAAAATATTAGAATAGCTGCAAGGCTTCAGTGCAGCACATCCTAATAAAGTTGTGTGATACAGCTTCTACAGATATGTAAACACAAGGGACCTTCACCATCTGTCATCAGTGAGCTTGGCAGTGAAAGTAAATCTGGCATATGCTTGGGGCAAGCCAAGAGGTACTTCATTTTATTGTTGTTATATACTGCTTATATGAGCCTATAGATAACAAATAGTCGAACCCCTTACCCTTTCCTCAGAACCTGACCCTATCTTGTGATTTGCAATTGTAGTATTTGATCTGAAAGCTGAAAAGAAAGTGATTACCTTACTTTTAGGGAAAATGTCTCAATGGATGCATTGTATAAATTGAGTGCTACTTGCTTTGCTATCATCTGTTGGGTGTTTTAGAATCAGTGAATAACTGACAATGTCCAGCTCTGATAAAAGGCCTTAAATTTTATTTTTGCTTTGTAATTATGTAGGATTTTCTTCACAATCCCCAATGTTTCTATGTAGTGGTGATCCTTGCTGTACTTTTCTTGCATAACAACAGTAACTCGAACCAAAAGTACTTAATTGACTGAATCGCTTCGAGGCGCCCTGAGGTCATGAAAGGAACTATATAAATGCAATAAAAACAGAAAATGCTGGAAATACTCAGCAAGTCCGCATCTGTGGAGAGAGAAACAAAGTTTATGTTTCATGTTGATGACCTTTCAGATTTCCAGCATCTGCAGTGTTTTGCTTTTATATATAAATGCAAGTTTGTTTGTTCTTTCTTGCTATGATGGGCAACTAATTTGCCTGTAAGTTATTTACTATTCTTGATAGTTCTGTACTTGTGCATCATAATAACCCAGATGACTACCAGAGAGAGGTTTCTACTTTGAGATTTAACATTGAGGAACAACAACTTGTATTTATATAGCGCCTCTAACATAAAAAAAACCTCAAGGCGCTTCATAAAAGTGTAAGGAAAAATAGACGCTGAACCAAAAAAGGAGATATTATGAGGTGTGAACAAAATCTTGTCTGAAGAGATGAGTTTGAATGAGGGCCTTAAAAGAGGAGAGGGAGGTGGAGAAGCGAAGGTTTAGGGAGGAAATTCTAGAGTGTGGGGACTCGGCAGTTGAAGGCATGACCACCAGTGGTGGGATGAAGAAAGTGGGGATGCACAAGAGGCCACAGATAGAGGAACAAATCTGGGGGTGGGGTGTTAGAGATAGGGAGGGAGAAAGCCATGAAGAGATTTAAGAAAAGACACCAGGATGAGAATTTTAAATTGGAGGTATTGAGGGACCAGGAATCAATGTAGGTCAGTGAGGACAGGGTTGATGGTTGAGTGGGACTTGGCATGGGATAGGATGCAGCCAGCAGAATTTTGGATGTGCTGAAGTTTATGGAGTGTGGAGGTTGGGAGGCCAGCCAAGGGAGTTGAGCCTTGACGTGACAGGCATGGATGAGGGTTTCAGCAGCAGATAGACTAAGGCAGGGGCAGAGTAGGGCGATGCTATGGAGGTGGAAGTAGATGTTCCTTGTGATGGGGCCAGAAACTCAGCTCAGGGTTAAATTAGGATGCTGATGATATGAACAGACTTGTTGAGCCTGAATTAGAGGCATGGGATGGAGATGGAATTGGTGGCAAGGGTACGGAATTTGTGGTGGGGCCAGAGACGATGACTTTGATCTTCCCAATGTTTAACTGGAGAAAATTGCGGCTCATCCAAGATTGGTGTCTGACAACACAGGTGGTGGAGGGATTGGGACAGGTGATGGAGGCAGGTGGTGGCTGGGTGTTATCAGCATGCATGTGGAAGCTGACTCCATGTCTGTGGCTGATGTCACCAAGGGGCAGCATGCAGGTGAGGAAAAGGAGGATGACAAGGATAGACCCTTGGAAGACTCTGGAGGTAACTGTGGGAGTGGGAATAGATGCTCTGGCTCCGAAGAAAAGCTGGGGGTTATCTTTGCTATCCGGGATGTTCCTGGAGTTGAGTGGTTCGGCAGAGTGATGTCCGTTCCAAAGTGTTCACAGCCAATTAATTACTTTTGAAGTATAGTCATTTATATAGGCATTATAACAGCCAGTTTGCACACAGCAAGGTCCCACAAACAGCAGTGAGATAAATGACTAGTTAATTTTTTTTTGGTGGTATTTCAGGGATAAATATTGTTCAGGACATTGGGGGAACTCCTCCTCCTCTTTTGAAAAGTGGAATCCTTTATGACCACCTGAACAAGCAGAGTGGCCTTTGTTTAAAATTACATCTGAAAGACTACACCTTTGGCAATGCATCCATGCTCTTAGTACTGGACTGAAATATTAGCCTATATTGTGTGTTGAAGTGCAGATGTGGGTCTTGAGCCCATGATCACCTGACTTAGAGGCAGGAGTGCCATTGAGCCAAGCTGCCTCCTCCTTCCAGTTTTCTCAGTTTCCCTCCTTATCTTCTGAAGATCACTATTCATGCTGAGAGATAGCAGTTCCATAGGTGCTGACAATCCTGAGACACCTCACCCAAGCAGCCACTTTTCAAGTGTGTGTGTGTAGATGGTAAGCATTTACATCCAAACCTAATTCTGTTTGCACATGTGCACGTTCCAACATGGATCCTGGATAGTGAGCAGGAGTGGGATCCTGACTACTTTTTCTCTCTTTCCCTTTATCCCTTTTCTGTCTAACCTATGGACACAGGCCAATTTGTAGTATCTCCACTATTACTGTTCCTACTCCATATTCTTCAGGAGAGTTGAATGTGACCTTTTCACTTTTCGTCAAGACCTAGTTTTGTGTAGTTTGGTGATGGTCTCATTTTTGTTGTATTTGCTCTAAATTTGTTTATCGTGCCTTGATTAAAACTGCTAATTAATAGGGTGGTTATACCTGCAAGTTTTCAACACTGAAATGATTTTGGCTTTACAGTAATGCAAAATGTGCAGAAAGTTGCAGAATTCTGAGCACAGATTCAGTTTAACTGAAGCAGTTTGATTTGCAGTGGTTGCAATATAGCAGCAATGAGTACAGAATGAACATTTTAAGCTTTGCTCTTAAACTTCTTATTGTTAACTGTCAGCTCTTTAACAGTGGCCCGGATTTTCCGATCGGAGGCTTCCTGCGTGTGGATGTCTCCGATCTGGAAAAAATCTACGAACTTACCTGCTGGCTCCGTAGGTCCTGACACTTCCGATCCTGGGCCTCTCCTGGTCCGTGCGCAGAGGCCCAGGTATCCCAGGGGCGCAGGCAGTTCGCAAGCGTCCCTGGGATCACGTGGGCCATGGGGAACCAATGGAAGAAGGGAATCCCCCTTCACACTTTTGACAGGTCTCTCCGCTTAGACCTGTCAAAAGTATAAATGGGGAATCACTCAAAAAACACACTAAAACATTAAATAATTTTTTTTTTAAATCACGTATTTAAAATGAGTTAAAATTACATTAAATTAAATATTTTAAACAAATTTAATTTATTGAAAAAAGTAAAGTTTTTTATGGGGCTAAAAATAAACTTACCTTTTTTAAAAGTATTTTAAAATTATAAATGAGTGAATTTTTAAAAAACTTTTTTAAAACTCTTATGCTGGTAAAAGCAGGCCTTACGCCTGCTTTTACCAGGCGTAAGATTTTTAAAGGTTTTCAGTGGGTGGAAGTTGTGCAGAAAGCGGAACTCCTTGCCCGCAAAGTCCCTTCTCCAGGGCAGGCGGATGATCTGTCAAGAGGATTCTTGACAGATCGGAAGTGCCGGTTTTCAGCGCATGCGCTTCACATGCCTGAAACCGGCACTTGCGAGGCCCCTACGGGTGTGTACGCAGCTCGTAGGCACCCGTGGGGGTCGGAAAATACGGGCCATTAAGTGTATCCAGCATTTAGACGGTGGTGAGCAGAGCTCTGCACATGCACGCAAGCACGTACGTCAGAACTCTGCTTTGCCTGACCAGAGAGCAATGTTGAACTAGCAGTATAACTGGTCACTTCTGGCTTTGCATCGTTGTAAGAAGATATTCTCAATTTAGCATTACAACAGCACAACGGTAAACTCAAAATTGGACAGAATTTGTGATGTTGCCCTAATTTGTCTACTTCTAGAGATAAAATTCTCTTCCACCTTATTAAAGATGGCTATTATTTTCTGGACTTGATTGTGATCTACGTGTAGTCTTTCTCCAATAAGCATTCATGGTATTTTTTTTAAATGAATTCAAAGCTGTATAGAATTTTTTTTTTAGTATCTAATTTACCACAAGAAGTGATGTTTCAAAAGGATCTGAAAAACCTAACTTTCCTTTGGTCCATCGTTTTAGTGGAAACCTCCTGAACTGGAAGTATAGTTCAACTAAACTCATACAAGTTGCAACAATAATGGCCCAGAGTTTGCGGTAGAAATAACAGTGAGGCTATCAATGTTCATAGTTATTAAGGAGTAAATCGGACTGCAACTTCCAGCGTCCCCACATGCGCAATTAATCGCGGAAATTGGGAAGTTGCTGTCCGAGTTGCCCTGCTCCTCCAGAAGCTTTGCTATACCGGTATCTTGCCGAGAGTCAGCGTTCACATATATGGAAGGGCATGAATTTGTGGTACTTACATGATAGATACCCACTAAACACGCCAGAAAAAGTTAGGGCTTGTCCATTCAAGTGCAAGTGAATTTTTAACAACGTGATAAGTCTTAATTACTGCCAAACAACCTCTCTGGCACTGAAAATTAACTTTTAAAAGTGTTGAGTCTCATTCCTTCAGATTTTAATAATTGGAGATTTTTAAAAACTTTTTTTTCTGTCTCTTTTACCTCTCAATCGCATCTTTCTGTTCCTCTCATAATTTCACTTTCTGTACATGATTTGGCTTTGAATTAAGTATTCTAACTTACACTTCCTGGTTTCGGCTCTGCACGTTTCAGTAAGGATTCTTCAATCTGATTGGTTAAGAATATGCTTGCCCTGTTCACAGGTCCCAGATCCCCTGTAGAGGGCGCCGTGCTGCTTTGGCTCTTTAATTACTGCAAGTCGCAGTGCAAAAGTCCACAGAAAGTCTGTGGGTAAATGTAATGAATGGCGAATGCCTTTGTTCGCCGCTGACCACAAAATCCGGGCCATTACCTTGTTAGCAGTCAGATTCAGTTCAATCTGAACAATCAATTATTATATGTTATATAAGTAACCACAAATTGCAAATTACCCACCAATCTGACATTTGAACAAGCTGTTGGCTCATATCAAAGGCTGGGTACTAATGCTAAAGTCACTGAAACTGACACGTAAATAACTACTGAAAAGTTCAGTGTGAGTATCTTTTCATATATCTACTTAGTAGTGGGTATATGCCCTTTTTAATAATCTGTTTCCTAGCTCTCCACATCTGCATGAATGTTTTTGTTACTTAAACATAGATTAAATCAAAAGCATCACTACAGTTTAAAACATTCTGATGGAAGTATGGTTTGATATACAACATCAACACCAACCCACTTCACAGGTGTCATCTGGAACTGAGTGAATTTGATAACTGATGCTGTATATGGCATCTCTTTGTGTTAATTGTTGATGCATCTCATACAAGCTTTTTTCTACATTTTTTACCTAATGAAAAATATAAAACTACTAGCTGTGGGAGTAAAGTATATCAATATAATATCTTAAGAAATGGCAGATACAAGGATGGACATTTAATATATTAAATTATGTTTAACTTGTAACAAATTATTACTGAAACATTCTGTCTTGGGAGTATATAAATGTAAAAGAAATAGTTTAGTAATTGTAATCTACAAGTAAATGTATATAATTAACTTTTGTATCGCATGCGGTAGACGGTTTGTACTGGATGTTGAATCAAATCATTTGTGCATATGTGTTGGTTTATTTTCAGTATTGTAAAACTATATAATATTTATAAACATGATATTTTGCATACAGCTGATTACCAACATAAGAATTAGGAGCAGGAGTAGGCCATACGGCCCCTCGAGCCTACTCCGCCATTCAGTAAGATTATGGCTGATCTTCGACCTCAACTCCACTTTCCTGTCATAACCCTTGATTCCTCTAGAGTCCAAAAATCTATCAATCTCAGCCTTGAATAAACTCAACGACTCAGCATCCACAGCCCTTTGGGGCAGAGAATTCCGAAGATTCACAACCCTCTGAGTGAAGAAATTCCTCCTTATCTCAGTCTTAAAAGGCTGACCCCTTATCCTGAGACTATGCCCCCTAGTTCTAGACTCTCCAGCCAGGGGAAACAACCTCTTGGCGTCTATCCTGTCAATTCCCCATAGAATCTTATTTGTATCAATGAGATCACCTTTCATTGAGATCACCATTCTTCTAAACTCCAGAGAGTATAGGCCCAATCTACTCAATCTCTCCTCACAGGACAACCCTCTGATCCCAGGAATCAATCTAGTGAACCTTCGTTGCACTGCCTCGAAGGCAAGTATATCCTTCCTTAGATGAGGAGACCAAAACTGTGCACAGTACTCCAGGTGTGGTCTCACCAAAGCCCTACACAGTTGTATCAAGACTGCCTTACTCTTGTGCAAAACTTCCTTACTCTTGTAATGTTCCTGTCCTGCATCCTCTGTGTTGGGTGTGTATGTGTTCATTATTAAAAGTGAGAGACTTCCTATCCAACTTTGTATTCATATTTTAATCATGTGCAACATTAATCACGGTTAACTTGTATAGATTGGGAGATCCATGGCTGACTTAGTGTGTACCCCTTGGGATTGAAGTGAGCTGAAATTCTTTACTATCATCTAATCGGAGATATTGTTCATAAGCAAAAGCACTTGGTTTTATTCCAATTCATTTTATAGCCTGCGAGCCAGTTTGCCAGAAATAGTAGCAACAGAAAAGGAGGGGACTAATATTTGTGGCTTTTGCAGTATTAATAACCTGCTAGTTACCTGAACATTGTTTGCATTTCTGTGGTCTGCATGTCATACACCTTAGACTTATCAGAATTGCAATTGTATGAACAGTATACAGCATTAGATTCATTATGATATCACCTTTTTCTTTTTGCAACGCTGAATCATATTTCCAAAGTGCACTCAAAACTTTTACTGACAAACTGGATAGCTGTGAAAATGAGTCATTCAAGTGTAATCAGTTTCATTGATTTGTAATTGATCTATCAGGTAAGTATACATTTAACACAAATGGAAATAGATGGTAAATTCTTCTGAGCAGTTAGGAAGTTCTTTACAAGTACAAGAATACTTTAGGTGCAATTTATTCTTGCTGTATTTTGGTTTGAAGTTTTAGTATCAATTTAATGAGTAATTTGTTGAGGATTTAGAACATTCTCAGTTTCGACTTGCACCACAGGCAGGTAAATTCCTGCCCTTTTGAAATCACACAACTGTCAAATATGGTAGAGACCTTAAACTGACGAGGGAATTAAGTAGAGAAAGCAATTTACAGTTTTAAAAAATAATTTAAAATATATTATCAGATTTTAGCTGGAATATTTTTATTCATGTCTAGATTTCCTCTTGTAAAACTGAGTTCAAATAGTTGAAAATTGTATGTGCCCCAACACTCATTAGAACATGCTTCCAACCGCCCGCCCCCCCCCCCCCCCAAAAGTCTTTTCCCCCTGTTACTCATCTTACTTCCTTTCTCTCCTCAAGGCAGGACAAATGTTGAATTACGGTTCCAGCAACTTTCTGGTATCTTGCCCAAATAGCCATTCTTCACATTTGAGACTGGATAAAATGTGTCACTACATTTTTTTCAACTGCAGAGACCATCAGAGTCAGACCACATACTGTCCTGATACAACATCCATATGTGTGTTTTCTAGTAGAGCTCAGTGCAAAGTGATCAGCATCTGGAGCCTTGGCTTATTTGTTTATTTCCCTTCACCCCCCCCCCCCCCCCTTCCCCACCCCAACATGGTGATACCAAGATCAATTGTAGTGCTTCCATTGTCAGTTTGACTACAGACCAGGGATCAAACCTGGGATTTCCTGATCTGTATGGCTCAGTGCAGTGCCATTCAATGCGTTTTCTGGGCTGTCAGAGATCCATTGATTTTATTAAATAATACATTTTAAAAATTGTTAGGGTGGCTCCCCCTCAGCCAAGTCAGTCCATCTTTATCTGTGTTGCCAGGTACAGTGACTGAGGCAGCAGGGAATTCTTATGTTGGGAATAGCAGCTGTGGTGAGCTGTGCTGTCTCTGCCATTAATATTTTTTAAAGCAAACTGTTACTGATAGAATTGCATTATAGTGATTTCACTGCCAACAATGGCATGTTAAGACACGAATGAGACTCCTTAATTAATAGGCTCAAAGATCTGTGCTGGGAGCTTTCTGCTAGATCACAGGAGTTCTCTTGCATAGAATTCCAACATGCTTCAGGGCAAGTACATTTTTTGTGTGTTTATTCTGTTTGGCCATGTAAAGAATAAAATCTTTAAAATCCTGTACTTTTAACTACTGCATTTTGGTTTCCTAAATTATTATTGTTGGAAGACCTGTGGGTTTAATGTGTGAGTAAAAACAAGTCTTAATTGAAATTTGGGATTTAATGAAATTTATAAATTAGTCTCAATGTTAAGTAGTAAGCTGCTATTTTGTGGTTTGCTTGAAATGGATTTAATATTTTTCTATTCTGAAGCACAATACTGAAAGTTATAAAGATCATTTATTTTTCAGAAATGTATCGGAGGTTTTTTTGTCATTTTGGAAGGAAATTAGACATCCTATATTTGAGTGCATGAATGCAATTCTGCAAGTAGAATTAATCTGGCCAGATAGTCATAAGGTCTTTATCCAAAGAGAGCCATCTGGATTAGTGTTATCTTGTTTTGCTTTCTTGTGTTTAGCAGCTGTGCAGAAGCCAACATGACTCCCTTGGGCATGGAGTGACCTGTTATTCAACCAGGACTAGTGTATTGGCGCTAGCAGTTGCTGCTTCCCTGAGGGAAGATCAGCAGGCTTTGTTCTGAGGTGGGCACTGAAAGACAAAATTGATGCGTTATATGCACATAAGGCACTTTCTTTGAATGCTATTAAATATAAGAACATGTGAGGTAGCTTGGAGATTTTGTTTTGTACTAAATTGTAATCATGAACAAACTGCACAACAAATTACCTGGTCTGATGGCTTTAGGGTGGTTCACAGGATTATATACAATTTTTAAAAACGATGTGTAAAAGGCACTATTAGAAAAATTCCATTTGCTGTAATACATTTCTTTAAGGGGTCTGGTTATCTATTACCTTGCAATACAATTCAGAATGGCTGTTGGTGGGAACAATAGGAGGTTGTGTTGTAGTTTTCCACCTTGTTAACAGATTTATTACAACCATTTCCTCCAAGTCTTATTTTGTTTCATTTTAAGTCAGATTTTCTTCACTGATTTAACTACGTATAGAAAAAGTCAGAATATTATTGCATTTACATTACTGGATCGTCACTGAAGACTGCTCTGAAATCATGGCAATCCAACATTGCCAATGAGATAACAGTTGTGCCACTGGAGGCAGTATGCACCACAAAGAATGGTTTTGGCCCGTGCCTGAGGGCCAAATAAATCAAAATCAGCTAGCTGCTGGCAGCGGCAATCTTTTTGGTAGCCAGAAAGCTCAGTTCCTGAAGCATTCATGATTTGCAGGCTAATTAAATCTTTTTTCTACCACTGCCATGTGCAGATGCTCTCCAACTATGGAGAAGGTATTGCGATTTTGGAAATAATCACAAATAGCAACTTTAAAACAAGATAGAAACACTGTTCTTCTAATGTAGAACTGCCTGCCATAGAAACAGCCCTGAAAAATGAAGCAAAAACAGAAAATGCTAGGATGGGTGCAGCAACAGCAACACTGAAGAAGCTGGACACTATCCAGGACAGAGCAGGTTACATTATGATGCCCCTGCACTGGATTCAATATCCATCCCTTCCATAACTGGCGCACTGGCTGCAGTACATATACGATCTACAGGATGCACTGCAGCAGCTTGCCAAGGATACCTTTGCTGTGACTTCTACCACCAGGAAGGACAAGAATAGAAATATCATGGGAACATTGTCACCTCCCAAGTTCCCCACCATCCTGACTTGAGTATATGTCACCATTCCTTCATTGTCATTCTGAGTCAAAAATCATCAAATTCCCTACCTAACACCATTATTGGAGTACCATCACCGCAAGGACTGCAGTGGTTGAAGGACAAGGTTGGCCACCACCTTCTCAGGTCAACTACGGATGGGAAATAAATGCGACCTGCAAGTGTCACCCACACCCTGAGAACAAGTCTTTTTAAAAATGTAACACACAGTAGGTCAGTCAGCATCCGTGGAGAGAAAAAAGTTAACATTTGGGGTGTAATCCTTCATCAGAACTGGGAAAATGAAAAATGAACTGAATTTAAACAGGATCAGATCACATGGAAGGGGTTGGAAACAAACACACATTCAAGAGAGAAAATATGGCTGAAATGACCTGTAATGTGCTTAAAAGAAAAATAGGAGATGATTGGATGGCAGCCATGAAATTTATATAAGGTGATGGTGAGAATCATAAACAGAATTGACGTGAGAGAAACAAGGAACGTATGAGTAGTTAATGTGATGGGGGGGGGGGGGGGTGTGTGAGCTAAGTCAGGTCTGGAGTGGAAATGAGAAGCTAGCAAAACAGGACAGGATCTAGCAGTCCGAAGAGAAGAAAAGCAGGCTGGTACGCAGGGCGCAGATTGCTCCGCAAGTTTTCTCTCCTTTTTTCCCTTTGTACTCTTCTAAAGGCATCTGCTCCTGCAGGGATATCATTCCACGGGTGCTGGGCATCTCCTGTATCATTCTTCTTGTTTAATCCTGGACACCAATTGTTAGCAGATTGCTTGAGCATGGCAGGGTGGGGTGGGGGCATGCATGGTCCTGTCTTCCTGACCCCCCCACTCATGACGTATGCATTTTTCACTGAATCATGGAACCCTGGCTGATTTCTCCTCTCCCAGGTCAGAGACGCTTAGGCCAACTCGAGCACATCTGTTGCCACTCCGGCTGACATCACCTAACTCAACGCACAGCAGGAATCAAACCTGGGATCTTCTAGTCTCTATGGGTTAACTACACGCTGTCTTTACCAAACAAGCTATTGGGGAGCTCAGTTGTTTGCTTCGAAAGGAAAGTCTTTGTAAAATCCAGTGTTCTGTTTTCATCTATGTTGAAGTACCAGGTTATGAAATGAACATTCCAAATGTCATATTGTACAGTGAAGACCAGAAGGCCTGATATATGCATGTATTACTTTTCTTTGTGTATGAAAATATTTGTCTTTGAAGAGATTTTAACTGCAAACTTGAAGGGAAAAAATTTGCAAGGCTGTGGGGAAAGAGCGAGGTAGTGGGATTTGGATAGCTCTACGAAGGAGCCAGCACAGGCACGATGGCCGAATGGCCTCCTTCTGTGCTGTAGCATTCTATGGTTCTATAACAGATTAAATTAACTGTGTCTTGTAGGCCTTAACATACCATAATGATTTGTTGCAACTGAGTATTTTTTTTAAAGATGTGATGGTAATATTTTACTGTGAAGGTTGTCATTTTGCTTTGTGATACAAATGTAAGTCAGCATTTTTAAAAAATATTTAACTTTTTCCCTAAATAATCATTAATTGAGAAAATCCATACCTTATTTTATCTTTTGCATGGTGTGATATATTTTGTTTAGAGATAATTATACCAGAAAAGGGGGTAATATGCTATATGTATAAAATAATGTAAGCCAATCTACAAAAAGGATGAACAGAATTTAACTTGGTACTAATAGGCATTTTGTGGCTGTGTGTTACAGAATATAGGGTACTGTATTATCAAAAAAAATCAAACTATAGCATGTATTTTGTTCACATTTGGTTGCATTGAATGATGTGCCATGTCTTAAGTTATTTGTCCTTATTTCATAAAAGTTGAAAGCAGGTGAGCTTGCTGGGTGAGTAGCAAACAGCTGTTGCACTAATTATTAGTCTCATGCTTAAAAAAGAACTTCAAACATTGCAAATGTAGTATCAGTGCTCAAAAATGTGTTTGGCTGTTCATTTTCTTGGCTTGTACGCTTTTAAGTTTGCACAGAAATGTTATCAAGATCTCTGTTTCATGTTCAGTAAAAGTCACTTTGAGTTAGTAGCCAGGCAGTTTTATTTTTTTGGTCAGTCTGTTTGGTTAGCTTGTATCAGAATGTTATTCATGTAGTTCAGCTTGACACCAAGATGTTAATTGATAAGATATTTCTTCACATGTATAGCTTCCTATTATTAGCTCACTAGTTGATACGGTCGTCTTGCTTTGTCCTCTTTCTGTGACTCTGTTTTTTGTCACTCCATTCAGCTTTATGCTTCATACTGTGATCGGGGGTCATGTCCTTTGTAACAATGGGCTTGTGACTCTAGTTAAATGATGAATATGTTGCAAAGCACATTTGATTGGTCCTGTCGTTATTCACCAGTTGAGTTAGGACCAAATAAATGCCATTTAACTTGAGGTTATAAATAAATGCATTAATGATTGTGTCTTAACTAATGGTCGTTTGTGAAACCGTTTGTGATCAATAAGGGTAATGGTTTATTATGCTTCAGAGAAGGTACAGTAGAATATCACAAAACATGAATTGGTAGCATTCTCCGAGTCAGAACACTCTGAACACATGCAGGGAGTGCTACATTGGTCGAGGTGCCATCCTTCAGATAAAATGTTAAACTGAGGCTGCACTTGCCTATTCAGGTGGATATTAAAGATTCCATGGCACTTCAAAGAAGCGCAGTCCATTACCCCAGTTCCTAACCTGTCTGTCCATTCATTTTAATGGATGAAAAGGCACAAGTTGTGCGCCTACTGTTTCCTGAGATGTGCTTGCTGGGAACGCTGGATTACTAAGTGTCTCTACTAATCTAAACTGTGCTGTTACAGTAGTTTATAAACTCAAATAACATAAAGTAGTAAATGCTTTTCAAAATTGGGGTTAGCTTTCTGTCTTCAAAGTGTTAGCCTATCATTTTAATGCTTCCTATATCTCTCAATTCATTAATGTTTGTATTGGGAGTTATTTTAGACTCTCAAACAGTATAAATTGGTTCTTCAGAACCGCAGTGCACCTGAAAGCAATTTTCTGTTGGTTCACTTTAAGCAGTGTAACTGGACTGTAACTATTATCAACTATTTTTGTGATGTTTCTTTAGAAAACCAGTGTAATTTAATACCACGGATGGCAGCTCTGACTTCTTAATAAAGCACACAGCATTGTGCTCTTGCTTCTGGGGAGCCAAGATCCACCAAAGGGTGGTTTCCACAGCAGCCTCCCACTGTAGATGCATCCATATTTTCTGGCCACTGGACAGTCATGCAGTTCAGCTTGCTCATAAAAGCCAGCAAAGAGCTTTTGTGCTCTCTGTCGTGCATATGCTTTCCCCAACATAATACAGTAAGAAAGAAATTGTGAACTGTCTTAAAAATAACTTGTATGCAAACAGCTTTTTTCTGGTTGCTGTAGAAACTGCCTTGCAATATAAACTGGGCAGTTTCCAAAGCATGGGACCCTGAGGATTTATATAAATATGACATTAGTCTGGAAGCCTGTGAGTCGGCCTCAGCTGTCTGTTTTAATTAACACATCAGACTCTGTTCCCATTTCTTGCATTTCTGAAGTTAAGACACTTCTGTTGCTTTTCTGATTATCATTTATAGCAATTATTATTGCAATATTTGGACTGCCTCAGTAACGCCGGAGTGTTGCCTTGGTTTGCCATGTCCAAGACTTAAGGGATGGTACCTTTGTCATACCATCATTACCTCTCTCTCCTAGTACACAGAACAAACTCTGGTGTTTTTCCTTCCAGTATATAACTATGTATGTGAAACATTAATGGCATTTTATCTGAAATTCGTTTTAATCTAATTTTTAAAAATGTAAAAATATTTAAATGTGCATTCTTCCATATTTGTGTGCCAACCAAAATAGTTACTCAGACTGGCAAAAGGTGGGAAGTGGTGTTCCACAAGGATCGGTGCTGGAACCACTGTTGTTCACCATTTACATAAACTATTTGGACTCAGGAATCGGAAGTACAATTTCAAAATTTGTGGCTGACACCAAATTAGGGGATGTAGTTAATACAGAGGACGACTGCGACAAAATACAGGAAGATATTAATAAACTTGCAGAATGGACATGTAATTGGAAAATTAACTTCAGTATAGATAAGTGTGAGGTGGTACATTTTGGTACGAAGAATAAGGAGGCCACATAATCCCTTGGAAAATAGGTGTCTAAATGGGGTAGAGAAGCAGAGGGATCTGGGGGTACAGATACACAAATCACTAAAGGTAGTGACGCAGGTTAATAAGGCCATTAAAAAAAAAAGGCAATCAAAGCACGGGGATTCATTTCTAGAGGGATAGAATTGAAAAACAGAGAGGTTATGTTAAACTTGTATAGAACCTTGGTTGGACCACACTTGGAGTACTGTGAACAGTTCTGGTCTCCATATTATAAAAAGGATATAGAGGCACTGGAGAAAGCACAAAAAAGATTTGCTAGGATGATACCAGAACTGAGAGGTTATACCGATCAGGAAAGATTGAACAGGCTGGGGCTCTTTTCTCTGGCAAAGAGAAAACTGATAGAGGCCTTTAAGGTTATGAAAGGGTTTGATAGGGTAGACGTAGGGAAGATGTTTCCCCTTGCGGGGAGACCAGAACTAGGGGCCATAAATATAAGATGGTCACTAATCAATCCAGTAGTCAAATCAGGAGAAATTTATTTACCCAGAGAGTGGTTAGAATGTGGAACTCGCTACCACAAGCAGTAGTTGGGGCAACTAGCATAGATGCATTAAAGGGGAAGCTAGATAAATAACATAAGGGAGAAAGGAATAGAAGGATGTATTGATGGGATTAGACGAAGAAGGGCGGGGGAGGCTTGTGTGCAGCGTAAACACCTGCATGGACCTGTTGGGCCAAATGGCCTACTTCTGTGCTGTAAATACTAAGGTAAGTCCATCTTCAAATTGGGAGGAGGAGCAAGCACAGTATCGGTCAATTTAAGTGCCTTACGCATGGTAGCTTCAGAAAACTCTTGTGAACCCTTTCCCTTACAACAGAAGTATTGCAGTTGAAGACAGTTTCTCTCATTGTAGGTAGATCATTCTTTTATGTTCTTAACTTAAGCAGTCAGCTATTATGTTTTATGTTAGAACTGGCCTAGATTGAAATTTTATATTTAATAAATGTATTGAATGAATTTAAAACCTGGAAAATGTTGTACAATTGCGGTAGTCCTTCTGGTTTTGGACACGTTTTTAAAACCTGATCAATACAACCATATCAGTGTTGGGAGTCTGGACTTTTAGCTGGGAAACTGGCCTTGAAGTGTGTTTTTCAGCCAAACAAATATTTTATGTCTCTCTCTCCCCCCCCCCCCCCCCCCAACGCCACCTTCAAAATGGCATGTGGGAGCATGGAGGCAGAAGGTTAAAGGTAGATGAATACCTTTGGACTTAAAAATGGGGAAAAGATTATAATAGAATAGACTTTATTATTTAGCAAAAGGTAATAAAATTGAGAAAGGACTGGGAGAACAGGGAAGAGAGATTTGGAGAAAAAAAGGACACAAGTTTTTTTTTAAATTTTTTATGTAACATTGTGTTCCAGATGTTTAGTTTATTTGACATTTTACTGTAATAATTTGAATATCCCAAGACTAATTCAAATTGAGAGCTTCAAAGTCCCAGTCTTTCCTTCTAAACAAGAATACTGAATCATTAAACAGTCCATCTACATGATACCATGTACTGCACTGTGCTTGAGCTGTAGATAACATTTAGACACACTATTGTTGCTGAAAATTGCTTGGGCTGTTCTAACATTGCACATCCACTCAAAACAGCTAGTACAATGACGACAGTCTTTCAAGTATTGATAATACTGTAGCACATATATTTGTATCTCATTATCTTTCCTGCAGCCTAACAATTGATAGAAAAATTAAGATTCTAGTATGTTAATCCAATTTAGGAAAGAGCAAAAGTGTATCTGTACCAGCTGTTCTAGTGGCCCTCTATGTCTTACCCTTTCAAATTTTTGTTGCTGTGCTTTTATAATCTGTGCCAATGCTAAAATAAATATATATTTTTTAAATCAAGCCAGTTCACAAGATATTTCTAAAGTCTATTGTGACTAACAATTTTGGGCTGTCTTGCAGAGTTTTAATTTTTTTCCAATGAATTTACCATTGGAAAACTGCTGGAGACTTGACAATCTTCCATTTCAGGTGCAGGCTAGAGGAGAAGTGGGTGAGACAAGCTTCATGACTGCCAGTTTAGTTGGAGGCAAGCCATATTCAGACTACCATGACCCACCTCATTAACGTTAATCAGTTGAGCTCCTGGCATGCATATCATGTATTGGGAGCTCATGACTTTATGCGTGGGAGATCCCTCTGCTTGAGGCTTTAAAAGCAGAGACTTAAAAAGGGAAATTTGTGGAAATGTGAATTATATTGGAATAATACAGGAGATGCAACAGACTGAAGGAGCAGTACTAAACACTCCTGGGTAACCATATGCCAGCATTGACATGCTGTTGGAACGTACACCTCAGGAAGACAGCTATCTTTGGTACTTAAAGACATAAGCCTCATAGAAGTGTGGTTCAAAGTACATAGGAGGAGATGACAACGCACACTGTTAAGTCCCAAAGGGCATAGGTTCAAGTATGGGAGAAGTTCGGAGACCTCCGTTTACAAAGATTGCTCTAAGCACCACAGCATTCTGTTAAGTAGGACACCAAAGTATGCAAGGCACAACAGCAACAACTTGTATTAATATAGCGCCTTTAACGTAGTAAAACATCCCAAGGCACTTCACAGGAGTGTTATCAAACAGAAACTGACACCGAGCTACATAAGGAGCTATTGGGGCAGATGACAAAAAGCTTGGTCAAAGAGGTAGGTTTTAAGGAGCGTCTTCAAAAAGAGGAAAGCGAGGTAGAGAGGCGGAGAGGTTTAGGGAGGGAATTCCAGAGCTCAAGGCCTTGGCAGCTGAAGACATGGCTGCCAATGGTCAAGCGATTAAAATCGGAGATGCTCAAGAGGCCAGAATTGGAAGAGCGCAGGTATCTGAGGGTTATAGGGCTGGAGGAGATTACAGAGATAGGGAGGGGTGAGGCCATGGAGGGATTTGGAAATGAGGATGAGAAATTTAAAATCGAGGCGTTGCTTAAGCGGGAACCAGTGTAAGTCAGCTGGCACGGGGTGATGGGTGAAAGGGACTTGGTACGAGTTAGAACATGGGCATCAGAGTTTTTGATGACCTCAAGTTTACGGAGGGTAGAAAATGGAAGGCCAGCTAGGAGTGCGTTGAAATAGTCAAGTCTAGAGGTAATAAAGGCATGGATGAGAGTTTCAGCAGCAGATGAGCTGAGGCAGGGGCGGAATCGGACAATGTTTCGGAGGTGGAAATAGGCAGTCTTGGTGGTGTGGATATGGAGTCGGAAGCTCAACATTGGGTCAGATATGATGCCAAGGTTGTAAACAGTCTGGTTCAGCCTTAGACAGTTGCCAGGGAGAGGGATGGAGTCGGTGGCTAGGGAACGGAGTTTGTGGCAGGGACTGAAGACAATGGCTTTGGTCTTCCCAATATTTAGTTGGAGGAATTTTCTGCTTATCCATTACTGGATATCAGACAAGCAGACATGCAAACTGTTAGCTGCCTTGCACTGTCTTTCACTTGTTTGAATGCTTGTTATACATAACCATTTTGCTACAGGGCATTATTAACATCTCAGTAGCTATCACCAATGCTGCCTTCCTTCACAATCTTCCTAGGAAGCTGCACTCTACTTTCCATCCTTACCAATGGTTGTATGTCCTTCCAATCACCTATTATTGCTTTCATAATGGCCTTTACTTATTACTTTTTATCCTCCTGACAATACAAACTTCTTGCCTCTACTTGCAGGACAAGTTGGCACGTAACTACTGAGACCAGATCATACAGGAGGCGCCACTCAGTTCTTTTGAAAGGTGGCACTTGGACTACATGGCATGCAAGGTGTAGAGGGTGTGGGGATGGGGGAGTAGGAGGATTTCCCAAACTGAGGACGAGTGCTACTTTTATCATCTTTATTTTCACTCTATCTACCGAGTTACCTATTTATTGCTCCAATGCAAGCACTCAAACACAAGAACCTGGAACAAGCTCTCATTGAACTTGTTTTGCCTGTGCCGCAACCATTTCAACATATCTTATTTCCTTTCTTTAGGTGTAGATCAGGAACAACTTCATTAGGCCACAGCCCTTGACCTCATAAGGAATACACAGCAACCAGCTCCCAGTCAAGCACCAGCACAGATACACCCCACGGATTTTTTTAATACTGATATAGTGACAATGGTGCACAGAGTGACTCTCAAAGCACAGGTGAGCTGGAGGAGGTGGTAGTGGAGGCAGAGGAAATGCAGGAACCTACTGTCTGAAAGTCAGCTTGTGCCCTCCCTCAGCCAAGGAGCATGCGTCATGGGGTCTGCTTTTAGAAGGTTGCTTTCAGAGCATTGAAGCATAACAGTCAGTGGACATTGCGCAAATTAACCTGGAACATCTGAAGGTCACTGTGGAGGAGTCCGCAGACTTCATCTGCACAGGGATGAAGGATGCATTTAGTGCACTACAGTTCACCATGGTGGGGCTGGCAACTCCAGGAACCGTGGCAGCAGAACCCCCACATGCTCTGTTGCCTTGGGCCCCAATACAGAATGTGTTCTCTCCTTTGGTTTCCAGATGCTGACAATCATATAGAGTGAAGCATTCATTATCAAGGGCTTCACAGATTTCGTTGGATCACATGACTGAATTCCAGGAAGTCTATGAAATAGAAATACAGAGCAGTCATGCTGTTGCTGATTGGTCATGAAGAAGGAAATCAATTGGCTGGCTCTAGCAAACAATGCATCAGTCATGTGGTGCATGCACCCATGAATGGCAGACAGGTAGATGTGGGCACCTGAGAATGCTGATGTATATAAATTGAGGGTTGTGGTGATCTTTACTGCAACAGGCAGTGCTATATATCTGTGATGGAGCATGGCTTGAGGTTTAGGAACATAGGAACAGGAGTAGGTCATGTTCCGCCATGTGATGAGATCATGGCTGATCTGTGACCTAACTCCATATACCCGCCTTTGGTCCAATCCCTTAATACCTTTGGTTGACAAAAGTCTGTCAATCTCTGATTTAAAATTAACAATTGATCTAGCATCAATTACCATTTGCGGAAGAGAGTTCCAAACTTCTACCACTCTTTGTGCATAGAAGTGTTTCCTAATTTCACTCCTGAAAGGTCTGGCTCTAATTTTTAGACTATGCCCCCTAGTCCTAGACTCCCCAACCAGCAGAAATAGTTTCTCTCTATCTACCCTATCTGTTCCCCTTAATATCTTGAAAACTTCAATCAGATCACCCCTTAACCTTCTAAATTCTAAGGAATACAACCCTAATTTGTGTAATTTCTCCTCGTAATTTAACCTTTGGAGTCCGGGTATCATGTTGTGTCACTTCCTTCAAGGTTTGCTTGAAGGATGTGACAACATAATCCCCTCTTTCATAAGCTCAGCATTGAAGTGTAGTCTCCTGCATTTTTTGCTCTCACATGGGATCATGCCTAATTCTGGAGCCCTGCCAGTGGGATGAGATTTCATTTCATTTCATTTCTATTTTCTGTTCGTTGGGTTTTCCAGTTCATTGCCATCCTGGGGTCCTTTTCTATTGTCCTGATTCTGGAATCTGTTACGTTGGCAGCCTGCACTGTTGTGCGAGAAGTTCCAAGAAACAGGAGGCCGCCCGTGAGCAGGTAAAGAAGGGAAACTGGGAAATTACAACACCGAAGGAGGCCTTCAGCCCCCGGTGCTGGCGCGCTCTCCAGTAACTGCCAGATCCACTTATATTCCTCCTTTTCAGATATTTGTCCCCTTACTTTTCATATTAAATATTAGTCTCTATCTCAATAGCCACAAGTGGTGAAGGACCCCACAGTCTAATAGCCGTCAGTTTAAGAACCTTCCTCCTGGGTTCTTCCACTTTACTGGCTGGTTCTCTCTCAGTGCTGCTCCCACTCCATGTAGTTGCTGCCGCTCCTGGCTCTGCAGAGAATGATGGTGCCCCCCCCCCCCCGGGCTTGAGTCCCAATCTCCCGACTCCTAGTTGCCTTCTCTTTCCCCAGTCCCCTTCGCTTCCCTTTCTCCTTCGCTCCCCGAGCCCCCATCTCTTTCCCCCCCCCCCCCCCCCGAGCCACATTCCCCAGTCTGCATCTCTTTCCGCCCTCTATTTAAATTCCCCCCCCCCCCCCATTTCAGAGCCCCACCTGATTTCAGAGTATTATATGGAGCATCTTGCCATTTTTGGTTAATGCTGATCACTGACTGCCTGACCAAAAGTGGATAGGCAGCGCAAAATGAGCGTGCAATTGGATTTGCCGATCTCTGCCCATATTGCTGGTCCGCACTGTTGATTTTATTCTGCTAATGGCACTATAAACCAATGGAAGCTTTCTGTTGGATATGAAAGTCACCAAAAAAAAAGTAAGATCTGAAATGATCGATTAAAAGCACTTAATTGTGACAAAGTGAAATAGTTAATAAAACTTAGATTTAAGGAAAAATAAATGGATAAAATAAATTAGAATAGAAAAACATCAAAGGTGAGTAAACATCATTATGCCTATCTAATCTGTTGCTTCAGTATTTCAACTTGCCCAGTCTAGTATCCAACTATGCCTTGAATTCCTCTAATATTTTTGTCTGCAATACTTTAACTGGTAGATCATTTCAAACATTTGTCAACCTTTGAGTAAAGATATTTTTCTTCAGTTTAAAATTTACTTTTCACTAATTTTAAATATGTCCACCTGTCCTAGTGGTTTGACTAACCTTAAAATCATACTCTAGGTTCAGCTTAGCTATGCCATTTAATACTTCATATACCTCAATGAGATCCATACTTAAACAACTTTTCTTTAGAGTCCAGACTATGTAGCTTAAACTTTTCTAATCTTTCCTTACAGCTCATTCCCTTTGCACTTGGGATCATTCTTGTTGCTCTTCTTCGTACCATTTTCATTGCAGATATGGATATGTCCCTTTTGAAATGTGACAACTCAAATTGTACATGGTATTTATCCCGTGTAGTCTGACCAGTGCATTATAAAGCTTAGCATAACAACATCTGTAGATTTGTACTACAGCGTTCTGGCTATGCTTTTTAAAATTATTTTTCCACATTATCTCAACTTTGAAAGTGTTGAGTCTTCTGCCACTTCCAGACCCCTTTCCAAGCTTCTCTGCTAATTCTATTCCCATCATAGTATACCTATGTTGCTAATTTTTTCTTCCAATATGCAATATTTTATGTTCGTCCATATCAAATTTAACTCGCTATTTGTTTGCCCAACAACTTAACAGATCTTGAACCTTCTGCAAAATCTTAACTGCATTCTCCATCCCTACTACAACTCTCTGTTTTAGAATTGTTGGCAAACTTACAATTGGTTTCTGCATCCAGGTCATTTATACAGATAAGAAACACGAAGGGCTAAAGCATTGACTCCTGTGTAACTTCACTGAGCACCTCCCCCCAACTGTGGCACACTTTTCACAAGTATTAGTTTTTATCCAATTTATTTCCCGTCCAATGTTTAACCCTGGATTTCCATGGATTTTAGTTCTTTTGGTAGTCTTTCATTTGGGAATTTTTCAAAGTCTGGAAGTTCCAATATCTTTTACTTGTAAACATCCTCAAAGATCAAGGGTTCTTGAGCTGAACTTTCACCCCCTAAATCTGTAGGATTTTTAAAGAATAAAAGTGGAATTAACAGAAAAAGGATAACAATGTTGTGTTGATTGTGATACCTCAATTTGTAAATAAATGTTAAACTTTTTTAATCAATGGTTCTAAATCTTCATAAAGGAAAAATAAAAATTGTTTTTTCTCGATAGTTGACTTTATGTACGCTCATGTGAAGCGTCTTGGGACATTTTGCTACATTAAATGTGCTGTATAAAAGTTGTTCTTATCTAGCATTTCCTAACCACTTGTCCTTTAATGTCGCTTTTCAAAACAGAATGGACTGGATTTTTCTCTGCAATCCTGCCTGAAATGTAAATACCTGTGGAGAAGACGCAGTGTCCAGCTTTCCATCTCATTTCCCTCCCTTCCACCGCTTCCTGGAACAGCCTGGTAAAAGGTACCTGTAGGCCCGGGGTAGCGGTGGTAATGGCCCTGAATTTGTAAATGGAGCGACAGGGCTGAGGACTGTGCTCGTTTCTCTCCATGTTGGCTCAATTTCTTACCTGCCAAATGCCTTGGTCTGTGCTGAGCACTTCATTAAAAATCTTTCCTGACATCTTTGGGGCTCCTCTGCCCCTTTAATCTGGCCACTTGCTTCACTTATTAGGAATCCTATGTGTGGAGCCCATCCTGCAAGGTGAATTAACCCTGACCCTGGAAATGATTTTGGGCATGTTCACATATTTCTGAAGAAGGCAGGCAAATGACACGTGGGGTAAAACTGGTGTTTATGTACTGCAAATCGGTTTGGAAATTGACATGCTAGAACATAAAATCTGTGTAATTTATTGCACCGAGGAAGTTGGAAAGGGATGTGGAAGTGACAGTACAAACAGCACTTTGTGTTGAGAAGCAATTCTATTGAATTTTATGCACAAGTGAAAATGTCTATAATTAGTTTGCCTTTTTTAATGCCATACACTACAATTTTGTACCTCCAACTGATCTAGTCATATGTAGTACTGCAATATCTAATGAATATCTGACATAAGCTGCATGAAACACATTCTTACAATCATTCTTTATTATTTTATCAGGCTTCATTATTTTTTGCAACATTACCCAAGGCTAACATACTTGTTACATTACTTTTTTGGAAACGCAACTTTCTCGTGGTTTACATCATTAGGAAATAAGGTTTTTCGAAATATTAACTACTTGGTAGGTACCCATGATAAAGCTTTTCAGTTGTTAACTTACTGTTTAGTCCCAAGGTTCCTTAATGCCCTAGTCCTAAACTCACATCTTTCCCTAGTGTTTCACCTATCTCCCCAGATGCCATCTCCGAGCTCATCTTATCTATCTGACCCACCTCCTGCTCTCTTGACCCCATGCAAGCTGATATTATTAATGGTTCCCTCTCCTCTGGTACTGTCCTCCCTTTCAAATCTGGTGTCATCACTCCCTCCTCAAAAACCCACCCAGGATCACTCTGTCCTTGCAAACTACCGGCCCATCTCCAACCTCCCTTTCCTCTCAAGTCCTTGAATATGTTGTCGCCTCCCAAATCCATGCCCACCTTTCCCGCAACTCCATGTTTGAATCTCTCCAATCAGGTTTCTGCCCCAGCTACAGCACTGAAATGGCCCTTATCAAAGTCACAAGTTACATCCTATGTGACTGTGGTGCACTATCCCTTCTTTGCCTGTTTGCAGCCGTTGACAGGGTTGATCACACCATCCTTCTCCACCCCCCTCCTCTGTTGCCCAGCTGAGTGGGACTGCGCTCGCCCGGTTGCATTGTTATCTAACCAGTCATAGCCAGAGAATCTCCTGCATTGGCTTCTCTTCCTGCTCTCACACCGTTCTCTGGAGTTTCACCAGGATCTATCCTTGGCCCCCTCCTATTTCTCATATACATGCTGCGAACATCATCCGAAAACACGTCAGATTTCACATATACGCTGCCGACACCCAGCTCTACTTTATCACCAGGTCTCTTGACCCCCCTCCACTGCATCTGATTTGTCACGCTGCTTGTCTGACATCCAGTATTGGATGAGCAGAAATTTACTCCAATTACACATTGGAAAGACCGAAGCCATTCTCTTCAGCCCCTGCCACAAACTCCGTTCCATAGCCACCGATTCCATCCCCCTCCCTGGCCAAGGCCTGAGGCCGAACTGTTTGCAACCTCAGCATCCTATTTGGAGCTGAGCTTCCGACCCTACATCCTTTCCAATCACCAAGACCGTCCTCTTCCACCTCTAATATCGCCCGTCTCCACCCTTGCCTTAGTCCATCTGTTGCTGAAACCCTCATCCATGCTTTTGTTACCTCCAGGTTTGACTATTCCAATGATCTCCTGACCGGCCGCCCATCTTCCACACTCCGTAAACACCAGCTCATCCAAAACTCTCCTGCTCATATCCTAACTCGCGCCAAGTCCTGCCTCACCCATCACCTGATCTGAGAATTCTGTGTTCCTCCAATTTTGGCCTCTTGTGCATCCCTGCTTTTCTTCACCCCTCCATTGTTGACTTGTGCCTTGAGCTGTCTAGGCCCTAAGCTCTGGAATTCCTTTTCTAAAGCTCTCTGCCTCTCTACCTCTCCTCCTTTAAGACACTCCTTAAAACCTACCTCTTTTGACCAAACTTTTGGTCACCTGTCCTAATATCTCTTTATGTGGCTCGATGTCAAATTTTGTCTTATAACATTTCTGTTTGCTCCTTGGGATGTTTTACTACATTAAAGGCACTATATAAATGCCTGTTGTTGTTGTTGTTGTTGTTGTTGTTGTTTAGATATGATTAAACCTGCTGTGGAGACTTGTTGCTGTGTGTTATGAGAAAAGCCTAAGATCTTCTGATTGAAGGAATAACTGGAATGCTTATTCATAAACAGTTTCAAGCAACATGATCCATTTGTTCAACAGCTTTCTAAATTGTGCTTTTAAATTTAAGTTGTTAAGCTACACTGAGTGCCTGAGGGGCCTGGCAATGTTGGAGAGAGATCGGGTTGTATATTTTTTTCATTTTATAAAAACTATTACGCAACTAAAAATGTCCTTAATTGATTGTTTAGACTGAGTTTGGAGATCAAATTAACTTCAATTATAGTGTGTTGTGCCTTTTTATGAATAAACGTTAATGATGGTTGTTGAAGCCTTCAGCTTTGAACTATTGGTTTATAGTCAGGAATGTTCTGGGAGTTTGTGTTGATTTTAGGCTCCCGTGCAGACTTGACCAATTACTGAGGATCCAATTGTCACATCTTTTTCCAAAGAGAACTGCTCAGCAAGACAGAACTTATTTTCTTACTTCTTTGGCGGTAATGGAATACATCGCTTTCTGATGCACCTCAATTTTCTCCAACCCCCTCTGATTTTGATGACATAGTTATGCAAACTAGGTTATATGGTGGCTTTTTCTGTCTCACCAAGCACCTTTTTCATGAAGAAAATAATTGTTTTATGGAAAGATTTTTTTTTTTAAAAGCCATGAAATGCTTTATCTCTTCCTCGCAGCTTAGTTTCTTCAGGATCCTGAATACCCTCTTGAGCTACTTAAATCCTTATGGTACTACTAGCTGTCCCCTCTTCTCATATATGATTTGTACTGTTTCTTTTCCCTCTTAAAACAAAATCTGGAGCCAAATGTTTGTAATCTGTAAAATTTCAGTATTCGGTTAAAAAAAAAAGTCTCTGATTCTGGGAGGTGTATTTTTTGCAGCTAATATTTGCTGTATTTGACTCTCCAGCAGCCAGTACTTCCTTTTGACTTGGCCTTTGTAATGAGGCGCCATGCTGTGAATTGTAAGAAACTTGAAAATCAGCATGGGTACTGCAAACAGAGTGATCTTAAGTGTACTCTGTTGCTGTGTTATTTCCACCATTTTTATACAGGAAAATTGAGTTATGTGGTTTTGAATTGGATTCATTACTTGGTGTATTTTCACCAATTTGACTGTAAAGCTGAAATCTCAGGTTTGCAAATATAGGCAAGGAACTGGAAATTAAGTCCATGATATGCACAGCTAGGCAAAATAAAATAATAAAATTGGTGTTTATAGTGACATTGGGAATTAATATTTTGATAACTGTAACTACCAAGATTTTAGCTCAAACCTCTCGGGTCTTGTACATGTGACATTTGACTTTTTCTAAATAGTTAATAGACACCAAGCAAAATGGAAAGAACAAGGAAGAAGGCAGAGAACACAGTTAAAATCACAAAGGCACATATGAAAAAAGCACCTGCTGAGTATTTCCAGCATTTTCTGTTTTTACTCCTCCCTACTGTAAGTTTACTTCTGAAATCTAGGCTAATGATTGATGCAAAAGTGAACCTATGGTAAGGCAAACTTGGCTGTGCACGAAGCTGTCAGAATTTAACTAATAGAGAAATTTAAATAGGAAGTACCAAAAATTCAACAGCAAGTGGATGTCTGATCTAACTGTGTGTTAGAACTAAGAATGGGATGTTCTGTAGGAGGAATTAGAGACACCATTTCTAGAGAGATCAGAGAATCGAGTTGCACAACTTATACACGGCAAACTAGAAAGCTAGCAAAAGCCGACCGACAGCTGCAAAAAAGAAGCCCAACAATTAAAGATTGTCACTAACGTGAAAACAAGTGGCTACACAGGCTTTATATACAAAACATTCCTTCACTTGTACTAGAAGGAAAAACAAGTACATGAAAGTTTGAAGGGGAACTTCAAATGTTTAAGGTACAAAATTGCTCGTGCATTTCTAAAGGGGTTTGAAAAGATATTTCAACAGAAAATGTTGAATTTGTACATTAAAATTGTCCATTCTGATTCATTTTAAGCACTTGTATATCTCGCAATTAATAGAATTTCATTTTTTGTTAAAAGGGGAAACGGTGACATTTTGAATTTCAACAAACCAACCCAAACATCACCTATGCAAAGATTACCCCAACGTTCACTCTTCCATATCCAAACCCCCCGCTTCCCCAGTTCACACAGGCACTCACATCCACTAGATCCAGTTCAGAATCACATAGAATGTACAGCACAAAAACAGGACATTTGGCTCAACTGGTTAATGCTACGCATGAGCATCCTTCCACTCTACTTTATCTAACCCTATCAACAAAACCTTCTATTCCTTTCTCCCTCTTGTGATTATCTAGCTTCCCCTTAAATGCTGTTTGCCTCAGATACTCCTTGTGGTAGTGAATTCCACATTCTAACCACTCTCTGGGTAAAGAAGTTTTTCCTGAATTCCCTACTGGATTTATTAGTCACTACCTTATATTTATGGCCCCTAGTTTTGCTCTCCTCCACAAGTGGAAACATCTTTTCTAAGTCTATCCTATCAAACCTTTCATGATCTAAACGACATCTATCAGGTCACCCCGCAGACTTTTCTTTTCTAGAGAAAAGAGCCCCAGCCTGCTCAATCTTTCCTGATGAGTATAACCTCTCAGTTTCAGTATCATCCTTGTACATCTTTTGCACCTTCTCCGGTGCCTCGATATCCTTTTTATAATATGGAGGCCAGAACTGTGCATAGCACTCCAAGCGTGGTCTAACCACGGTTCTATATAAATTTAACATAACTTCTCTACTTTTCAATTCTATGCCTCTAGAAATTTTCTTTCCAACCCTTCCAGTTCATACTTCGCACTCTTCTTTCCCATCAATTCAACCTAACACTCCTCTCTGTCTCTAACCTATTACAGCTGGTACTCTTCTGTTCCCATAGTTCAAGCTAGAGTTCTTCTCGCATTCTCTTTCCACCTCCCAACTTCATACCGTAACTTTATCATTCTCCTTTGTCCCCAACCACAAAGGGCTACCGCTCCTTGCTTCTTCCATCTTCCCTCCAAAACACTGCTCTCTTCATTACCATCCATCCCCCCCTTCCCTCTATTGCTGTCCATTTGCTCTCTTCATTTGCCCCTTTTCATTGGCAACCATTTTCCCCCTCAATTGCCATTCTTTTCCCATCCTCTCTCCAGTTTCGAATGTACCAAACTGGGTTTCCCTGTCTTCTCAGCACCGCTACTTTCGCCAGGATGGGATTACAACCTCTGTACACTAGGTAACTTTTGTTCCCTCAAGTGTTTGCACCTATAATATAAAACCAGACAATCCCTGTCCTAGTACTAGGAGCAGCACTAATAGAAGAAAGGGACCCCATTCAATACATTAGCAGCTGGACTCTGATAAAGTTATGATCTGGAATGCATTGCCTGAAAGGGTAGTGGAAGCAGATTCAGTAGTAAGTTTCAAAAGGGCATTGGATATATACTTGAAAAGGAAACAATTGCAGGGCTGTGGGGAAAGAGCAGGGAAGTGGGACTATTGGATAGCTTTTTCAAAGAGCTAGCACAGGCACGATGGGCTGAATGGCCTCCTTCAGTGCTGTATGATTCTATGAATCTAACGTTGAGGTAGAGTATTTGTGGTGTGGCATTTGCTCACAAAGTTCTGTAGTGCTTATTGCATTCTAAACATTAATAATTAGGCCTTCAGTTGGTTCTAAAGTTAGTATAATAGTGGATTTTAATGATGTATGGGTTTTTGCTATAAAATAATATGTCTGCTGTATTAAAAATCTTCTAGATTATAGATTTCAGTTTAAGTGTTGTCTCATTGTTCTGCATTTGATTATATCTACTTTTTTCCCCCCCCCTGAAAACAATTTCTTGCATGTATACTCACTGTGTATACTGCATGTATACTGGAATGCTGAGCACACAATAAATTGAGATCCGAATGAAAGTGCGCAGTATCATATTGCCATTATGGAACATTAAACATTTATAGCTAGAGGCATTCATTACCAAAAGCCGTTTTCTGAATGTGTGATGGGAATTTTGCAGCTACTTTGAGAAAAGTGATAATCTGTTAGAAAGCTACCAAACCACTCTACTGTGTAGTTCATGTGGACTTAAAAAAATGACAAAATGAAGGCAAACCGGGAGTGTAAGCAGTAGTAGCTATTAGCATTCTTTCTGTAGTCACCACAACTACAATAAGAAAATAGGGAAACACAGTTAACGTTTCAGGTCTGGGACCCTTCATCAGAACTGGAAAAAGCTGGAGATGTAACAGATATTAAGCAGGTGCAGAGACGGGGGGGGTTTTAGGAGGGGAGGAAGGAATTGAAAGAATATACTGTGCTTATGTAAGAGGCAGGAAAGATAAAATGTTGCAAATGGGAATGGCAAAATCATACAGCATGAAAAATGGGGGCAGGGATTATTGTCTGAAATTGTTGAACTCGATGTTGAAAGCTTTGTGGAACACCTCCGTTCAGTCCGTAAGGGTGACCCTGAGCTTCCGGTCGCCTGTCACTTTAATTCTCCGCTTCACTCCCACTCTGATCTCTCTGTCCTCGGCCTATTACATTGTTCCAATGAAGCTCAACGTAAGCTCGAGGAACAGCACCTCATCTTTCGATTAGGCACTTTACAGCCTTCCGGACTCAACATCGAGTTCAACAATTTCAGACAATAATCCCTGCCCCCATTTTTCATGCTGTATGATTTTGCCATTCCCATTTGCAACATTTTATCTTTCCTGCCTCTAACATAAGCACAGTATATTCTTTCAATCCCCCCCCCCCCCCCCCGGGTCTCTGCACCTGCTTAATATCTGTTACATCTCCAGCCTTTTCCAGTTCTGATGAAGGGTCCCAGACCTGAAATGTTAACTCTGTTTCTCTCTCCACGGATGCTGCCTGGCCTGCTGAGTATTTCCAGCATTTTCTGTTGTTATTTCAGATTTCCAGCATCCACAGTATTTTGCTATTATACAATAAGAAAATGTTTTTTAGTTAAATTACACAGTTACTTGAATTTATGTACAAAATTCAAGTAGGCAACTCTGAAAGCCAAGCAATAGCATTTGTTACAAGAGGGGCAACATTGTATATGCTGCTTCACTTTCACACAACATGCCCAATACACTTCTGGTAGTTGAGAGTTTTACTGGACAGTTAGGATCAATTTGTGTTCATTTTGTATACAAGCATGCTCCAAATAAACTTTTAACCATCCTCTTTGCTTAAAAAAACATACAAAATCTCCTCCTGATTGGTTCTGACAACCTCCAATTCTGCCTTTCAAATGATCTAAGAAATTCATATTGATGATCTCTATTCCCAGTGAAAAAAGCTGATTTTTTTGTAAAACACTGACATATGGGTTGAAACACCGTTACCATGTACATTATATGCAAAAATGAAAAATCTCACCAACCTGTGGTATGAATTTCTAAAACACATAGAATTGCTTGCAGTGCAGAGGCACCATTCATTTTGGACTGAACAGCAGCAAAAATCTCGCTTAAAAACCCCATCCTAAAGTTATTTTTTTTGTTTAGTTACCTAAATACTTCCTACAGTGGACTCGTGTCAAAATTGCATTTTGAAACTGCGATTTTCAACAAAATGAACCAATTTGAACTGTTTATGGATTTTTGCGGGTATTTGTTCTCTAAATCGTCTTCCCCTAACCTCATTTCCTCTCCTCTGATCCCCTGGGTTGTGCACCATATACAGGCAAGCAAGCTATACCTAGGCCTCCAACAACACAGCTCTGAATCAGACACCAGGAGCTGTATAACTTTCCCTAATTTTCGCTCTCCCTTCTGTTGAGAAGCACCTGCTCTATCCCCATGCCAAAACTGCTGAGATTGAGAACAAAGTAAGAAGAAATCAAGCCTGCATCCCACCACTTTCTGGCACTGCACGTTCGAGTTCTGCTGGCACTTCACTAACAAAAGTTTATAATCGTAAATGTGGATTGGAATACAATGGCCGGAATTTTAATTTGGAGGCGGGTAGGGAGTGGGGGGAGCACTGGAAAGTAGTCGGGAAACCCGGGAGAACTGGTTTCCCTTGGGCCCTGCCGAATTTAACGGCAGGGCCTGATTAACATTTTTAATCTCTGCTTCCCGCCTGCAGCCAGCCAGATGGAGAGGCTGGCTGGCTGTCGGGCAGATAGGGCTGCGGCACCAGGCCACAGAGAGGAGGGAGGGAGGGATGGATCGGTGGGAGGCCGGCAGGTGATCGGGGGGAAAGGTCGGAATGCGATCGGGGGGTGGGTGAAGTCTGGAAGGCGATTAGGGACCGGAGGGAGGAGGTCAGAAGGCGACGGGGGGCCGTTGGGGGAGTGTCGGAAGACTGGAGGGGGATTGGGGGCCGGAGGGGGGAAGGTCGGAATGCGATCGGGGGCCTGTGGGTGGGTAGGAGTCTGGAAGGCGATTAGGGACCGGAGGAGGGAGGTCAGAAGGCGATCGGGGGCCGTTGTGGGGAGGTCGGAAGGCTGGAGGGGGCTCGGGGGCTGTAGGCGGGGGTAAGGTCGGAATGCGATCGGGGGCCTGTTTGGGGGGGAGGAGTCTGGAAGGCGATTCGGGACCGGAGGGGGTCAGGTCAGAAGGTGGTCGGGGGCCGGAGGGGGGAGGTCGGAAGACTGGAGGTGGATCAGGGGCCAAGGATCGAAGGCTGGAGGAGGGATCGGAGATCTGAGGCCTCGTAGGGGGAGGGAGGGTCAGAGGCCTCGTCGGGGGGTGGGCGAGATTGGAAGGGTGGGGGGTGTCCGATCGCGTGGGGGGTGGGGTTGGTGAGGCAGGAATGCTGGATCCAGCAGGTAAGTGGAAAGGCACTTACCACCTGGATCCAGCAGTCCTCGCCTCCCTTTAGCTGGCGAGTTCCCCGAGGCCTGGGAAACCCGCACACCCACAGTTAAATTTAAAAAGATGGAACACCATGAGGCATGGAATCTCATTATAATATTTAAAGTGCCAGCCCGCTTCTGCGAGCGGGTTGGCTGCCCACCTCGTCCCGCCTCTGTTAAAACCGGAAGAAGGCGGGCTGGGGTCTTGATTCAGAATTTTATCTCTTTAACCTCCCACCCGACCCCAACCACAACCCACCTGTTTCTTGGGGTTAAAATTCCCTCCAATGTTTCAACACCTGCATTTTGAAATTTAGAAAATAGCATTTCTAAACAGCTAAGTTTATTTTGTTTAGGTTTACTACTTTGTTAATAAGTTTACTCATTTAACCATTATCAACCCTAAACCCCTCCAATTATATTTTAAAAGATTAGCACTTTTGTTATTAAGGTGGGAATTTTTCGGGAGGTTAGCTGGCACATTTGGTGGCGGGTCAGGTGGGAAAATGTGTGTATTTTTTACAGCGGATCGGGACCCCACTGTCAACCCGCCGCCACGCGCCTTTCCCAGATGTCTGGTCTGTCAGCGCTGAACAGATCTGACATGCAGCGGTGCGGGAGTCAATTCAGGTCATTATGATCTTGTTAACAGCCTGATTAAGAAGTATTTTGAGCTCGCCTTTACATTTCACAAGGTCGCCCACAGGGTCTACGCTGCTTGGGGATCACGTCAGGTAAGCAGGTCGGGAGTTGTATGACCATGGAATCATCTCATTACTTGACAGCTGCAAATGTGCTATAAAAGCTCCCATCTCACAGCCGTTTACTTTTCAAGCTCAGAAACTGTTGCTTACTGTATTTGGAAGACAGATTGAGCTTTATGCCGGTTGCAAGTGTTTGGAGTAAACTCTCTATCCAGTGTCACCTCATTGGAACAATCTAACCCCTCTCCCCAGGGCCTGATAATCTACATCCTAGGGTACTTAAGGAAGTGGCCCTAGAAATAGTAGATGCATTGCTGGTCATCTTTCAAAATTCTAGACTCTGGAACAGTTCCCATGGATTGGAGGGTAGCGAATGTAACCCCACTATTTAAAAAAGGTGGTAGAGAAAAAACGGGGAATTATAGACCGGTAAGCCTGACATCGGTAGTGGGCAAAAATGCTAGAGTCCATTATAAAAGATGTAATAGCAGAGCACTTGGAAAACAGTGACAGGATCAGACAAAGTCAACATGGATTTACAAAAGGGAAATCATGCCTGACTAATCTACTGGAATTTTTTGAGGATGTAACTGGTAGAATAGATAAGGGAGAAACAGTGATGTGGTGTATTTGGACTTTCAGAAGGCTTTTGATAAAGTCCCGCATAAGAGATTAGCGTGCAAAGTTAAAGCACATGGGATTGGGGGTGAGGTACTGATTTGGATAGAGAACTGGTTGGCAGACAGGAAGCAAAGAGTTGGAATAAACAGGTCTTTTTCCGAGTGGCAGGCAGTGACTAGTGGGGTACCACAGGGATCGGTGCTAGGACCCCAGCTATTCACAATATATATAAATGATCTAGACGAGGGAACTAGATGTAATATCTCCAAGTTTGCAGACGACACAAAGCTGGGTGGGCGTGTGTGCTGTGAGGAGGATGCAGAGAAACTCCAGTATGATTTGGACAGGTTGGGTGATTGGGCAGATGCATGGCAAATGCAGTACAGGAAACTTTCGTTTATCCGGCACCCTAATATCCGGAATTCTCGCTTAACCGGCAAAAATCAGGTAAGTTTTATTATACAGACAAGACCCCGATTCTGACCTTTCGCCCCCACGAAAGGGGGGTCAACGTTCTTCCGACTCCGACCTGTCGCCGCCACGGAGGAAAAAGCCGGAGTCTCGTTTACCTTCCCTCTCCGGGTCCCAATTGTTCAGCCTGTGGCCGTGTACGGGGCTCTCGTACCTTGGTAAGTATACCTCTCTGTAATCCGGCACTTTCGATCAACCGGCACCACGCCGGTCCCGTCGGTGCCGGATAAACGAAAGTTTCCTGTATAATGTGGATAAATGCGAGGTTATCCACTTTGGTGTCAAAAACAGGAAGACAGATTATTATCTGAATGGCAATAGATTGGGAAAAGGGGAAGTGCAACGAGACCTGGGTGTCCTTGTGCACCAGTCGCTGAAGGTAAGCATGCAGGTGCAGCAGGCGGTTAAGAAGGCAAATGGTATGTTGGCCTTCATAGCGAGAGGATTCGAGTACAGGAGCAAGGATGTCTTGCTGCAGTTGTACAAGGCCTTGGTGAGACCACACCTTGAGTATTGTGTGCCGTTTTGGTCGCCTTATCTGAGGAAGGATGTTCTTGCCATGGAAGGGAGTGCAATGAAGATTTACCAGACTGATACCTGGGATGGCAGGAATGACGTATGAAGAGAGATTGGGTCGATTAGGCTTATATTTGCTAAGAGTTTCGAAGAATGAGAGGGGATCTCATTGAAACTTATAAAATTCTAACAGGACTAGACAGACTAGATGCAGGAAGGATGTTCCCAATGGAGTCCAGAACCAGAGGTCACAGTCTAAGGATAAGGGGTAAGCCATTTAGGACTGAGATGAGGAGGAATTTCTTCACCCAGAGAGTGGTGAACCTGTGGAATTCTCTACCACAGAAGGCAGTTGAGGCTAATTCATTAAATATATTCAAGAAGGAGTTAGATATATTTCTTAAGGCTAAAGGGATGAAGGGATATGGGGAGAAAGCAGGGACAGGGTACTGAATTTGGATGATCAGCCATGATCTCATTAAATGGCGGAGCAGGCTCGAGGGGCCGAATGGCCTACTCCTGCTCCTATCTTCTCTGCTTCTATGCTTCTCACCATTGACAGATCGCTTCTGTCATCTCAAGTTCACCTGTCATCTATTACATCAGCATCGGTGCCCTTGAAACTATCTCACCTTGGTCCTGAAAATCCCACCACGATCAGCCCCAACACCAGCAGCAACAACAACACCAACCTTCTCCGCAATCAACTGATGCTACACAGGCATCAGCACCCGACTACATTCCTGCCCGGGATGGCCTCACCATGGCCAGATTTACTTCACTTGACGCTGTACACCCTGGCTGCTACATGATGCACCAGGTTGGCACCACTCCACACCAACACCATAAAGCATCCCTACAATGCCCAAGCCATTCCTTTCACACTCATGACCATTGCGGGTGGGGGGATACTGTTATGCCTCACCATTCACTGCAACTCACTAAGCCACGTCCAAAGGTGCACACAGATCTGTCCAAGAATGCAAAATGTTGAAAATAAAGGTTTCAGTGTTTGACACCACATTAACAGAAGCTTTATATGAACATTGCATAAAACACCCTTGTGCATTGTTAGAGTCATAACGGCACAGAAGGAGGCCATTCGGCCCATTGAGTCCGTGCCGGCTCTCTGCAGAGCAGTCTAGTCAGTCCCATTCCCCCGCTTTATCCCTGTAGCTCTGCAAGTTTATTTCCCTCAAGTGCCTATCCAGTCTCCCCTTGAAAACATCGAGTGCCTTCGCTTCCACCACTTCTGTCGGCAGCGTGTTCGAGGTCCTCACCACTCGCTGCGTAAAAAAGTTTTTCCTCACGTCCCCCCTGCATCTCTTGCCCAAAACCTTAAATCTGTGTCCTCTAGTCCTTGTACCATCAACTTGTGGAAACAGCCTTTCCCCGTCTAGCCTATCCAAACCCGTCATAATCTTGTACACCTCTATCAAATCACCCTCAACCTCCTTTGCTCTAATGAAAACAAATCCAGATTCTCCAACCTGTCCGTGTAGCTAAGATCCCCCATCCCCGGAACCATTCTGGTAAATCTCCTCTGCACCCTCTCAAGTGTGGTGACCAGATCTGGACGCAATACTCCAGTTGTGGCCTAACCAGCGCTTTATAAAGGTTCAGCATAACTTCTCTACTTTTGTACTCAGTACCTCAGTTGGTTGGTATGATTGGAGTAGGGTGAGTGTAAGGGGTGGCTAGTGAGATGGGGAAGTGATAATGTAGATAGAGAGGGATGGTTGGAGGTGCAAGGTAAGTTGATGTGAGTAAGGATGTCCAGGAGTAGAGTAGGGAAGGCAGAGTGATGGGGATGTGATGAGTGGCAACAGGATGAAGTTGAGTGTGGCTTTGTACTAATGTTTCGTGATCTACTGAGATCATTGAAAGGTTTGCGCCACTGCACCCAGGTCCTCCTGACCATATCCCTACTTGTGTCATCCTGTGCAATGTGCAACCAGTCTGCATTGGTCTCCTGCGGAGGTCTCTTGCACCCATTGGAAGGGAAGAGGGACCTCCCTGTGTGCTGTGACTCCCTCCATAAGCATATGGAGGGAGTCATGAGAGAGCCTGGGTGCAGCCGTGCACATCTGTGCAATGCTTGTCCGTGTTTGCAGCACCTCAATGCTGTAGAACACTGACAGCACAACTGTCAATCAGTTTGTGCATGGTCCCTTTTAAGGAAACCGGCTGATGACGCGTCATCAAATGACGTCATCAGACCCGCTTCCTTCAATTGGCCGGCAAACGTGTTGGTCGGGCTTAACAAGCCCAATCAGGGGAAAATCATTTTGGAAAGCGGGCTGGAGCCGGCAGCAAGGCCAGGACCCGCCACGGACCTGCCGAAGTTGTTAAAATCCAGCCCTGATGTGTTTTATTTCAAAAAGTAGTATCAATATTCTTTGAAGTGGAAAATGTTGTCTGAAAAGTAATTTAATACCTGGAGAGTACTGAAAAAGGAACAGAACAGGTGACAATCTGATAATTATGTATTTTCAATTCCCACCTCTCCCAAAGTGTTAAGAAAAAAATCTATAGGGTTTCATAACTGGCCACCTCACTTGTGAGAAGAAAAGTAATTTAGACCAATTCCAATAGATTAGTCTGTACATTGTAATGCGTTGTGTGACCAAATGTAATTCCTATTTGTTTCATCTTCAGTATCTCTAGAGTTGCAGCTTGTGCTTGTTGGTTTTTTAAAAAAATAAAATATTTTTTCAAAGCTACCCGGGTTCTTGGTGAAATGTTTGCAAGTGCAGCTTTTGGTGACCGCTCCAATATTGTAACCACTCCATTACAAGCGTTTGCATACAAGATGAGAAATTTATGTCATTGAAGGCTGTCACTGGCAGGGGAACATAGGGACAGGAGTAGGCCATTCAGCTCCTCAAACCTGTTCCACCATTCAATTAGATCATCGCTGATCTGTATCCATTTACCTGCCTTTGATACCCTTACCTAATAAAAATCTGTTGATCGCAGTCTTGCAAATTTAAATTGACCCAGTATCCACAGCCTTTTGTGTGAGAGAATGCACATGTCCACTACCCTTTGTGTGAAAATATGCTTCCTGATTTCACTGCAGAATGGCCTACCTCTATTTTTAAGATTGTGCCCTTGTGCCCCCTTGTACTGGATTCCCCATGAGAGGAAACTTCAGGGAATACCACCCAAGTTTATGCAATCTGCTCTCATAATTTAACTCTCTAAGCCCTGGTATCATTCAGGTGAATCTGTGCTGCTCCCCCTCCAAGGCCAATATATGTCTGTCCATCTTTTCTTTTTCAGGAGAATCTGTAAGCAACTAAATTGCAATTAGACTGTATATTTAAGGATTGTTGCACTGAATCTGAATTCTGCATACAACTCTCGTAACTAATTTAGCTGTTGTCTATCAAATATAGCTAAAACATATCAAATCTGCTGCCTACAACTCTAAGGATCAATCAAGAGTCCAAGGTTCTGTTTGTGAAGACAGCATTTATATCCCCATGGGGTGCTTCAGATGCAGACGGCTGTGATAGTTGAGATTCCAAGATGTATTTTGTAGTCTGGACATTAAAAGTGCTTGTAAGGGAAACCTGTCCTGTCGATTGAGGACCTCCTTTAAATGTACACAGCAGGTGCTAAGAGATACTTTTAATATAGATGTATGATCTGCCTAGAGGCTTGAACATCCTTGACTGATTCGTAGATTCCCTCAGGAGCTTTAGACCAAGCTGCTTCAGATGTCTTTTCCTAGTACATGTCTTTTCAGTGTGCAGGTAGAGAAAATGTTTATCTGCATTACGGGTGTCTTCGAGATGGAACAGGAAGGCATGGGGATACCCAACAAATGATTACATATCTTTTTAATCGCAGATGGATTCCAGCACAATTGGCAGATTACTATTCTGAAACCATGGGGAAAAGAACAATTTCACCATTCATGATCCGCCCATTGTACCAATCATGCATTGTGGACCCATTGATGTAATTTGAAAATATAATCTCTGTATTTGAATTAGATTTAGGTTTAGGTTAGGATTAGGGTCTTATTTAGTGTTGGGGTGACTTAATTTGGGGTAGCAACCTCATTTTATAGAAGCAGAGAGTTTAATTTGAGAGGAAGACTCTATACCAGGTGGATTCACTGAGGATGCTTTGTTCACAGATGTGATATTGTATGGGATGGGTGTGACCGCATGCACCATCATGTGCACACACATGGACCACATTATTTTTGGTACCTGCCCACGTGACCAAGACATTTTTAGTATTACAGGGATTTGCCTCTGAGAGGAGTAGGATTTTAATTTGTGAACTTTACATAATGTTTTAAATTATATGGAGATAATTTCTCAGTAAAATATTGTTGGGACCGTTACTAAAATTTATTGTAAAACTTGAATGAATGAAGATGGGTGAACTTGAGCATTCACTAGTGATGAAGTTGTAGCTCTGAATGTCTGATTTAAGATGTGGCCAATCATAAATGGACAGAAATAATTTTCCTCCCATATTAAAAGCTGTTAACATATATGAAGTAAACTGTTCCTAAATTAGCAAGAATATATCACTTTTTTATTTTAAAATTCAAATGTATATTACCTATACTAGCATTTGTCAATTGAAAGGATTGTGTACAATTCAAATGTGTTGCCTACATCCCTGTAGAAAGGTAGGATTATTTGTTGTGGCAGAGTGTCAAGGCAAGTATTTTTTCCCAGTTTGTTTTGAGGCTATGTAACTCTATACCAGGGCCCTGGATACAGTGACTGAAAACAGCTATCAGGATGCTGTAGTTAGCTAGACCTTTCCATGATTTGTGACCCAGCTCCCCACCAGTGACTCTATCCCTGCAGCCTCAACCAAGACACAGATGGTGATTACCTTTAATTATGTATAGCCAGATTGAAAGAGATCACCACACAAGTTTGGATAACCGTACCACAGTAATCCTTTACATAACCAAACTGGAAATAACTTGCGCTCAGCCCTCTGCAAGAGTGCTTCTTTGCTTGTGCATCAGTATTGAAGCCACACATTATTCCCCTAAGGACAAGACTTGGGCAGTGACCGCCACCTCTCTCCATTTGATTTTTGGTGAACTCACATAACTAGATGATTCACTGGATGGCTGGATTGATACTTGGGGTTGTCTTTATTCTTTGAATAATCTCCTTTACTCTTCCATCTCCTCAGTCCTTTTTGGAGATATCTTATTTTTGTAGTTTTTTTATGTCATTGCTTCCATTAAACAAAATTAACTGAAAGTGCCACCTTTGGCAGGTAGACTCTTTATGGCGCATGAGGGATATAGGCCATGTGGGCAACATTACAGATATTATAAAACCATGAAGTAATGTCATTACTTGTGATTCCCCTTCCCCATGACCTGGGTTCACTTCTGCATATATGGACGGCACATCTTTTAAAGAGAGTGAATGTGACCCTACCAGGAAGTTCATACTTTCTTGAGAGATCTTTATTCCACCAGCTTGGCTCAGTTGGTAACTCCACTTGCCTCCGACTCAGAAGATTGTGGGTTTGAGTTCCACAATAGGAATTGAGCACATAATCTAGGCTGATGCTTTGGTACAGTACTGGAAGAGTGCTGCATTGTTGGTGATGCTGTCTCAATGGATTAAATGTTCAACCAAGATGTTATATTGTTGTTCAGGTGGATGTAAGAAAAAAATCCCATGGCGCTATTTGAGGAAGAACAGGGACATCTAAGTGTCATGGCCATCATTCCTCCTATAACTAATACCATCAAAAACATATTAACTGCTGATTCATTTTGTTGCTATTTGAAGGGTTTTGCTGTGCACAAAATGTGTTGCTCAACAGGAGTATCTGTAGGTGAAGCCCTTTGGGATGTTTGAGAGATGTGAAAAGGCGCTATATAAATACAAGGGGCTTAAAAATTCGGGGGTTTAGCGCCACCTGTTACCACGAGATTCGGGGGGGGGAAATGGTGGCTGCCGCACTTCTGCCAGCTGCTGGCGAGTCCCGCAGCAGTCGCCACTTTCGGGTGGCCAGCAGCGCTGCCAATGTTGGCGCTCGCCAAAATTATATAGATGATGCAGATTGTGACGTCCGTGAGTGTGCAACGCTCACTGGACGTCCGATCTGCGAGTTTTTATTTCGCCGTTCCACTTACTGGCATGCCTTAAATGCAACCAGCTGAGCAAGCATTGACGAGCAGGAAGGAGGCTCCAGCTTGTTCTGGTGCTTGTTCTTGATTCATCAATGCACCTCCCCTTTAAGTACTGAATAAAGCCTGTGCCAAACATGACTGGGAATTAGACTGGACCCACCATTGGCCCACCTGTCGAGCGGTAAGCCAATGAGCAGCAGTTTTAGCGCTGAGATCAAGACTATAATCATGTTAATGAGGACTGAGCACAAATTTTGCGTGCTACCTAGACCATTTTGACCTGGTGCAGCTCAACATTGTTGGGCCATGACACCGCCCATTTTATGGTCATATCCAATTTTTAGCCCAAGTTCGTTCTTTCTAGGCATGTCTTTTCTTACCCACAAAAAGTGACATGAAAAGTCCTTTTAAGTGTGCCTGCTAAATGGTGGCTAGTTTTGTCAGTGGCCTTGTGACAACAAAAACTAGATTGAGCCTCTCCAAACTCATTCCATATAGAATTCGTACAGTTGGCAGACAAGATAGTAACTTCCATTAGTCTAGAATGATTCAAGCCTTGATCCCAGAAATGAAAGAACAGTGTGCTCACTCACTAGCTTGGATTTTCCTATGTTTATTGTCTGATTTTCAAGTAATATTCCAGTGAGTAGAGGTGAGAAATGAAGTGGGGATCTTTTATTCTGGAACTGCACTCATTTTTTTCACCTGCCCAATTTGCTGCCGTTATTTCTAGTTGGGCAGACATACTTAACTGAGTTGGTAATGACATGATGACATCATGCTTCCAATTTTCTGTGATTAACACTGAGTGTATATCACAGCTATATAAAACATGCATCCAGTGTTGCTAGGTAAAGGATTTAAAGGGACCAGAAGCTGTAATGAAAGGATTTATAAGAAGATTATTACTCAGCTGATTTTGATCTCTCTGCTCATAACTGCTTCACCATCTGGTTTTAGGGGTCCTGTTCCTTTCCTTTTTTGGAGGAGGAACAACAGAGGGAGGACAGAATGGTCAGGCAACGTAAGAGGCACACCAGAATATACAGCTCAAGGCGTTCCTACCTCTAGCTGACTTGTGCCGAGCAATGTTGCAGACTGCTTTTTACAAAGGAAGCTTTCAGTGAGTGATGCCACGTGCTTCAACCTGATCTAGAGCCCTCTTCCACCATAGACACTGCACTGTCATGGGCTGTTAATGTCATAGCTGCCCTGAACTTTTATACTACGGGATCATTCAGGCTGCCACTTAGGACATCAGTAACATTAGCCTGTCAGCTGTGCAAAAGAAAGTCATGAGAAGATTGTTTGCTACAGCCTTCCCCATGGCAACCGGCAGCAGTCATAGAATACTGCAATTTTACAAAATCGCTGGGTTCCTCAAGATCCAAAGAGTCATAGATTGCACATGCATACCCTCTCACTTAATCTCATACCTATGTCAACAGGAAAGCAATCCACAATGTCCAGCTTATTTGTGACCAGCAGCATCAAATAATACAAGTGAATGCCTGATTTCCTTATGCCTTCATTTTACTGGTCTGGATGGATCTTGGGAGATTAAAAGGGTACCATCTACAGCCATGGCTGATAACATCTGTTCACTTTCCCAGGACAACAGCTGAGCACTGCTGTCCTGAGTTAACAGCAGCATCTTGAGTGCATGAAGCCTAAGAGGTGATTGTCTGTAGCCGCTTGCCAAGCCAGTTGCCGGAGGCCTCTATGGCAGCAGGCTGTGTGTCCAGTGTAGAAGCCTAGGGCCACTTTCATGGAAACCTCTGTTGCAGATTGACTTGGAGCTGCCACATGCTCTAAGGTGGACTGTAGTACCATGAAGCGCTCCATCATGGTGCCACAGATAAGTTTGTAAACTCCTCTAATTTTGGCAGTCTTTGCCAAAAAAAATATTGGTCCTTTAAGCTACTGTAGGATTTTAAATCATGCAGTGGCATATTATTTCACGGTCCTAAATGGGCAAACTGCCAATCAAAAGCATTGTTAATGTCAGGCACTTTGGAGGGGTTAGTGATGGATAGTAATTTAGATGGAAATTAAATAAGCTACTTCCAGAAATAGTGAGAGGAACCAAAGTGACCTACAAGTGTTCCCTCATAGCCTTGCATGCATTCAGCACAATATGGCAAGTTATTACTTAGTTCATGCACTTGTAATGATCCCCATTACAACTGCATCTCATGGCAACCAGAGAACATTCTCACAGGATCACAGGATACTAACAGATAAGGAAGGCCATTAAACCCATCGTAATTCATTCATCCAGAACAACCCTACAGTTCCCCAATTGCTGCATCTATTTGTTTCTTAAATGACTCCAGGATGTTTGCCTCCACCATTCTGGGTGAAAGTCCACTCCGTGTTGATTACTCTCTGCGTGAAGCACCACTTCCTGATATTAGTCCTATACTTTATACTTGGGCTTGCTCATATTTTGTTTAGCTCATTCTATAGTTTCTGGACTGCCTCTTTCAATGCTTCAGTCCCACCTAGTTTAGTAGTATATTATCTGCAAATTTAACCAATTTGCATTGAGTTTCAGAATCCAAGTTACCGATGTAAATTAGAAATAGTACTGGCCCCAGCACTGAGGCCTGAGGCACCCATTCTCAGTACTTTCCCCTACCCTGACGTTATCCCTCTAACTAATACCTGTCTACCCATCAACCATTTCTTATCCATATCCAAGTTTTGTCCTGAATCCCTACAGTTTTGAGCATAATTTGTAATATTTTGCACAGAACTTTATCAAATGCCTTTTGGAGGTCTAAGTACACAACATTGTAGGGTTTCCAGTTGTCACTTCCTCAAAAAAAAATTAAGGAAGTAGCTCTGATGTGATCTTCCCCATCTAAAGATGCTTTGACTATATTTAGTAGATAGTTAACATACAGATAATCCTCAAGTTTACTCCTGATAAATTGAATCCATTATTTTGCATGGAATTGGAGTGTCCTCACCCAATACCCCAAAGTGACCTTTTTTTATGTGTGCTTATACCAAAAAAATAAAATTGTATTTTGGAGCCCATATGAAAAATTAGTGTGTTTTGAAGGTAACAGTTGGGGAATTATGCTTCGAAAGAGCCTGTTGGCCCATCACCCTTTAATGCTATACGTAGTTGATTTCCTGCAATATTGCTCCTGTAACTTCAAGGATACTCAACCATCACGCCAGCCTCAGGGCTGCTTAACCTCAGCTCCAGCCTGAGACCTGCAAGTCTTGGGTGCATTCAAGTCTTCACTCCCAACTGGATTGCCACTTCAGTCCAGAGTACTTGGGGATAAGATACCTGGATGAGAACCGAGCCAACAGTTTTGAGGTTTCAATGTGTTGATCTGATATGATTGGTGCATTCTTATTGGTCAAAGAGGCTCTACCAGACTGCAGTACATGGAAATATTCTTCCTGGACAGCTGATTCTAAAGTATGTAGTGAATATAGTAACTCTCTGGACTATTTTACTGCTTCAGTATAAAATTGATCTGTCAGATTAAATTAATAATTTCCAAAGACTGCAGACTGTTGTGTGAATTCCCATCTCATTAGAATGCTCATGTTGCTTGCCAATGGGCAATTTACATGACTGGAGTCTACTGCTGATTTAACAAAATGATTTGCTGCTCTATTACACGTGCAGCTATTGTAACTTTTGAAATGGGAAGGCATCTAAACAGATGTTTATCTCCCCTACCCCACAGCTCCCTAGATGGGGAGGAAATATGTGGCAGAATGTTTTGCATTGCACCGTACTCTGCTTCTCAAACAAATCAAATAAAATGACTGAATAGTTTATTATAAACCATACCGCACAACATTGTGATTGATGTTTAGGGTTGCATTTGAACTTTACAGCTGTGTATATATATTAAAAGTTTTCAAGTGTACTACCTCACAGCGCCAGGGACCCGGGTTTGAATCTGGCCTCGGGTGACTGTCTGTGTGGAGTTTGCACATTCTCCCCGTGTCTGCGTGGGTTTCCTCCCCGGGTGCTCCGGTTTCCTCCCACAGTCCAAAGATGTGCGGGTTAGGTCGATTTGGCTATGATAAATTGACCCTTAGTGTTAGGGGGATTAAATACGTGGGGTTACGGGGATAGGATGGGATATGTGTCGGTGCAGGCTCGATGGGCCGAAATGGCCTCTATCTGCACTGTGGGGATTCTGTGATTCTGATTCTGTGATTCATTGTGCAGAAACAACGTATTACATACTAATCTTTTATCTTTTACTCGGATGCAATAATACTGTGTGTATTTGCATATTTGTATGCAAACCTGTAATTGAGGCTGATAGAAAAACTACTCATCAACATGACACCTGGAGAAATTTTAGATTAATGGAAATAATTGCATTTGAAATTCACAATCTTGTTCAGCGCCAGGCAGAAAGTCCACACATTAGCCCTCAATTCCATCTCCTTTCACAGCTGTTCACTCAGATTGAACCCTTGGGGTCCTGCTTGACCCTGAGCTGAACATCAAACCACACTTCAGTCCATCATCAACACTATGGCTGGAATTTTGCCAGCGCTCAGCGGACGGGATGGGTGGCAGGTCAGCTGTTAAATTTAAAATGATAGAAAGCGGGTCAGGAACCTGCACACTGGACTTTCCCGATGTCGGGTCTGCCAGCGCTGAGCAGACCCGGCGGGCAGCGGCGGGGGAGGCAAATACAATCATTAATGGCTTGTTTACAGCCACTTACCCATGGTTTTTTCCCAGCTTTTTGGATTTGACAGGTTTCCTACCGGTTTCCCGCTGTGTCGAGACCTCGCCTGTGAAGCTGAGGCGGGAGGTCAGTGGCCATTGAATCAGCTGTTGGGTTGACCGCTTCAAATGTACAGTAAAAGCTCCCAACTTAGAGCTATCTTCCCTCAGCCACAAACACTTCCTCACTGCATTTCCACAACAGATTCACCATGCTGCAAGTCTTTACACAAGTCTCCATCCAGTCTGACATCATTACCTCTCTCACCATTGACAGATCACTTCTGTCATCTCTACATCACCTGCCATCTATTTCATCAGCATGGGTGCTCTTTATACTCCCTCACCTTGGTCCTCAGAATCCCATCACTATCAGCCCCAACACCAGCAGCACCAGGCACACCAGCAGCACCAACAACAACAACCTTCTCCGCAATCAACTGATGCTGCGGCACCTAAGCACATTGCTGCCCGGGAGGCCAGAGATGGCCTCACCATGGCTAGATTTACTTCACTTGGTGCTGTACACCCTGGCTTAGCATGGAGGAGTACTGATTCATCAGCTGAGGGAGGGCGGTAGGTGGTAATCAGCAGGAGGTTTCCTTGCCCATGCTTGACCTGAAGCCATGGGGTCCGGAGTCGATGTTGAGGACGTCCAGGGCCACTCCTTCCCGACTGTATACCACTGTGCCATCACCCCAGGGATGGTGATGGAAGAGTTTGGGACATTGGCTGAAAGGCATGATTTTGTGGGTATGATTATGTCAGGCTGTTGCTTGACTAGTCTGTGGGACAGCTCTCCTAACTTTGGCACAAGTCCCCAGATGTTGGTGAGGAGGACTTTGCAGGGTCGACTGGGCTGGGTGTGCCGTTGCCGTGTCCGTAGCTGGTGCCGAGGTCGATGCCGGATGGTCCGTCCGGTTTCATTCTTATTGTTTTTCGTAGCGGTTTGTTACAACTGAGTGGCTTGCTAGGCCATTTCAGAGGGCAACCACATTGCTGTGGGTCTGGAGTCACATATAGGCCAGACCAGGTAAGGACGGCAGATTTCCTTCCCTAAAGGACATTAGTGAACCAGATGGGTTTTTACGACAATCTGATAGTTATGGCATTAACCTTACGCTGTGCATGCATCAATAGGATGTCAGCTTATCAACAGACCTCACTTTAGAAAGGTAATAGATAACTCATTGCTCGACTATCGTTTGAGTTCATGTAACTATACTCCACACCTATTTATTTGCAATTCCTCAGATAATGAAGCAGTCCATGCCCACATGCAGCAAGATTTGGACAACATTCAGGCTTGGGCTGATGAGTGGCAAGGAACATTTATGCTACACAAGTGCCAGGCAATGACCATCTCCAACAAGAGTCTAACCAACTCCCCATGACATTCAATGGTATTACCATCGTCGAATCTCCTACCATCAACATCCTGGGGTCACCATTGACCAGAAACTTAACTGGACCAGCCACATAAATACTGTGGCTACAAGAGCAGGTCAGAGGCTGGGTGTTCTGCGGCAAGTGACTCACCTCCTGACACTCCAAAGCCTTTCCACCATCTACAAGGTGTTGTCTTAAACATACTTTTGTTTAGTCACGAGTAGTAATTAATTCAGTCTTCTGGTTATAATCATTTTATTCTTTAACTTCAGCATAAAAAGCAATTTACAAGCGGAGTATAGTCACAGAACACGCGAACCTAGCCATGGGTCTTTCCGTGCTGCTTGAACAAAAGAAAAAGCTTACATTTATACACTGTTTTCTTATCAAACTGGAGCAGGCATTGTCTAATATGGTAGTCTGGCTACTGCATAGTCCAGAGACACAAGTCTACATTTTCTTCAACATACATCAACAACATTAAAAACACTGTGGCCTTGCTGTGGTAAGCATAAACCTTCTAGTCTCTTTCTTATCCTAACATAACCTTTCTAATCTAAACTATATGAAAATATCCAAGGCCATAGTTATCAAACACTGGCTGTTGCTAAGTGAAATCTGTGCCTCTCTCTCCAATGATACCAACCACATTTTCCCCCCTATATCGAATGAACTAAATATGAACACCTTTCAGAAGCTGAATTAACAGAGTTCCCTATGCCAACACAAGGCACAAGTCAGAAGTGTGATAGAATACTCTCCACTTGCCTGGATGAGTGCATCTCCAACAACACTCAAGAGGCTCGACACCATCCAGCATAAAGCAGCCCACTTGATCGGTACCCCCATCCACCACCTTAAACATTCACTCCCTCCACCAGCAACGATGCTGCAGTGTGTACCATCTACAAAATGCACTGCAGCAACTCGCCAAGGCTTCTTCGACAGCACCGCCCAAACCTGCAACCTCCACCATCTAGAAGGACAAGGGCAGCAGGCACATGGGAACACCACCACCTCCAAGTTCCCTTCCAAGTCACACACCATCCTGATGTGGAAATATATTGCCGTTCCTTCATCGTCGCTGGGTCAAAATCCTGGAAAACTCTCCCTAACAGCACTGTGGGAGTACCTTCACCGCACGGACTGCAGCTGTTCAAGAAGGCAGCTCAGCACCACCTACTCTAGGGCAACTAGGGATGGGCAATAAATGCTGGCCTTGCCAGCGATGCCCATATCCCGTGAATAAATAAAAATCATCATGTATGATAGTAATACTTCTAAGACAAATTCTGTATCCTATACAAGTTGAGTATTGTACTAATTCTAGGCCGACCTCACTTTTTGTTTCCATATTTTGGTTCCCAGAGTAATAGTTCTGAAACCGGTTCCTCTTTTGCCTGGAGGAACGGAACAATGAAAATGTAGCACAAATATTGCGAAGTGGCTGAATCTTACCCCGATTTGGCGTTGCCACTTCTACCGAGACCTATTGGGAGAAGGTAGATTGGTAGTGAACGTAAGAATGTGTTGCTTCCAGTTTGGTACAAAATCCAAAATTTATCAATATAAATAAATAAACCGACTAACAATTTGTATAGTACCTTATCGGTGTCCTCAGGATGTCCCAAAGCGCTTTGTAGTCGATGGATTACTCTTGTTATATAGCCAAATGCAACAGCCAGTTTGCACGCAGCAAGATCCTACAAATAGCAGCCGTGGCTCAGTTGCCTCTTGCCTCACATTCGCCTCTGAGTGAGAAGGTTGTGGGTTCAAGCCCTACTTCAGAGACTTGAGCACAAATCTAGGCTGACACTCCAGTGTAATACTGAGAGAGTGCTGCACTGTCGGAGGTGCCGTCTTTTAGATGAGACATTAAACTGAGGCACAGTCTGCCCTCTGGATGTGAAAGTTCCCATGGTACTATTCGAAGAAGAGCAGGAGAGTCTCCCCGATGTCCTGGCCAATGTTTATCCCTCAACCAACATCACTAATAAAAACCGATTATCTGGTCATTATCATATTGCTGTTTGTGGGACCGTGCTGTGCAAAAATTGGCTGCCGTGTTTCCTACATTACAACAGTGACTACACTTCAAAAGTACTTCATTAGCTGTAAAGCACTTTGGGACATCCTGAGGTCGTGAAAGGTGCTATATAAATGCAAGACTTTTTTTCTTTCCAATTAATAAATGACCAGACAATCTACTTTTGGTGAGTTGGTTGAGGGAAGAACGTGGCCAGGGCACTGTTAGAACTCCCTTTAAATAATGCCATTGGATCTTTTACACCCAATCTTTCATTCCAATAACTTCTCTTCTGACAATGCTGCACTCCCTCAGTACTGCACTGAAGTGTCAGCCTAGATTATGTGATAAGGACCATAGCGGGGCTCCAACCGACGACCTTCTGAGTCCGAGGCAAGAGAGCTACCACTGAGCCAAGCTGACACTCGTCATAATGCTATCTTATACCTATTTGCATTATGACTTTGATCCTATTCTCTAGGCTAAGAGATTGTGTGTGCAGTAGGATTATCCTTGCCACAAATGCTGGACCTGCTGATTCCTCCAAAACTGGGAATGCCATACTGCATGCACAGGCATGTAAATAATGTGCTTCACACGTGCTTGCAGGTGTGCGTTATAACAAAGTTTCTGATGAAACTGGAACTCCCATCATGTGTGTAACAGTAATCTAGTTGATGTGGGTAAGGGAACATTATTTAATGTACTATATAGTGCCTATACATGCCTTTTGACACAGTGTCGTGCCCCATAACTCTCACATAAGTAAAGAATAGTTAATTGATTTTTTTTTAGTTAACAACAGATAAACATATAGGCAGAAAGAAATTCTCCCTACAAAGATATCAGATTTGGTGTCCATTTAATGCTACTAAAAGGAATGCTCCAAGGGCTTTATTCTCAAGTATTTGTCTAAAAGTACACCCTGTGTATTTTTTTAATAACTTGCCAATGTGAGCAGCAATGGGTGCTAGGAACAAAGGCCAAGGACAAAGACATCCTGTTTCAACAGCTAGCCTGGGAAGTGTGGTGAAGGAGGCTGTCCTGACTGAGAGCCCAGCCAGCATATGGTGAGCTTAAAAAATATATATATATATATTGGGGGTGTAATGATGGGGTATATTTTTCATATAAATACTTAAGGTGAGGTTAATGCACAAGCTCATTTTGGAATATTTAATTTTTTCCCTGCAATTTGAGATACTAGTATCTGAAGTGATGTTTTTACTCTATTGATCAAAGCTAAATAACACTGTATATGTCAAATGTATTACAGTATGGCCTGAATTGAACGCAATTAGCTTTTTATTATTTCTAGTGGCACTGGTGGTCGCTATAGCACTGTTGTATAATGCTGGAGATTAGCTTGAAAACTGATAATTTTAGTATTTCAGAGCCTATTAGTGAAATCATGCAAGTTTTAAAAATACACTATTGAGGGAGTGTTTCTCCAAGTCTCATTTTTTTCAACAGTAGACCATTTGTAACAGCCAGAACTTGCATATTTGCATATATCGTGCATGAAAACTATTTTATTAAATTCCTCTTTGAGCTCAGGGTTAATTTAACTTGGTTGTGATTTGAAAAGTTGTTAAAACAGATGAAAGTGTTGATTTTTGTGCTGTTTCCTTTTGGTCGCATTGAGATCCTTGGTTGAACTCAAATGCCAAGAATGTTTCCAACTTGTGCAATTTATTATTGTAACTGTCACTGAAGGTTTCTTTATTAGTAGCAAAGTAAGTATGTGCTCTGGTACATAATTCTGTTAATTTCTATCGAGGATCTACCATCAGTCAACCTCTTCTGGTTCTTGACTAAAATATTGGGGTAGAGTTTCCGCTTGTTTATGCTAGTAATATCAGCGCAATCCGGGCGGAATCGCCTGAACCAGCGCAAAAGATCGGAGAATTTTTAAAGTGAGTTATACCCAAAACCACTTGCGTTTCCACGAGCTTTTACGCTGATTAAAGATTCAGTCCGCCCCGATCAGGCTCCGCAGATGAAACTGGCCACGCCCCCAGTTCAAAATGGAGAGATTCCGCCGATTGTGCTGGTTCGGGAAGGCTCTTCAAATTGCGCTCATTTTCTTAGACGACCAGGCACCAGTAGACACGTTTTAAAAGTTTTTTCATATCAAAAAATATTTAATTTATTAAGAAACTGACATAGTGTACACCAGTGAAACTATTGAATGGTTCAATATAGTTTTTTTTAGGTCATTTTCAGTCATTTTAAATCAGGTTACTCACAGGTGGAGGACCTTTATTAAAAATGCATGTGTTTGCTGATAAACCCATTTTCAGCTGTATTAATAAAACTGCTCCAGGTTACTGCTCTTAAATACATCAAGGAATACTCTATAATGGAAAGAAAACAAAAACAATCTTGTTCTATTAAGCTGCCTGATTGCACTGGTTCATGGAAGATTTTATGTTTGTGAATATGCAAATTAATTGCGCACAAAGCAGAAACTCTATTCCATGATGATTTAGGCACATCCTAGAAATAAATCTGATCCTTAACCTTTAGGATCACTTTTAAATCGTATGCATATCGCTTTCTTCAGTTTTTGATTTTCCAGTTTCATTTTCCATTACAATATTTTATTTGCTGGTTTCCCGCTCTTTTTTAAACTGATTTTAGGGCCATGCAAATACAATTATAAAGTAATTGGATATGCACTTGAAGTGCCGTAACCAACAGGACCAAGAGCTGGAAAGCGGGATTGGGCTGGATAGCTCTTTTTCGGCCGGCACAGACACGATGGGCCAAATGGCCTCCTTCTGTGCTGTAAATTTCTATGAGGCCCTCTGTTTGCTGACTGTGGGTCATCATGAAAGTGCGCAAGTGGAAACTCTTATCTCTGAGCATTGTTCACCCTTTTTTACTTTACCAGTGTGCCTCTGCAGGTTGAAGGGAAAGCACCCATGTGTTTGCATTACCTCCCGCCCCCTCCCCCAAATCCCCATGAGTTCTTGATAATAAGAGTCAGGTCCCAGATGTCTTTGAAGATGTAGAGTTGGTCTCCTTTACATAGTGTACCATGATGCTGCTATCAATCAAAGAAGTGCCTAAAGACTTGTTTCTCAAATAGTCCATTACTTTTGTACACGTTAGATCTGTGATTGACACCGTCAAGTTTGCAAGTTCCTAATCCATTGATGATCTTGAACACTTATAAATAAATTAATATGGAAGCCTTTCAGTTCTCTGCATTCTTAGGTGTATTACTCCTGACCATGCATGTATTGTATTTATCATCCATTCTATCTGCTGTGTTGATTTGAGTGTATGTTTGTTTTTTGCCTCATCTTAAAATGTGAACAAAGATATTTTCTTAAACTCATTTGTCTTTTTTAACCTCAAGATCAATAAAACATTTTCTGTTTTTCTTCTGTACTAGAATTATGCATGTTAATGGGAAAATAAAACTGTCAAATGGCACTGGCTGTGTAACACATGAACAGTAAAGTCATGTGTAAGTTAATTCAGCCAAGTGGTATATTTTCCATAAATCAGTCCTTGGTATTTGTTCTATATATGCAGTGCATACAATTGACACATTTTCACAGTGGTTCAGTACTTTTATTTGTATTACTTTTTTGGGAGCACTTTCACTTCTGACTGCGCTAAGTGACTGAGGTTGGTCAGTGAGATTATGAAATGTTTCTATATCTGTTTATCTCAACTAACTAGAATCTGTATGGTAGTCGGTCCCTGCTTAGATGGGAATCCAATTTAAAATTAAGTCTGGATGGGGGCAAAAGGGACTGATTTTAAAAAAAGTTTCAAAATGACCTCCAGCTCCATGATAATTTAACCTTTACACAATCAATTTCAATTTCAGTAAAGATTGGAATGTAGAGCATAACTGTCAAATGCCATTCTTATCCCTGTGCATTAGGATAGAAGGTGAAACAAGTACTGTATGTGATTCAAGAATCATTAATGTGCCCATGTCCTGGAGGCAGGTTGAGGGTATAGTATTTTATTATAACAGAGCGGGATTCGGGTGGGTGGGGTGAAGCGAGTGCCCTTCTCTGCCCCCACCTCGGCAGTATGAGGTCCAGGTGATTTTAAACTCCGGGGCCTCATCTGCATGCTGCTGGTCAGCCGGCCGGTGGTCGGGAGTGGCAGTCTGGGTGGCAGAACCCTGCTGGCCGGCAGAATTGTAAGTTATGGGGAGGCGGTTTTGGAGGGTCTTGTGAGAGGGATGGACAGAGAGCCTGGGGCAGAGGAGGCCTAAACTTTCCTTGTGGGTCCCAGAGGAGCACTCCTGTTCTTCCTGACCAGATCAGGAAAGAATTTTTTTTTTACCTTAAATGGCCTCTACTGGTCCCAGATACTCCTCCCGCTGTCTTCACCAGCCACAACAGCTGCCCCGCTCAGGCCACAGTTAAAATTGCAGTCAAGGCCGAAGATGTCATTGGACCTTGATCTGCAAATTTAAAGAAGGACCGCTTGGCTTCAGGTGGTTGTTCTTGCTGCCTACTCCAAAGAGTAGGTTAAAATTGAAGAAAGTGGGATACGTGTGAGATGTCAGCGGGTAGGTCACCCGGTCGATTTTAACTGACCACTGCTTGGTTTCTGCCAGGCTGTTGAGGTTAAAATTGCCCTAGTCACAAAATGCAGTTACGTTTGAATTGATGAAGATATCCTTTTTATGCCAGTTTAACTGCACGCTTTTTGATGACAAAGTTCAGTTTTGGATGTGCATTGGCACAAACTGTAGTACAATTGAGGTGTGAAATTACCTGAATCAAATTTCAGCATTTTAAGAACAAAGCTATTCCGTGACTGAGTTAAATGTATTGTATTTCTAGAAAGGACAGGAGACATAGGTTCCATTTGGTTCCTTGGAAGTTTGGTTCCTTGGAAGTTTTGCTTGTTTGGAGTTTGGTTGAATTTGCAGTTCCTATTGCTTCATTTGTGTTCACTGCAAGAAGGCAGTTTCCATGGGCAGGACCATGCCTCCTATAATTTGGAACTTACAAACCTTATGTGGAGTGAATGGATTCAGCTGCTACAATACTGACAATTGCCTCTTACTGGAAAGACATATGGCATGCCCACCATACTGCACCATCACTACAACAGGTACCATGCTAACAGATCATTTATTTCAGACAAAACTACCAGTTACATTTATTGTAAAACACAAATCTATATGCAAGTAAAATAACAATGCAATACTTAGATTTAATGATACTTAAAAATGTTTTCTGAAATGTTTCAGAAATCTGGAGTCATTTTTCAAAGTCCTGGATCTTGGATTCCTGTAACATAGGCACTGAGCTTCATGAAGTTTCACCTCACTGTCATGATGTAACTCCACTTGGCTAAGTGAACTAAAGATATACTGAAAAACTGCAGTAATTATATCTGGTCCAGATATCTTCTAACATCGCGAGACAAAAGCAGACCTGTCACAGTAGACAAATGTCTTCGAAGAAAATCCAATCTCTTTCTCAACAGCCCAGTAATTGGCCTGGATGGGTGGAAAGTAAAAAAACCAATTCTGTGGCTGTCTGATGAGTTATTGTGCAAGGGAATTTGGCCTGAACTGGAATTGGGCGCTTAAGTGTAGTTGTCTTGAAACGACTTATATTTGAGTTTGAGTCCTTTGACCCCATTTATTATGCAGAAAAGTTGAAACCAGTCTACTGGAGTACTTGCATTATGTGGGAGTTTCTGGGAACTGACTGCCAAGAACAGCCACAGGTGTAAGGAGTGTTTCCAGGTGGACTTGCTTGAAATCAAAAGTTACTGAGCTTGAGAAACAATTGGGTACATTCTGCACTATATGGGTGGAGGAGCAGATGTTGCAGAAGGTGGCCACCCAGCAGCTAGAGAGGCAGAGTGTGGCAGAGAAAAGGAAGTGGTGTATCAAGTGGAGTTGAGAAGAATGAGTAGGACTCAAATAGAGGCAGTGCAGCCAACTCTCATGGTTATGAAATTGCCTGATAAATATAGAGTGTTCGATAGCCATGACACAAGCGAGCTGTTGAGGGAGGGGGGTGATTGGGGAGGGTGGAGTGGCAACACTGGAACTTTCTTTCACACTGGAAATCTCTTTAATCCCATAAGATAATTAATGTAAAGCCTGAAAACTGAAGTCTAATAATTTATTATACTATTTGACTTTAAATTTATTTATATTAAGGTAAAAACAACTTTGGGATGAAATTCCTATCTGCTAATTTTAACAAAAAGAGTACTTAAAATTCATGCTAGTCTTTTAACAAAAATCAGTAAAGGCAGGAATTTTAACCATCTCGCTCTCCACATTTTGGAGCTGGGATATTGGAAAATAGGTTGAATAATTCTGAGTTTGCAATATGCGCTAGACGTAACCTAGAATGAAAAAAACATTGCAGTTAAATACATTTTCCAGTACTTCGTTAATCTTTCTGTCTTTTTTTCTATTATTCTCATTTTGTGTTACTTTTTCCCTCAATGGGAAAACTGAGGCATGGGGTGGGGGTAAAGATGGGTGTAGTGAAAAGACTGAATTAAATGAAAATAATGAACCTGAAAATGAGAGAACGCAACAGAGGAAATAAGAAATAGAATCATACAGCACGGAAGTAGGCCATTTGGCCCATCGTGCCTGTGCCGGCTCTTTGAAAGAGCTATTCAATTAGTCCTACTCCCTTGGTCTTTCCCTGTAGCCCTGAAATTTTTTATTTTTTAAGTATATATCCCACTTCCCTTTTGAAAGTAAGTATCGAATTTGCTTTCACCACCCTTTCAGGCAGTGCATTCCAGATCATCATAACTTGCTGTGTAAAAAAGTTTCATAAGGAATAGAATGAAGAGAAACACAAAATAGAATTCAAAATAAAACAAAGGCAAAACATGTACACAAACCACAGACTGAAGAATTAGCAAATATTAAAGAGTTAGAGATTATAGTGACCGTGTGTCACTTTGTGAATTTAATTAGTGTGTAGCTGAGGCACACAGAACATGAAGGACCGACATTTCATTTTGAGTCCATGCTAAATTAGCTGAGCTTAGCAATTGCAGTGATGGGGATTTAACAGTGGGCCTCACTTTCCCTGTGATGGGGGGGGGGGGGGCGGTTGGGGAAGAGAATCAGCCAGGCTTCCCATTTCTACTAACCAGCAATTTCTGCTGGAATTGTGCATATGGACATTGGATGAGAATACATTCAGTCTCTGCTGTGATTCCCTTCCCTTTCCCCATTGATTGAATAGGCTGCCGTTAAATTTTGTCTAGGCTCATACGTGAATAATTGTCACTTAGTGAGGTTCCAGAGAATGGGAGAAAATTGGCATGAAGAAGAGATGTTATTGACACAGCTACTTCAATGTGGAGGCAGAGATGTGATTGTCACTGATTCCAGGATTTATAACTGTACTAAGGATCTTTTAAACTGTTTGGAATTTGTATTCCTTGCAAAATTTGTACATTGCCAGCACTCATCTTTAATAAATTTTAAACAATCTGTATTTACAGACAGTTTTTAATTGCAGTCTGAAATTGCTTGAGATTTGCTACCTTCATAAACATATATTTTATTGTGAAATAGAGGTGCAAATACATATTTTTCATCAAATATGATACTTGTCTGTGCACAATGTGTTCATTATTTAGCCTGCAAGTGACTTGTATGCAATCAGGTGATTCAATACGTATGTTAAGGACCGAACAGATACACTTCGATTAACTAAAGGTTCAAAATTCCTTTTGTGAACGGTGAATCTTCTCATTAAGTTGAACATTTTTAGTTCTAAGAACTTGATAAAACAAAAAAGTATTTGTCGATTGTTAATATTTTATGTATTATCAAAAGATTTCAAAATACACTTCTGTTTTCATAGTCAGGTCTGAGGTGAATAAGAATGTAATAAAATCCAGAACCTGAAAAGCTTATTAAGACCATCAAGCTGGCTCCACCTCCGTAACATCTGCTGCCGAAACTCTCATTCATGGCCTTTGTCACCTCTGGACTCGACGATTCCATTGCTCTCTTGGCCAGCGTCCCATTCTATTACCTCCGTAAACTCCAAGTCACACACCAAGTCCTACACACCCATCATCTCTGCTAGCTGACCCAGATTGGCTCCTACTCACCCAAAGCTTTACATTTAAAATTCTTATCCTCGTGCTGAAATTAATTCATGGCCTCACCCTCCCTATCTCTGTAACCTTTGCCAGCCCTACAACTCTCAGTGAACTCTACGCTCCTGCAACTCTGGCCTCCAGATTGAGTGAAAATTCGCACTCTGAATTACCCCCATGTTGAAGGAGTGCAAATTGGCAAGAGCTCATCTTGATTTGTGCAAAATGCATCACATCCCACATGACGATACTGACATTATTAAAACCTGCAAAGATGTCCATGGATTTTTCTGTGCTCTCAACTGGACGTTAATGGATGTAGTGGCAAAGGTGTTGAAGCAGAGTCGCAAAAAATGTACAGTTTGGAACCTGTAAATCTACATAGGTTGAAGATTTTAGTCTTGCTTGGCCTGTTGTATTCCAACCCTGTAAATGGCTTTGAGACTTAATTATTTATGGGAGTTTTTATATATTAGTCTAATTTTGCAGAATACTTTATTTAATATACTTTCCACCTTTTTTAAATTGCAATTTATGCCTTACAAATTTTTTTGTTAATTTTGTTTTCTTGTGCAGTCGATTTACACAAATATCATAGGTTGCAGCTTACTACTGTTACAGTGCCCACACTGCTACAAGCAAGTTATAAGTTCAAAAAAATTAATGTATTTCTTTTATTTACCACTTCACAGGCAGTCAATTGTAAAGGGCAACATAGCATCTCGTATACGCTATCCAGGAACCAGACTGTGGTGGTAGAGTATACTCATGACAAGGACACAGACATGTTTCAGGTAAGACCTAGCTACTTACTGTATTTAAATAGTCTACACACTTCCAAAATTCTTAAAAGATACTACATTTATGCAAACTGATTTCTGTAGCCCAGCAGGGGAAAACTCCTGTTCAGTCCAGTTTAGTGAGTTTTATTTGGACTTGGGTTGACTTGAGATGCACTTAAAGGATTCCATTTCAGAAGCACATGCATGCATACACCTTTCAAATCAACGTTTCAGCTCCTCTGTCGAAACAAAATATTATTAAAAATAGGAATTGAGAGTCCTTGATGATGTAACTACCCCACATGGAGTGGTGCAAATCAGAAAGGTTCAAGATTCAATTAGCAGTCTGGATTGATTTATTAAATCTCACATGGAGCATCAGTGGGGGATGCTACAGTTGGGATCAACATTACTGGGTTTGAGAGGAAAAATTAGTCAGAATTTATACTCTTCCAGATTGCTATATGATGATCCCTACTGGGAAGTGCATGGCTTATGGATAGGCTGTGATGTCCCTCACAGTTGAACAGCCTGCCACTATCACTGTCTAGGCTGAGGTAAGAGGTGCTGGAGAGTTGCCAGTAACTGTATCACATTAGCTCGCACACACCACTGCCTTCATGAGAGGATGAGCAGAGAGAAAAAAGTGGAGAAGGAATAAAAGTAAGCATTGTGTATACACTAACTTCACTGTGACCTGTTTGCTTGATTGTGCTTGTATTCCCACTTGGTATAATGGCTCCTGTATGAGGCAGATCCTTCAACCATTGTATGCCTTTTCTCTGGAACTTTCTTCTCAAATCACTTTGCCCAAATCCTGCACTACCCGTCTTCTAAAGCCTTCAAAAAAAACTATATCCTCAATCATACCATTTATCTTTCTCTCCTGCTTAACGCCCCTAAATTTTCTGTACTTCCTACTCTGTGTCCATGGCCGGAATTTTAATTGGGAGGTGGGTTGGGAGCGGGGGTGCTCGGAAGCGGTTGGGAAACCCGGGAGAACGGGTTTCCCGCAGGCCCTGCCAAATTTAATGGCAGGACCTGATTTGCATTTGAAACCACTGTTTCCCACCCGCAGCCAGCCAGTTGGAGAGGCTGGCTGGCTGCGGGCGGGTAGGCCTGTGGCACTAGGCCGCAGAGAGGAGTGAGGGAGGGAACATAGGAACAGAAGTAGGCCATTGAGCCCCTCAAACCTGTTCCGCCATTCAATGAGATCATAGCTGATGTTCACGCACAGTTAGGCTGTTAACTACATCTAGCTGATTACTCATTACTAAATCTAATATGGCATGCCCCCTTGTTGCATCTAGGACATATTTTTGTAGAAAACTATCCCGGACACATTCAAGAAATGCACTACCTTTCTGACAGGTGCTAGTTTGTTTATCCCAATCTATATGAAAGTTAAACTGCCCCCCCCCCCCCCCCATTAAAACCACTCTGCCTTTGCTACACGCTTGTCTAATCTCTGCATTTATACAATCTAGCACTTCACAGCTGCTATCAGGGGGCCTACACACAACTCCCACTACAGTCTTAAATCCTTTCCTATTTCTTAATTGTACTCATAAAGTCTCCACTGCCTGCTTATCTCTCGTTATATCCTCTCTTATCATTGAAGTGATTTCATCCTTAATCACTAAGGCTACTCCTCTCCCTCTGCCATTTTCCCTATCTTCCCTGTAAACCTTATAACCTGGTACATTTAGATCCCAGTCCTGACCGTCTTGCAGCCATGTCTCAGTAATGGCTACCATGTCATACCCTTCAATTTGAATTCGCGCCTGCAGTTCATTTAATTTATTCCTTATACTCCGTGTGTTTGTTTAAAGAACACTTATTTGGGCCACACACCGTAGCCTGTCCTTCAGCTAATGTTTTGCTCACTTATTGATTATTTCTCTCTCCTGATTTAATCACTTTACAACCTTTCCCTTTACATGTAGTGCCTAAAGCACAATTTCTGACTGTAACTTTACTTTCTTCCCTTTCATTTGTTTTTGAACTATTATTTGTACTACAATTTCCACCTGAGTGCGCGCGCACTCTCTCTCTCTCTCTCTCTCTCTCTCTCTCTCTCTCTCTCTTTCCACCCCCTCTCCCAAAAGCGGGATCGGGGGGTGGTCAGGGGCCAGGCTCGAGCAATGGGTGGGGGGGAGAGAACAGCGGGGGCCTGGAGAACAATCGGGGAGGCGAAGAACATTGGGGGCCTGGAGAACGATCAGGGGGAGAGCATCGGGGACCTGCAGAGCGATCGGTTGGGGGGGGGGGGGGGGGGCCGCGGAGGGGAAGAACATCGAGGGCGTGGCAAATGATTGGGGGGGGGAGGGGGAGAACACTGGGGGCCTGGAGAACGAATGGGGATGGGAGGGAGCAAACATCGGGGGGCCGAGAGAACAATCGGGGTGAGGGAGAGAACATCGCGGGACTGGAGAATGATCCGGTGGGGGGGGGGGGGGGGGGGAGAACACATTGGGGGACCGAAGGATGATTGTGGCGGGAGGCTGAGAATATTGGGGGTGGCCTGAAGAGCATCGGTGGGAGGGGGCGGGGGGTGGTGGAGAGGCCGGGAAGGTGATCGGAGGCCTCGTGGGGGGCGGGGTGGTTGGCCAGTAGGCGATCGGGGGTGTGGGGGGATCGGATGCCGCGGTGGGGGGGTGGGGGGCGGGGGGCTCCGATCGTGTATGGTGGGCTAGGTAGTGACGCTGGATCCAGGAGGTAAGTGTAAAGGCACTTACCTCCTGGCTCCAGCAGTCCTCGTCTTTCATTAGCTGTCGGGTTTCCGGAGACCTGTGAATGGTGGTTAAATCTGAGGCACGCCAGCCTCATTATAATAATTAAAGCGGCGACCCGCCTCCTGGGAGCGGGTTGGCTGCCCGCCCTCATCCTGCCTCCTTTAAAACCGGAGCAGGCGAGTTCTGGTCGGGATTCTGTTTTTTTAACACTTTAACTTCCCACCTGACCCCAACCCACCCTTTTTTTGGTATTAAAGTTCCCCCCCTCCCCATCTCTCCACTTGTAAAATGCTCTTGAGATATCCTTTTACATTGTTAGTGTTCTTTTTGATTGTTGCAAAGCTGATGTTTAAAACCAAAACAGCTATGAGATTTTCAGAAGTTGAAGATTATCAAATGTTTAGATTTTAATTGTTAATTACATCAAAAGATATAGGGGGAGAAATTCAGTATCGCCCCATTTGGGGCGCAATTATCGGCCGGGTGCAAAGATTAGTGCCTGGCACTAATTATCGCCACCGACTGCAAACTTGACTTTTATCGCCCCTGGAGATGATTGGAGCGCTAAATCAGGCGCTTCACACCTGTTTTAAGGCGCAAAGGCCAAGGAGCGAGGCGCTAACTCAGAGCGCTGGCGAAGCTCATGAGATGTCAGTCAGCAATGGAACACACACACAATGGCACGGGCCAGTTCTTAAAGGGGATGGTTAATCTTGCTTTCCATCCACATCCTGCTCATTGCAGCCTTGAATCTCGGCCTGGAGAGACCTGCACATCAAATCTGCTGGAAAGAACAATGGAGAGTACCAGGCAAAGAGCTCAGAGTGCAGCCCCCACAGTCTCTTCTAAATCGATACAAGGAATGGCAAATCAAAATGAACCTGCAAAGTGCTGCTCAGTACCCAAAACTCCTTCACACAACGTTGAATCTCTCCAGAAGTCTCTCTCTCTCTCTCTCTCTCAGAATGCGTAGTTCAAAAATGGCACCAACAATAAAAGGCAGGAAGCGGTCACCTTTAAATAGCGCTCCCCCTTTCCCTTCATGACTGCAGAACGCTCCCCTCAACCTGTCGTTGCTAGCGTCAGGCGGTAAGGCAGGGGGCGCCACTCAATATCCGCTGCGGGGCAATACCGGGGCGTTGCACACTCGACTGACGTCACGATCTGCCGGCGCAGGAGATCATGGCGGTAGTGTTTAGCGTCGCCGCAAAATGTCTAGTTAATTTCGCGAGCGGCGCAAACTTCGCTGCGCCTGGGCGCTAGATGCTTTGCGCCCCATTAGCGCCCTCTTAAGGCGCTAATGGGAGGCGCAACCAACTGAATTTTTCCCCCATAAAGTTCAATAACTGAAATCACTTATAATTGCTGTAATGCTAGAAATTACTGTCAGTGATATTAGCAGCCAATGCTTAACACATTCATATGACATTCCTGAAAATGTGTATATGGTGGGCTAACTGACAGTCAAGTATCCCCATAACAGAACGCCATATACTGGGTGGGGGATATGGACTTTGAGTTAAAACTTATTCAAAATGTTTTACATATGAATCCAAGCTGTCCTCTACATAAACCTTTACAAGGCTAACTGAATTTTAATGTTCTGTTATATGTTGCTCAATTGGTATTTAATGATCCTTTTAAAGAATTTTGAATTTGCATTGTAGCAAGAAGGTAGAAAAAGTCTACTGATAAAATGTCATAAAAAATTTAGTTTCAATTTCTTGCTAAATCATGTATTTGTGAGTGACGTGGAAATATTCTTCATTGCAGTGTTCGGCAATGCCATATTTACATTATTTGTTTTTCTTTTTTTCACAGATTGGAAGGTCCACAGAGAACCCCATTGATTTTGTGGTGACAGACACTGTTTCTGGTAGCCAGAGTAATGATGAGACGCAAATCACTCAAAGCACCATCTCCAGATTTGCATGTAGGATAGTTTGTGACAGAAATGCACCATATACTGCACGGATTTATGCTGCAGGATTCGATTCATCAAAAAACATATTTCTTGGAGTAAGTATTTATGATGCAGAATTTGATTAATCTAAAAACACATTTCTTGGAGCAAGTACAATGTGCGATATAGGTTGTAAGTGTTGATAAGAATGTTATGCTATTTTGTCAACAATTTTTTTTTAATTAGTTTATGGGATGTGGGCATCGCTGGCAAGGCCAGCATTTAATACCCATCCCTAATTGCCCTGGAGAAGGTGGTGGTGAGCCGCCGCCTTGAACCGCCGCAGCCTGTGTGGTGAAGGTACTCCCAGAGTGCTGTTAGGTAGGGAGTTCCAGGATTTTGACCCAGCGACGATGAAGGATCGACGATATACTTCTAAGTCAGGATGGTGTGTGACTTGGAGGGGAACTTGGAGGTGCTGGTGTTCCCATGCGCCTACTGCCCTTGTCCTTCTAGGTGAAAGAGGTCGTGGGTTTGGGAGGTGCTGTTGAAGAAGCCTTGGTGAGTTGTTGCAGTGCATCTTGTAGATGGTACACACTGCAGCCACGGTACGCCGGTTGTGGAGGGAGTGAATGTTCAAGGTGGTGGATGGGGTGCCAATCAAGCGTGCTGCTTTGTCCTGGATGGTGTCGAGCTTCTTGAGTGTTGTTGGAGCTGCACTCATCCAGGCAAGTGGAGAGTATTCCATCACACTCCTGACTTGTGCCTTGTAGATGGTAGAAAGGCTTTGGGGAGTCAGGAGGTGAGATACTCGCCGCAGAATACCTAGCCTCTGACCTGCTCTTGTTGCCACAGTATTTATGTGGCTGGTCCAGTTAAGTTTCTGGTCAATGGTGACCCCTAGGATGTTAATGGTGGGGGATTCGGCGATGGTAATGCCATTGAATGTCAAGGGGCAGTGGTTAGACTCTCGCTTGTTGGAGATAGTCATGGCCCGGCACTTAAGTGGCAGGTATCATTCGCGCCACATATCAGCCCAAGCCTGAACGTCGGGCATGGACTGCTTCATTATCTGAGGAGTTGTGAATGGCACTGAACACTGAGCAGTCATCAGCGAACATCCCCATTTCTGACCTTATGTTGGAGGGAAGGTCTTTGGTGAAGCAGCTGAAGATGGTTGGGCTGAGGAACTCCTGCAGCGATGTCCTGGGGCTGTGATGATTGACCTTCAATCACCACAGCCATCTTCCTTTGTGCTAGGTATTACTCCAGCCAGTGGAGAGTTTTCCCCCCGATTCCCATTGACTTCAGTTTTACTAGGGCTCCTTCATGCCACACTCGGTCAAATGCTGCCTTGATGTTTAGGGCAGTCACTCTCACCTCACCTCTGGAATTCAGCTCCTTTGTCCATGTTTGGACCAAGGCTGTAATGAGGTCGGGAGCTGAGTGGTCTTGGCGGAACCCAAACTGGGGCATCAGTGAGCAGGTTATTGGTGAGTAAGTGCCGCTTGATAGCACTGTCGATGCCACCTTCCATCATGGAGAGGAACAAGGAACAATCTAGAGTGGAACTTCTAAACTGGAATAGGGCTAACTTCAATGGGATGTGAAAGGATCTAGCCAGGCTAAAATGGAACCAAAGACTGACAGGAAAAACTGTAACGGAACAATGGGTGATCTTTAAGGAGGAGATGTTCCAAGTACAGGCTAGGTACATTCCAACAAGAGGGAAGGGTAAGGGAACCAAAGTAAGGGCTCCTTGGATGACTAGGGAGATTGAGAGGATGATGAAACAAAAAAAGAGAGTGTATGATGAATGTCAGGTGAATTCTTCAAGGGAGAACCAGGCCAAATACAATAAGTTGAGAGGGAAAGTGAAGATGAAAATAAGATTGGCAAAGAAAGAATATGAGAGTAGAATGGCGGTTAACATAAAAGGGAACCCAAAAATCTTCTACCGGCATGTAAACAGTAAGCGGGTAGTAAGAGGCGGGGTGGGGCCTACTGGGGACAAAGGTGGTGATATATGCTTAGAGGCACAGGGCAAGGCTAGAATACTCAATGAGTACTTTGTATCGGTGTTTACTAAGGAGGTGGATGCTGACAAAATATCGGTAGAAATGGAAAAGGTAGAAGCAATGGAAGGGGTGAATATTGATAGACAGGATGTACTAGAAAGACTGGGTATGCTTAGAATGGATAAATCGCCTGGTCCAGATGGCTTGCATCCCAGGTTGCTAAGGGAATTGGGGGAGGAGATAGCAGAAGGGCTTGCCATAATTTTCCAATCTTCCCTAGATGCGGGAAGGTGCCTGAGGATTGGAAAGTGGCAAATGTGATACCATTGTTCAAGAAAAGGTGTAAGGACAATCCTAGTAACTACAGGCCCCAGTCAGTTTAACATCAGTGGTGGGTAAAGTTTTAGAAACAATAATCAAGGAAAAAATTAACGGGCACTTGGAGAGGTTTAAGCTAATTAAGGAGAGCCAACACGGATTTATAATAGGCAGATCGTGTTTGACTAATCTAATTGAATTTTTTGATGAAGTAACAGGGAGGATTGATGAAGGGAATGCAATGGATGTTGCCTACATGGAATTTAGGAAGGCGTTTGACAAAGTACTTCATAGAAGGCTGGTTAACAAAATTGAGGCTCATGGAATAGGTGGGTCAGTCGCAGCTTGGATAAGAAATTGGCTTAAGGACAGAAAACAGCGAGTTGTGGTAAATGGCTGTTTTTCAGACTGGAGGATGGTAGACAGTGGTGTTCCCCAAGGGTCAGTGCTGGGGCCACTTTTTTTTGATATATATAAATGACCTGGATATTGGAATAGAGAGTAGAATTTCTAAATTTGCCGATGACACCAAACTTGGGGGTATGGCAAACAGTGAGGATGATACCAATCGACTGCAACAGGACATAGAAAGTCTAGCAGAATGGGCAGACAAGTGGCAGATGGAATTTAATACAGAGAGTGTGGGGTGATGCATTTTGGCAGAAGGAACAGGGAGAGGCAATATACACTTAATGGCACAGTTTTAAAGAGTGTGCAGGGACAGAGGGACCTGGGAGTTAATGTGCATAGGTCCCTGAAGGTGGCGGGACATATTGAGAGAGTGGTTAGCAAAGCATATGGGATCTTGGGCTTCATAAATAGATGTATTGAGTACAAAAGTAGAGAAGTTATGCTGAACCTTTATAAAGCGCTGGTTAGGCCACAACTGGAGTATTGCGTCCAGTTCTGGTCACCACACTTTAGAAGGATGTGAAGGCACTTGAGAGGGTGCAGAGGAGATTTACCAGAATGGTTCTGGGAATGGGGGATCTTAGCTACAAGGACAGGTTGGAGAAGCTGGATTTGTTTTCATTAGAGCAAAGGAGGTTGAGGGTGATTTGATAGAGGTGTACAAGATTATGACGGGTTTGGATAGGCTAGACAGGGAAAGGCTGTTCCCACTAGTTGATGGTACAAGAACCAGGGGACACAGATTTAAGGTTTTGGGCAAGATATACGGGGGGATGTGAGGGAAAACTTTTTTACACAGCGAGTGGTGAGGACCTGGAACACGCTGTCGACAGAAGTGGTGGAAGCGGAGACACTCGATGTTTTCAAGGGGAGACTGGATAGGCAGTTGAGGGAAATAAACTTGCAGGGCTACGGGGATAGAGCGGGGGAATGGGACTGACTGGATTGCTCTACAGAGAGCTGGCACGGACTCGATGGGCCAAATGGCCTCCTTCTGTGCCTCTATGACTTTGCTGATGATTGAGAGTAGACTGATGGGGCGGTAATTGGCTGGATTGGATTTGCCCAGTTTTTTGTGGACAGGACATACCTGGGCAGTTTTCCACATTGTCGGATAGATGCCAGTGTTGTAGCTGTACTGGAACAGTTTGGCTAGAGGCGCGGCTAGTTCTGGAGCACAAGTCAGGATGTTGTTAGGGCCCATAGCCTTTGCTGTATCCAGTGCGCTCAGCCGTTTGTTTATCACGTGGAGTGAATTGAAAAAATATCATTGGTGAAGCCAATTTCTGAGAATATCATGGCCCGTATTTTCCGATGCCTACGAGTGTACGGGCTGTGTACACACCCGTAGGGACATCAGAAATGCCGGCTTCAGGCATGCAAAGTGCATGCGCTGAAAACCGGCATTTCCGATCTGTCAAGAATGCTCTTGACAGATCGGACGCCTGCCCTGGAGAAGGGCCTCTGTGGGGGGAGAGTTCCGCTTTCTGCAGAACCTCCGCCCGCTGAAATCCCTTAAAAATCTTACGCCTGGTAAAAGCAGGCGTAAGGCCTGCTTTTACCAGCATAAAGAGTTGAAAAAAGGTTTAAAAAATTTTTTTTCACTCATTTTAATTTAAAAATACTTTTAAAAAAGGTAAGTTTATTTTTAGCCCTGTAAAAATCTTTAATTTTCTTAAATTAAATTTTTGTTAAAATATTTAATTTAATGTAATTTTAACTCATTTTAAAAACGCGATGCCACTGTGAATAGCTACCCTTTACTCCCACTCTCTGATGTTTTTCCGATAGGAGGCATCCGCACGCAGGAAGCCTCCTATCGGAAATTACGGGCACATGTATCTGAACTTTTTCTGTTTTATTTCTGCATGCATAACCATAAAAATAATCTTGTTTATTACATAGGATTACATAGGATATATGGCACAGAAACAGGCCATTTGGCCCAACCAGTCCATGCTAGCGTTTATGCTCCACTCAATCATTCTCCCATCTTTCCTCATCTAAGTTTATCAGCATAACCCTCTATTCCCTTCTTCCTCATATGCTTGTCCAGCCTCCCATTAAATGCATCTATACTATTCGCTTCAACCACTCCCTGTGGTAGCGAGTTCCACATTCTCACCACTCTGGGTAAAGAAGTTTCTTCTGAATCCCCTTTTGGATTTCTTGGTGACTATCTTATATTGATGTCCTTTAGATATGCTCTTCCCCACAAGTGGAAACATTCTCTCTGTATCCACTCTATCAAAACCTTTCATAATTTTAAAGACCTCTATTAGGTCACCCCTCAACCTTTTTTCAAGAGAAAAGAGACTCCGCTTGTTTATCCTTTCCTGATATGTATACCCTCGCATTTCTGGTATCGTCCTTGTAAAACTTCTCTGCACCCTCTCCAGTGCCTCTGTATCCTTTTTATAATATGGCGACCAGAACTGCACGCAGTGTGGTCTAACCAAGGTTTAGCATAACTTCCCTACTTTTCAATGCTATCCCTCTAGAAATAAACCCTAGTGCTTGGTTTGCCTTTTTTATGGCCTTGCTAACCTGTGGCGCAACTTTTAGTGATTTGTGTATTTGTACTCCGAGATCCCTTTGTTCCTCTACCCCACTTCGACTCACACCCTCCAAGTGATAAGTGGCCACCCTATTCTTCCTACCAAAATGTAATACCTCACATTTATCTGTGATGAATTTCATCTGCCAATTATTTGCCCATTCTTCAAGTTTATTAATGTCCTCCTGTAATTTGTTGCAGTCCTCCTCAGTATTGACTTAACCCCCCCAATTTGGTATCATCCGCAAATTTAGAAATTGTGTTTTTGATTCCAAAGTCTAAATCGTTAATGTAAATTGTGAACAGCAGTGGTCGCAGCACTGATCCTTGTGGAACACCACTACCCACCTTCTGCCACTGAATAGCTACCCTTTACTCCCACTCTCTGCTTTCTGTCTTGAAGCCAGCTAGCAATCCATTCTGCTACTTGTCCCCTGACTCCGCATTCTCTGACCTTATTCATTAGTCTATTATGGGGTACCTTATCGAAGGCCTTTTGAAAATCTAGATAAACTACATCTACTGCATTACCATTGTCTACTCTCTCTGTTACCTTGGTCAAGCAAGATTTTCCCTTTTGAAATTCATGCTGACCATTCATTATTATACTTTTCGTTTCTAGATGTTCTTCTATTCTCTCCTTTTAGTAGGGATTCCATTATTTTTCCTACCACCGATGGTAAGCTGACTGGTCTATAATTCCCTGGACATGATCTATCCCCCTTCTTAAATATAGGTATTACTTTAGCTATCCGCCAGTCCTCTGGCATTACACCTTTTTCTAATGAATTATTAAATGCGTGTAGTAATGCCTCTGCTATCTCTTCCCTAGATTCCTTTAAAATGCGTGGATGCAATCCATCCGGACCAGGGGTTTTATCCTCTGAGTTTGATTAGTTTATTTAATATATTCGCTGATGACTGCACAGTGTTCAGTGCCATTCGCAACTCCTCAGATAATGAAGCAGTCCATGCCTGCATGCAACAAGACCTGCATGACATTCAGGCTTGGGCTGATAATTGGCAGGTAACATTCGCGCCACAGAAGTGCCGGGCCATGACTATCTCCAACAAGCGAGAGTCTAACCACCGCCCCTTGACATTCAACGGCATTACCATCGCAGAATCCCCCACCATTAACATCCTAGGCGTCACCATTGACCAGAAACTTAACTGGACCAGCCACATAAATACTATGGCAACAAGAGCAGGTCAGAGGCTGGGTGTACTGCGGTGAGTGTCTCACCTCCTGACTCCCCAAAGCCTTTTCAACATCTACAAGGCACAAGTAAGGAGTGTGATGGAATACTCTCCACTTACCTGGATGAGTGCAGCTCCAACAACACTCAAGAAGCTTGATTGGCACCCCATCCACTACCTTAAACATTCACTCCCTCCACCACCGGTGTACCGTGGCTACAGTGTATACCATCTACAAGATACACTGCAGCAACTCGACAAGGCTTCTTCGGCAGCACCTCCCAAACCCGCGACCTCTACCACCAAGAAGGACATGGGCAGCAGGCGCATGGGAACACCACCACCTCCAAGTTCCCTTCCAAGTCACACACCATCCTGACTTGGAAGTATATTGCCGTTCCTTTATCATCGCTGGGTGAAAATCCTGGAACTCCCTCCCGAACAGTACTGTGGGAGTACCTTCACCACATGGACTGCAGCGGTTCAAGAAGGCAGCTCACCACCACCTTCTCAAGGGCAATTAAGGATGGGCAATAAATGCTGGCCTTGCCAGCGACGCCCACATCCCATGAATGAATTTTAAAAATCCCCTTTTTTTATTTTAAATGCACTTATCTCATTACTCATCTCATCATCCAATATCATGTCCACCCGTTCTATCTCCCTGGTAAATACGAAGCAAAATAATGATTTAATATTTCTCCCATCTCCCTATCGTTACCTGTGGTATTGTCCTGTCTATCCCTTAATGGCCCTGTTCCCATCCCAACATCCTTTTTTTATTGATTTGCTTGTAAAATATTTTACTATTTTATTTTGTTTCTTGATAATTTAATTTCATAGTTCCTCTTTGCCTTCCTAATTTTTTTTTTACTTCTCTCCTAATCCCTTCGTATTCTCTCTTTATCATGCACTCCTCTGCTGTCTATGTACTTAATGTATGCCTCTTTTCTTACCCTCAATTGTTCCCTTCTGTCTTTATTCATCCATGGAGTCTCATTTGTGTTTCGTTTGTTCTTTTCTTTTAGCGGAATATATTTTTCCTGCACTCTGTTGAACACCATTTTAAATGTTTCCCATTGCTGTTCTACGTCGTTCTTTGCCAATATTGTTGCCCATTTTACCTTCCCAAGTTCTATTCTCAGCCCCTCAAAATCAGCTTTTCTCCAATCTATTAACCTGGTTTTTGTCATACTTATGTCCTTCTCTATTATCATCTTAAAGCGTATTATATTATGGTCACTGTTGCCTATATGTTCCCCAACCTTTACTTCTCTTATCTGCTCTGGCTCATTCCCCATAACTAGATCCAATAGCGAATCCTCCCTTGTTGGGCTTTTGACATATTGGGTTAGAAAGGAGTCCTGTAGACATTGTCGGAACTCCATTCCCTTATCCCCTTTACCTACCTCTTCTGTCCAATTAATATCGGGCTAGTTGAAATCCCCCATGATGATTATTGTATATTTTTTACTAATTTCTCTAATTTGTCTGCATATTTCTTCCTCCACCTCCCTTCCACTTTAGGTGGTCTGTAGACTACACCTATTAGTGTGATTGATCCTTTATTATCTTTTATCTCAATCCATATGGATTCTATTTTTGTCTTGCTGATATCTATATCCCTTTATTCCATTGCCATTGTTATCCCAAATAAGTACAGCTGCTCCACCTCCCCTTTTTCCCTCTCTATCTTTTCTAAATATGTTATACCCTGCAATGTTTAATTCCCAGTCCTGACTTTTCTGTAGATGTGTCAGTAATCCCTACTATGTCTGGTTCCTCCCAATGCATGATTGCCTCCAGTTCCCCTGTTTTATTACGGACACTGTGTGCATTGCTGTACAGACAGTTTAACTCATTTTTAATAGGATTTCCTCTCAACGTTATGTTTAACCATCTTTTTAGACTCCTGTTTTATAACTCTATTTGCTCTCTTGCTGTCAATGTCCTCCCTTACTTTATTCTTTCCTACGCTTACTTTTCCTGTTTTGTTTATATTTACGTTTCTTGTAGATCCCTCCCCCCTTCTTACTAGTTTAAAGCCTTTGCCACCTCCCTATTTACCCTTTCCGCTAGGACACAGGTTCCATCCCGGTTCAGGTGGAGCCCGTCCCATCGGTACAGCTCCTTCCTGTCCCAGAACTGGTGCCAGTGACCCATGAAAAGGAACCCCTCTTTCCCACACCAGCCCTTTAGCCACATGTTAATTCTCCTGATCTGTCTGCTTCTATGCCAATTTGCACTTGGCTCTGGCAATAATCCAGAGATGATTACCCTCGAGGTCCTGCTTTTTAATTTAGAGCCTAACTCCTGAAACTCTTTCAGCAGGACCTCCTCCCTGTTCCTGCCTATGTTGTTTGTTCCAACATGGACCATGACAACTGGATTTACCCCCTCCCTTTCCAAGCTTCTCTCCAGCCGCCGTGAGATATCCCTTACCGTGGCACCGGGTCAGCAGCAACACCCTTCGGGATTCTTGTTCTTGGCTGCAGAGGACGCTATCTAGCCCCCTAATTATAGAGTCTCCTATTGCTACCACATTTCTATTCTGCTTCCCCCCCCCCGCCTTGGACAGCCTTCTGAGCCACGGTGCCTTGGTCTGCATCGTTGCTGTCCTCCCTGCCGTCTTTCTCCTTGTCCTCACAGGTAGCGAGTACATCGTACCTGTTGGACAGGACCAGTGTCTGTGAGACCTCCTTCTCAACCTCTCATAAATCCCCACTACCCGGCTCCCTAACAGTCACACCCTCCCATTCCTGAACCTGTGCTTTCCTCTGGGGTGTGACTGTATTCTGGATAAAACTGTCCAGAAATTCCTCCCCCTCTCTTATGTGTCGGAGTGTCTCCAACTCTCACTCCGGGTCAATGACTCTGAGCCGGAGAGATTCGAGATGGAGACATCTCCTGCAGACATGTTTGCTCGGGACAGTCTCGCTGTCCACAAACTCCAATCAGGTCAGCACTGTTTCCCCCGCTGTTTTATGCTCCGCTGCCGCTGGTGTCTCCAATTAAAGCCCTGCAAACACATCTATACACCAAATATTGTTTTACTTCCATTTAATACACTAGCAAGGTATTCCTAAGCTTTTAAATGCTTCACCTGTACTAATGGACACTTTTTGTTAGTATTATCATTTTTCAACTCTTTACTACTTTTGCGCTGTGGTTGTATGTATTGTAGGCATTTTACAATTTATACACCTTTAGATCAGATTTATGCATTCAGAAGTCTTATAAGAAAGCTTTCAACAATGCTTGTAAGATCTGATTTATTAAATATATTCTGTACATCAAAAAATCAGACAGCCTCTTCTGTTTGAGAATTCTTATGTTTCAGCTTGTTGATTCTATATAGTTTTAGTTAAGCAAAAATGGTCCTGCCTTTTAAAATGACATTTTTTCATTGTAGCAGGTAAATTTGCCTTCCTTGCTAAATTAAAGCTTGTATTAAAAAAAGTGCATATTGTACATCTATACTCTTTGTACCTTAATAGGAGAAAGCTGCTAAATGGAAAAATCCTGATGGCCACATGGATGGGTTAACAACTAATGGTGTATTAGTAATGCATCCTAGGGGAGGCTTTACAGAAGAATCTAAGCCTGGAGTATGGCGGGAAATTTCTGTTTGTGGAGATGTATACACTCTAAGGGAAACAAGATCAGCACAGCAAAGAGGAAAACTGGTAGGTAAACATACTCTTTCAATCGTGATAAACATGCTGGTTTACTACAGTGTGTTGTATTCAGCAAGTAATCTATAATAAATCTATTAGAAATAAACTGTTCAACATTACCTATGTAATAACTGTAAAGTTTGAAGATCTGGCGATTGATGTATGTTTTTTTGGTTATGAAAATCAAGATGAAGGGACAAGGCACGTAATGCAGAAAGATGAAAGGCAGCATACGTATAGATTAGGAAGAAAATTCAGAGAAGGGCTAACCATGTCAGTATTGATAAAATAGAGAAACGCAGAGACAAACGTTGCAGAGGAGAGAGGGGAAGGGTTGGTGGAGGCTAGAGGTGAAAGAGGGTTATATAGCAGACAATAAGCTTTCTCTTATACTCCTGGACTGGATACAATGGAGGTGTTGGCAAAGCCTCCCCAAACACAGGAGCAGTATTCAAGTTTTGGACTTTATAGAGAGTGAAGAGTTGTTGATGGTAAAATAAGTATTTGGCATATAAAGAAAATAAGTTCTTCATTTAGAATCCTGCATGCACCATTAGAGTTGAGTCAAGCATGGCTTATGTTTGGGGAAACTGCTACCAAAAATGGAAATCCATTGTTGACTGTCGCTTCAAACCACTCTATACCAAGCATACCATATCAATCTCAAGTCTTGGGCTTTATGTAGAGTTAAGAGTTGTTGAGTGAAAAAGAAGTGCTTGACATCAAAGAAAAATACAAGTTTTTCAATCAGTATCCTGCACACATTGGAGTTGAACCAAGCATAGCTTACGTTTTGGGAAATCCATCTGAGGGCAATGCCCTTTTTTGACGTTAAATGCAGTTGGGTTTTCATATTGGGCTTGGGAAATGTGTGAGGTGCATGTTTGCTGTGTATGACATCCCTTCATGATACCTACACCTATTGGGACCATCTCTATAGAATGTCATGATTCTTCCAGGAGAAGATTTGTTGAAAACTCAAGTATAAGGAAAAGTCCAGCAGTCCCACCACGTTTCAGGGCACCATTGTTTTTATTTAGAACTGGACGTTGTTCAACATCCACTCCATCATCGGGCCACACCACACCAGAGAAAATACAAATATATAAGCATCACCGGACCTTGTCAGTGTCCTGCTGTGCCAGAGGAGGCAGTCCAGCATTAGTGATACCCACAGAGGAACATAGGAACAGGAGTAGGCCATTGAGCCCCTCGAGCCTGTTCCGCCATTCAGTGAGATTATGGCTGATCTGCGACCTAACTCCACATACCCGCCTTTTGGTCTATATCCCTTAGCTTTTTGTTAACCAAAGGTGTTTATCAATCTCCGATTTAAAATTAACAATTGATCTAGCATCAATTGCAGTTTGCGGAAGAGAGTTCCAAACTTCTACCACCCTTTGTGTGTAGAAGTGTTTCCTAATATCACTCCTGAAAGGTCTGGCTCTAATTTTTAGACTATGCCCCCTAGTCCTAGAATCCCCAACCAGCGGAAATAGTTTCTCTCTATCTATCCTATCTGTTCCCCTTAATATCTTGAAAACTTCGATCAGATCACCCTTTAACCTTCTAAATGCGTTGGGGCAGAGCCATTGCTCCAGATTTGCACAGAAGTCCCAAATTTCTAGTTTTGCAGGATTCCCACATTTCTCTTGGCTGTTAACAAGAGAGTTTGAGCTAACTTGCAAAAGCAGCATTCCATTCTGGCCAGATTAGATTGGAAGGAACTCACATTTATATAGCACCATTAACGTTCTCCGGACTCAAATGTCAGCCAATTAATTTTTTTTGAAGTGTCGTCATATAGATGCAGGAAGGATGTTCCCGATGGCGGGTGAGTCTAGAACCAGGGGTCACAGTCTAAGGATAAGGGGTAAGCCATTTAGGACTGAGATGAGGAGGAATTTCTTCACCCAGAGAGTGGTGAACCTGTGGAATTCTCTACCACAGAAGGCAGTTGAGGCCAAATCATTAAATATATTCAAGAAGGAGTTAGATATAGTTCTTAAGGCTATATGGGGAGAAAGCAGGGACAGGGTACTGAATTTGGATGATCAGCCATGATCTCATTGAATGGCGGAGCAGGCTTGAAGGGCCGAATGGCCTACTCCTGCTCCTATCTTCTATGTTTCTATAGGCAAATTCAGCAGCCAAATTGCACATAGCAAGGTCCCACAAGCAGCAATGTGGAAGACCAGTTGATCTGTTTTGGTGATGTTGGTTCAGGGATTAATATTGGCCAGGACACTGCCCTTCTTTGAAAAAGTGCCATGGAATCTTTTGTATCTACCTGAACAGGTAGACGGAGCCTTGGAGTTGTTTCATTCAAAAGGCGGTACCTCTGACAATGAAGCACTTCTTCAGTACACCACTGAAGTATCAGCCTAGATTTATGTGCTTGTCCTGGAGTGGGACTTGAATCCACAGCTATATGACTGAGTTGAGTATTAGCACTGAGCCAAGCTGACACTTGAACAGGAAATTTTATCAGTAAAGATCTTTGTGAAGTGGCATTCTTTGGGTGCTTTTCTCCAGGAGCATCTTCCTGTATCCACATTCTTTGTCAGTTTTATTGACTTCTAGGAAGTCCTGAACATCCTGTTGAGCTCATCATGCCTCTGCTGACCAGGTCACTGAATTTGATCTCACACCAGATGTTACATCATGCAATGTCTATTGCCCAGCAACTAAATCCTTTGCCACTCAGCAGAATCTAAATAGCTTGTTGCCACTTTTTGGGCTGGATTGTCACCTACGATCCTGCCCAAAAAGTGGCAGAAAATGGGGCAAAATTGAGTAGTGAAGCCTACTGCTGCCTCCCCCCTCTCCCACCAGGACCACCTCCTGTAATTATTGGTGGGGAAGTGGGATCTAGCTTCTCAGCCCATTTCCCTCCTGTCTGCAACTCCCCAAAACTGCCTGGTGAAAGGTGGTGATAGGCTCAGGATGGCATTGGTAATAAAAGAAAAAAAAGAAAGACTTGCATTTATATAGCGCCTTTCATGACCACTGGACATCTCGAAGAGTTTTACAGCCAATGAAGTACTTTTGAAGTGGAGTCACTGTTGTAATGTGGAAAACGCGGCAGCCAATTTGTGCACAGCAAGCTCTCACAAACAGCAATGTGAAAATGACCAGATAATCTGTTTTTGTTATGTTGGTTGAGGGAGAAATATTGGCCAGGACACCGGGGATAACTCCCCTACTCTTCTTTGAAATAGTGCCATGGGATCTTTTACGTTCACCTGAGAGAGCAGACGGGGCCTCAGTTTAACGTCTCATCCGAAAGACGGCACCTCCGACAGTGCAGCACTCCCTCAGCACTGCACTGGAGTGTCAGCCTAGCTTTATGTGCGCAAGTCCCTGGGGTGGGACTTGAACCCACAACCTTCTGACTCAGAGGCGAATGGTCGTGAATTTGGTAAGTAGAGTGCAGGGCCTAGAAAAGGCCTTCTCTTTCTCCATTTTAGTTCAGTCTTTGACCTGTTGAAGGCCTTGATCTGGGTTACGGTCTAAAATAAAAATTAGGCTGACATCTTCCGGGCTCTTCTGCCCCTTATTATTCTCGCCTCCTGCTTCTTTGGGTGCTGCAGCGGCAGTCCTGTTGCAGCATTTTTCTTTTCGTTCATGGGATGTGGGCGACCCTGGCAAGGCCAGCATTTATTGCCCATCCCTAATTTCCCTTGAGAAGGTGGTAGTGAGCCACTGCCTTGAACCGCTGCAGTCCACGTGGTGAAGGTACTCCCACAGTGCTGTTAGGGAGGGAGTTCCAGGATTTTGACCCAACAACGATGAAGGATCGGCGATATATTTCCAAGTCAGGATGGTGTGTGACTTGGAGGGGAACCTGGAGGTGATGCATTCCCATGCGCCTGCTGCCCTTGTCCTTCTAGGTGGTTAGAGGTCGCAGGTTTGTGAGGTGCTGTTGAAGAAACCTTGGCGAGTTCCTGCAGTGCATCTTGTAGATGGTACATACTGCTGCCACGGTGCACCGGTGGTGGAGGGAGTGAATGTTTAAGGTGGTGGATGGGGTGCCAATCAAGCGCGCTGCTTTGTCCTGGATGGTGTTGAGCTTCTTGAGTGTTGTTGGAGCTGCACTCATGGAGAGTATTCCATCACACTCCTGACTTGTGCCTTGTAGATGGTGGAAAGGCTTAGGGGAGTCAGGAGGGGAGACCCTCGCCGCAGAACAGTCAGCTTTTGACCTGTTCTTGTAGCCACCGTATTTATGTAGCTGGTTCAGTTAAGTTTCTGGTCAATGGTGACCCCCAAGATGTTGATTTTGGGGGATTCGGTGATGGTAATGTCGTTGAATGTCAAGGGATGGAGGTTAGACGCTTTCTTGTTGGAGATAGTCATTGCTTGGCACTTGTGTGGCGTGAATATTACTTGCCACTTATCAGCCCAAGCCTGAATGTCATCTAGGTCTTGCTGCATGCGGGCATAGACTGCTTCATTATCTGAGGAGCTGCGAATGGAACTGAACACCGTGCAATCATCAGCGAACATCCCCACTTCTGACCTTATGATGGAGGGAAGGTCTTGATGAAGCAGCTGAAGCTGGTTGGGCCTAAGACACTGCCCTGAGAAACTCCTGCAGCAATGTCCTGGGGCTGAGATGATTGGCCAACAACCATAACCATCTTCCTTTGTGTTAGGTATGACTCCAGCCAGTGGAGAGTTTTCACCCTGATTCCCATTGACTTCTATTTTACTAGGGCTCCTTGATGCCACACTTGGTCAAATGCTGCCTTGATGTCAAGGCCAGTCACTCTCTCCTCAACTCTGGAATTCAGCTCTTTTGTTCATGTTTGGACCAAGGCTGTAATGAGGTCTGGAGCTTAGTGGTCCTGGCGGAACCCAACTGAGCATTGATGAGCAGGTTATTGGTGAGTAAGTGCCGCTTGATAGCACTGTCAACGACACCTTCCATCACTTTGCTGATGATTGAGAGTAGACTGATGGGGCAGTAATTGCCCGGATTGGATTTGCCCTGCTTTTTGGGAACAAGACATACCTGGGCAGTTTACGACATTGTCGGGTAGATGCCAGTGTTGTAGCTGTACTGGAACAGTTTGGCTCGAGGCACGGCTAGTTCTGGAGCACAAGTCTTCAGCACGACAGCCAGGATATTGTCGGGTTCCATAGCCTTTGCTGTATCCAGTGCGCTCAGCTGTTTCTTGATATCACATGGAGGGAATCGAATTAGCTGAAGACTGGCTTCTGTGATGGTGGGGACCTCGGGAGGAGACCGAGATGGATCATCCACTCGGCACTTCTGGCTGAAGATGGTTGCAACATTCTTTATCATGTGTGAGCTTAAGTAATTGATATAAAAGACTACTCTTAATTGCTGTGTTTTTAACTAGTTAGAGTTAGAAAGATACAGGCATTGGTTGTCAAAAGTGCTTCACCACTGCTCTGACCTCTCTGGCAGAAACCCTAATAGCTCCATAATAGGCCACTCTGCTTATTACACAGCTGCTTCCTAGCTATTTTTGAAACATATATTGATAAATAATGCTTGCAAAGCTATTGCAATCTACTGTTCATCTAGCACTACTGTTTAGACTTGGCAGCATACAGTGTTTGGCCAATTTGTCTGGCAGCTGAGGTCTCTTGCCATGCAATGGTATCCCTCCTCTTTGTCTCGTCAACCATTGGGTTAGTCTCCAGCACTGTGTGGAGGATACGGAATGAAGAAGAAAGATTACATACTTTGTAGAGTTTTCATCCTTTGAAGATAAAGTTGCATCTATGATAAGGAGCACAATAAAATGAACTTAAAAAATGTAATGACATGAAATTTACAGCATATATATGCGAAGGCCGAAGGGGTGCTAAAATTGTTAATTAGCATTTACTGCTTAAACAGTGCACATGCAAGACTGGAAAAAACAAATTGTACTGAGATAGAAAGGGTTTCTGCCTAGTTAACTGGAAGGCAAATTGACAAAACTTTAGATCAGCAATAGGAAATATCTAAACAGAAGATAGGCAGGGTCCAACTCAAGTATATTCCAGTAAGGAAAAAGGGAGTGTATCGAAGGCTGCCATTCCATGGATGAATAGAAAGATTAGATTAAACTTGAAACTAAAACAAAAAAAAGCCTTTAGTGCGACTGTGTATATAATGTAAAAGGCAGAAAATAAAGGAAAACTACAAAAAGAGAATTTATAAAGGCTAAGAGGAACATGAGAAACAAAATTAACAAAAAATATAAAGATCAATAAAAAGGTTTTCATAGAATGATACAGCACAGAAGGAGGCCATTTGGTCCATCGTGTCTGTGTCTGCTCTTTGGTAGAGCTATCCAATTAATCCCACACCCCTGCTCTTTCCCCATAGCCCTGCAAATGTCTTCTTTTCAAGTATATATCCAATTCCCTTTAGAAAGTTACTATTGAATCTGCTTCCTCCACCTTTTAAGGCAGTGCATTTCAGATCATAACAACTTGTCGTGTAAAAAAAAATTCCCTTATCTCTCCTCTGGTTCTTTTGCCAATTATCTTAAATCTGTGTCCTCTGGCTACCGATCCACCCACCAGTCAAAACTGTTTCCCTTATATACTCTATCAAAACCCCTCATAATTTTGAACAACTCTATTATATTTCCCCTTAGCATTCTCTGCTTTAAGTAGAACAGCTTCTTTAGTCTCTCCACATAACTGAAGTCCCTCATCCCTGGTATCATTCTGGTAAATCTCCTCTGCACCCTCTCCAAGGCCTTGACATCTTCCTAAAGTGTGGTGCCCAGAAATGGACTCAATGCTCTTGCTGAGGCCTAGCCAGTGATTTATAAAGGTGTAACATAACTTTCTTGCTTTAGTACTCTATGCCTCCAGTTATAAAGCCAAGCATGTCATATGCTTTTTTAACAGCTTTATCAAGTTGTCCTGCCATCTTCAAATATTTGTGAAACCCCCTCTCTCTTCCTGCATCCCATTCAAAATTGTACCATTTAGTTTATATTGCCTCTCCTCATTCTTCGCAAAATGTGTATCTTCACATTTCTCTGCATTACATTTTATCTGCCATGTGTCTACCCATTTCACCAGTCTATTTATGTCCTCCTGGAGTCTGCTACTATCCTCCTCACTGTTTGCTACATTTCCAAGTTTGGTGTCATCTGCAAACTTTAAAATTGTTCGATCTCGCCTATGAGTTATGTGTCCCTCCTATTCTTATTTCCAATATTCAGTAACTTGCATTTGTCCATATTGAACTTCATTTGCCACTGAACTAACATTTAAGGAGGTATGACTACTATAATAGGTATAGGATATAGGTGGGATATTCTCACAGAATAAGTAAACATTGTGGAATTCAATCACTAAATTACCAGTCAAAATCCCAGAAGACTAGTTAATCAAAATTGAATTTAAGCTATTCAGACACTGTGGCCGGAATTTTAAGTTTCTGGAGTGCGATGGCGGGGGGGGGGAGGAGGGTGGTCAGTAGACCGCGGGAAACCTGGAAATTTCCCCGCACGCTGTGGAGTTTTAACTGTGTGCCTGTGACATCACAGACAGGTTCCCCGCCCAGAGGTCAGCCTAATTGACAGGCTGGCTTCCAGTCGGGCCGGGAACGCTGGACAGGAGGCCGCAACCACAGGTAGGTGCGAGTCCCAAGCCCAGGGGATCCGATCCCCGACCCCGGGAGGGTTGTTCTGATCCCGGGGGTTGGGTGGTGGGGTGGTGTTTATATGGGGCAGGCTGATGGTGGTTGAGCTTGGGGGACCGGGAGGAAGCACTCCTGCTCCTCCCAGCCCACAAGGACTGCTCCCCGAGGCTGTCCTCTCCTCGCTGCAGCTACCGGGAATCCCAAGGCCCGGAATCCTTGGCCGCCCACAGTTAAACCTGCATAGCAGGTTAAATCCGAGGGTTTCGAGCCTCATTATTATATTTAAAGTGCCAACCCACCTCCTAGCAGCAGGTTGGCTGCCTGCCTCTCGACCTGCCCCCATTAAACCCGGAAATGGGTGGGTTGGGTTCAGGATTCAGATTTTTAATACTTTAACTTCCCTCAACCCACCTATTTTTTTAGGTTAAAATTCCCCTCTGTATGTCTGTTATGTCCTCTGACTCAGTTTGAGCAATGCCATAGGATAATTTGCTCTTCTACTTAGTATTTTTTTCATTCTTAAAATGCTCCCTTTTCAATTTGCATAGAAAAGTTACTATGTATAGGGTTGAGTGTTTCGGTATTTATATGTGCATATAAGTGACTTATGAATCCACTCACTTATTAGTAAACTAATTTGATGAAGTGTGATTTTACAGTGTGTGTAAATTGATTGGGCCAAAAATTCGGCCCTTGCCGGGTGAGTACGCACTGTGTACTCACCCGTAAGGCGTCCTGAAGTACCGGTTTCCTGCATGCACTGCGCATGTGCGGGAAACCGGAACTTCCGGTCTGGTGAAGGGGGCGGTTCCTAGGTGAACCGCGTGCGCGGTAGAGGCTGCGCGCACGCAGCAAACTTAGGTTTTTTTTCAGGTTTCTACGGGAGGGTAAGTATTGAAGAACCTGCGCTTTTAAAAAGGAGGCGCAGGACCCGTTTTCAACAAGGTAAGTGGTTAATTAATTATAATGTAAAAAAAAATTTCAACAGGTTTATCTTTTTTAGATACTTTAAAGAAAGGTAAGTTTATTTTTAGCACTGTTAAAAAGTATTTAAATTTTTTCAAAAATTTAAATTTTTGTTTAAAGTAGTTAATTTATTTAACTTATAGTTATTTTATAAATGTGATGGTTTAAAAAAAAATTATTTTAAGTTTAGCTGTTCTTTTGGGGCCGATTTTAATTCATAGATTTGACAGGTCTTCCTGTCAAATCTATGAATGAAAGATGGTCTGCTGCCATTGGCTCTCCATGGTCCACGTGATCCCAGGGGACGCATCGCACTAACTGAGCCCCTGGGACACGCAAGCACTGCGCGCCGGCACTTGGAGCAGGCCCAGGAGCTGAAGTTCCCGTGGGCCCAGAGGTCAACGGCAGGCGCGGTAGGTAAGTGCGCGTGCGATCCTTACCCCCGCAGCAAGCCGGAGAGGCGAATTTCAGGGTTAGAGCTTGCATGCTGTAAATGAGCACATTTGTAATTAAAACAATGGACAAAACATGTTTGATGAAAGTGTTATTTCTATTCTTCATCAAAATTGCAAGTGTATTTTTTGAGAGCAAAATATTTAATTTAATGTGTTTTGTCCAGGAATATCACAAATTTACAGTACAGTACTTTTGAACATTTTATATTTGTCTATAGCCATTGCAATTTTTCTATCCAGTAGAAATGGGTCTTGTCAAGTGGGGTTTTATCAAGTCTCCTTGATTTGATATATATGTTAAACTCTGTAGGTGCTAACTATACAAGATAAAAAAGGAAACATTTCAGTTGGTAGCAAACCAGCTTAAGTTTTCCCTGGACTTGAAAAATTTGGCAGGGAGGAAACACCAGATATTGCAGAAGATTCATTAGATTTTGTACATGATCTGTCTAGTTTCAATTAAACCTGAAGTGACAGCTACAATTCATTATTGAATGCAATTTGTGATGCCAGCATAGCCATAGCTTTCAGGGGCAATTAAGACAATACCCTTTCCTAATTCTCACCAAAGAATTGATTCTGTTTGACAACTTATGATAGGAATTGATTATAATTAGATTGAGGTTAATTTGAATGATTTAATTTGATAATGGAATATTGGTTTTTAGGACCTACCTCATCAAGATTGGAATTAATTCGCAAAACTCTCAGGTTTAGTGTAAAACAATTATGTATTACTTACTATTCGTGCCTTGGTAAATTTCATTTTCTTCATAGACTTAAGGATGTTAGAAACCATTGCAATATTATATTGTGTTTCCTGTTACTTTGTAAGTACCTGCATAGTTTCTAAATCATTGATGACAAACTTTTAAGTTTTTAAGCAATAAAGTGACAAAACGTAGAATTACCAGGCTGCTCGGTGCTAACATCTCTCTGCTCCAAATGCAGTTTCTCCCTGCTGAAGTAATTTTCTCCAACACCACCCTGCTCCAGTAAATCTCTCCATTGTTGCCCTGCTCAGTAAATTCCTCGAGCCCATCCTGCTCCAGTAAATCTTTTCAACTCTGCTCTGTTCTAGTAAATCTTCTCCTAGAAATTCGTTGAGGCCACTTCAGACCTAGAATAGTTGGTACACTAGAAGCACATGCCAGAAGCTGGACGTCCATGACTCGCCTGAAATTGGGCCTCAGGCCTCATAAACATTCCAACGAGCTGCAGGTGCCTGTTGTACCTTCAGCAACAGAATTGGTCTCCAATTGAGGCTGACTACCTTGACAGCACTGGCCCTCGGGCAAGTCCTGGGGTGGGGGAGGGGGCTAGCACTGGCCAGCAGCAGTTTACAGTAGTGTTGTAAAGCCGAAGGAGCACTCCTGATCCTCCCGGCTCAAGTGAAGGTCTCTATTCATAAAAAAAAATAACCTTTTTGTTAGTAGTTGTTGGTTAGGCCGCAGAAAATATAGGAATACCTGAGCGTTCCGTACTGACCAGTTTAGGAGAAGGAGCCTGAAACAGGATGATATTTAATGAGGGCTTTAATGCCTGTTTTAGGCAGCCTCCAGTGATGCCTGAATATCACCTGACTCAATATGGGGTCAGATGTATTTCAAGCGTCCTTGAGACATAGCACCACAAATATTTCTCCCCCTCGTTTTACACCCGAAAAACAGGGTCCAATTTCCCGGCTATTGGGTCCTACCACATTGTACAGACTCCAGCTGTTGAACTGGAGCTGTCTCAGGGGTATGCTAGAATCAAGCCATCCGCCTAAATGGTTCTGCAGGAGGCAAAGCAGCTGAATTAGTGTGCAATTTAACTGCTGTACAGAAATACTATTGCACTGAATATATCCGCATCAATTCAGTGCAAAAATCCTTGTATAAATTGTTTTTTTTAAAACTTTCCAGCTGCTTGTTTCCTTTCCAAAAGCAATGACTGATCAATATATTCCACAAGCACTGACAATTCTCTGTTGTCTTACCCAAGTACCCATTCTTCATGTGTTGGTATGCTGTTCAACTGTAGGGAGCATCTAATCAGTCTTGTGTTCTCATGAACTTATTTTCCAGGAGGGAGTTCACAGGATAGTAATTATAGTCCCCTTGCTGCTGCTGGGTTGAGATTAATTAATTTAGCAGGGACCAAAAAGTACCTAAAGAGCTCTTGAGCAGCTGTTGTACAAAAAAGTAAAATGCCAAGTTACGTGCAAGTCTTCATTTTGTTCAATTGTGCATTTCTGAATTAAAACAAATCTCACCAATTTATAATCTCAAATTTGACAATTTTATACATTACCTGGACATAATGTTAAGTAATTACTAAAACATGCAGTTGCCAAAATTATCAGTGCATTACCCAAATAGGCACATGAGTCACGTACAACAATGTTTGTTCAAATTTTATATGCAGCTAGATGCTAATAGTTGATCTAGTTTAATGACTACAAAAAAGAAAGACTCTACTTTCAGTGCAGAGTACTCCATCTACACTTTTTAAAAAGTACCTTTTACTTGGTGAGGGATATTTTTGTTTTAGTAGTTTATTTCTGTTCCTATGAAGACCTACTTCAAGTCTCCTTTTCCACCCTGGTGATATATGCCACTGTTGGCTCTTTTAGGATCTTACAAGTTGCCTCTTTGGCCTAGCCTGGAGCACCTTGAGCTAGGAAAAGCTAGTATCATCTGGGTACTGTACATCAGTCTGAAGTGCTAATTTTCATATTATGCTTGTCAGCACACCAAAGCATACACAGGCCAGGCAACAACAGATCATTGGAACAGAACTAAAATGGCAGGTCACCATGAGAGGAGAAATACACAGCTTTTAAACATACCAAGTAGGAGATACCTTACCTTGAAGTAATTTGTCCTGAAACTTCTACCCATGGCTTTCTTTGTCTTTTGAAGTTATTTAACGTATTGTTTGCCCAATCACAAATCTATAATGCTGCAAAATTCTGTTTGTAAAAATAAATTCAAAAGAAGGATGTGGAAGAAATACAGAAAAGGTGTTTATTGACTAGTTTGCTTCTACAATGGTTTCTTATCAAGTTGCTTTGTGAAAGGTATTCCTTCAGTAGCAAACTGCCAGATTCTGAATTGTGCATTTGTTTAAAAAATGTTCCAATGTGAAATTTATTACAAGAATATGCTGTAGATAATTGCATTTTTAAAATTGGTTCTCGAGATGTGGGTGTCGCTGACAAGGCAGCATTTATTACCCATTCCTAGTAGCCCTGAGAAAGTGGCAGTGGACCTTCTCCACAAGAACTGTAGTGGTTCATTTTCATGATGATGGTGCTTCCACAATGGTGTTAGGTAGGGAATTCCAGGATTTTGAACCACTGACAAAGAAACAGCACTATATGTCCAAGTCAGGATGGTATGTGACTTGGAGGGGAAGTTAACAGATGATTGTGTTCCCATGACATTGCTGCTCTTGTCCTTCTTGGTGGTAGAGGACTGTATGTATATGTCAGTAGTTTAAAGTGAGTCATAACATCGGAGAATTATATCAAAGTACAGTAACCTAAAATGGTTTCATGCTTCACTGTCCAGATTATCTTACATGGTTTGTCCAAAGCTTGGAAGTTCATAATTGTAAATTAAAATTTTTGTTTTCTATGTCTGTTTATTTTAGATTGCTGAAGTGCTCAGAGCTGATAATCTCATTTGCAGAATTCACTGTAAGGGGTTACTGAGCTGAATTAATTTTAAGAAACTATAGTGATTAATCCTGGATACTTCACGTCCTTCCTATTATATGGTTCAGTAACTCCTTCCAACAGTTCCATCAGTTATCAGCACTGACTTTTCCCCTTCTACCAATTTGCTCTCCTCATTATTTCCTCTCCTGGAGGAGTTGACTCCTTACTGGGGTACGATCCAGGTCTCAGTACCTCGCCCAAATGCCATTTTGCTTGTCTAAGTGCAGACAGTGAGTATTGTCAGTTTATTTGATGGTAGTGGTGGTATAGCCAAGCCTGATCTGCCCCTCATCCAACTTTGACGTACAAGCACTTCCAGCAGAAGTTTCTGAATAGTAATTTTAGAGCCTTTTCACTAACTCAAGGGTGTCCCTACTGTTATTCAAGCTGATATGCCCCAACTCATTCCCACTTCATCCCAGACTACCGATTGAAACTGGGGTCACATTGGTGTATGGCTCAGCTGCTCATTTGTCTTAACCAATTGAACCATCAGGGGAGCAACAGTTTTTAAGCCACTCTCCCGTCACTGGAGTGCTGAAGCCAATTATAACATCCCTGTCACCATACCTACTGAGATAGACTAACTCAACACAAATTAGCCATGGAACCTTGGACCTTCCTGGTCTGTGTGGTTCAGTTCTACACTTGGTGTTATATTTATCATTGGGAAGGTTTAAAACAAGACCATGGGTTTATATTTGTGTTATTATTTTTACTGCTGATGCTGTGGCTACAAGGTGTTTATGTGAAAAATTCATGGGAGGAATTTCTTATGTATGTTGCATTTTAATCATTTTCTTAGGTGGAGACTGAAACTAATGTTCTTCAGGATGGCTCACTTGTTGATCTTTGTGGAGCAACACTTCTGTGGAGAACAGCAGATGGCTTGTTCCATACTCCTACCCAAAAGCACATTGAGGCTCTTCGACAGGAGATAAATGCTGCTCGACCTCAGTGTCCAGTTGGGCTTAACACTTTAGCATTTCCCAGCATCAATCGCAAGGACATTGTGGAAGAGAAACAGCCTTGGGCTTACCTCAGCTGTGGTCATGTCCATGGTTACCACAACTGGGGACATCGCAGTGACACAGAAGCCAATGAGCGAGAATGTCCCATGTGCAGAACTGTTGGCCCATATGTGCCCCTTTGGCTAGGTTGTGAGGCAGGATTTTATGTGGATGCAGGCCCTCCAACACATACATTTAGCCCATGTGGACATGTATGCTCTGAGAAAACAGCAAAATACTGGTCACAAATTCCATTACCACATGGTACTCATGCATTCCATGCAGCGTGTCCTTTCTGTGCTATACAACTTAATGGAGAGCAAGGCATCATTAAACTAATTTTCCAGGGACCAATTGACTGATGAAGAGTTGAAGGGGGACAAAAAGAAAAAACTTTTTTGGGAAATACTGTGAAAATAATCTGCCACTGTAGCTGGATGTCCGACATCATCATTTTTTGGAAGAGTTGGGAGGGCGAGCAGATTGGTGTGGGACACAGGTACTTGTGATGTGGATGATAATGATTAATAAATGTTTTATGGGTGCAGAATTTAGAGGAGCCATTCGTAAAAGCTACAACTAAAAAATAAAAAAAGTTATCCTATTATTCTAACCTATTTTGCTACACTGTGCCCTTTGTATAGTTTTATAATTTATATGATTTTAATATATTGTGTATATACTTGAATGGCCTGTCCAGGTAAAGCTGTAAATCGTTTTATCGCTATTGTGTAACCTTAGCAGTAAAGTATTTACTTATTTAGACATGCTCTCTTTTAGTAAGAGTGTATAGCGATGGATCTGCTCATTCACTGTAATTTGGTTTCATTTCTCAGGTGTGCAGGTAAATGTTGAGAAGCTAAATTCTGCACCAGAGATCAATGGCAAGGCGGATGTTTGTCTAAATACTGAAGTATTCTTTAAAAGCTTTACAAATCTTTTGCAAAAGTGTTGCTGAAATTCAATGCAATATTGTATTTTGAAATTATTCTAATTTTTGAATGATGAGATTAGCTGTGATGCCCTACCCCCTCTTATAGTACTCAAAGAAAAATTGTTACAATTTAACTGAAACTAAATTAAGAATATTGGTTTTAGTGTGTAACAATTAGTTTTTTCCATTTGCTGTTGCATCTTCAGGGTGACGTTAAATGCTATTTATAGTACCAATAATTGCTGCAGGATTCCAGTCTATTGGCTCTAACTTTGTGTACTGCTTAGTTCTGCTGTACAGTGTGTTACCTAAATCACCCATCTTCTATCTGTTTCAGGTCCATTTAAAATATAGTAAACTACAAATATATACATGAGTGCCAGTAACTACTCGAGGATGGAGCTTTTATTGATCATTATACATTGTATGACCAAGCAGTATGAATATTAGCAGTAACAGAGCTGTGGGCATGCCTTATGGCAAGTTGTGGTAAACTGGAATGATTGCAAAGTTTAAAAGTGGAAAGATATCCAGAATTTAAAATAGTTTAGCAGCTGACCTATAATTAAAGTATTTATTTATAATGCAAATGTAACATTTTAGACCACTCACTTTTGAAATGTTTCCTAATAATTTTCAGGGTTATTTTGTAATTTTTTGGAGAGGGCATGTAGTTTAGTATGAATGGAAGTTGAGATGGTAACTTGCTTTTAATTATGTCTCCTTTAGAATTGAGATGAAAATAATTATGGTAAACAGCCAAGATTATTGATTCAGCATTCAAAATACCTACATTACTCATTTTCTCACCATTTACTTTGACGTGGCTTTTGGGAAATCCATACAAACATACTGTCATCCTCACAAAAGTGTTGCCTGAAACAGAACTTTAAGAAAACAAACTCAGTCTCATAGCAGAATGTATACCTATTTTAATTTATAAAACTTTGTTTTGGTATGTATGATGCTTGCAGCTATTTCATTGAGGTCTAGATACAGATTTGCATATCTGGCTGTTATTGATTACTTGTTAATATATGATTGTACTGTTTTATTAGCTTATGTACAGAATAATTTTGAGGCTTGAGTATTACCATGTGCTTCTGATCGTGGCATTATCCATATTTTTATTGCATTTTCTTGATTTTAGTGTGGATTAAAAGTCAAGTGACAAGATTTTACCCTTTAGAATCATGCATTTTAATCTTTTATTACCACTGGTACTTTTCACTACAAGTGAAAATATGTTCATGAAAATTCAGTTAAAATTAATATATTTACTCTCCATGTTATATTTTATAACACTGTTGATTGTATATAATTTAGCTGTTACACTTGTTAAAAGGAAATACACAAGATAATAAAAGGCTTGACCTATATTTATTTCCAATAAGCATATAGAAAGATTAACCCCACTATTACTAATGAAGTATTACAGTGAAGTGTTGAACACTCAACAATACCATGATAAATCTTGCTGGCAAAATTACAGCAACTGAAGTATTACACAATAATCAAGATTTTTACAAAATGGGGGAAAAAGTCCTAATTTTTTCATCAATATTATGCATAAATGTCAACCTTGTCACATGACTTGCAGCTAACTCCATCTGTTGTAACCTCTTTGCTAGTTTAAAAAATGCAATTAACATGTCAGTGAAAAATGGCCTTTTTGATTATTTTCATCAATTGTCACACCAGTGTTAATTTCTATACATACAGAATGAAGGGCTAAATTTTCAGGATTTTGCCTCTCAAGATGTATGTGCCATTGAGATTTCTCTAGTTAAAATTTAGTAGCTTTACTTAAGTTTGGTTTGGAAAGAATTTTGCTGGTGCCTAAGATGCTAACTGATTTCTTGTGATGTATTATCACATGCTAATAAAGGCATTTCCAGAAATAGTTATGCATTGAATATATTTTAGTTTGAATGTTCGATTATTGTGTTGCATCTGTTCTATATAATTCTGTCCTATGAAGACAAATTAATTACTGTTGTGTACATACAAACACCCACACGCTTTATAGAAAACTTCCTAATCAGAAATCACTTGAATACTAAGATTTTGGAAACAAGTTTGAAAAATGTCTGCATAAGGAAATTTAGTCAACATAAATTGAAATGAAGAGTGCATGGCCATCTTACTGATTGTAATTAAAGATACTTGGATGTTATCACCACTGTTAGAGTGAAATGTGAATGTTTGCCCTAATTGCAGACATTCTTGCATAAGGCTGATGCCACATTTCATAGGTGGCCAGAATCCAAATTCCCAGTACGGCGCTACATTATATATGAGATTTCTGACTGATCTAATCTACCGTATCCAGACTGGAAATGATATAATACAGTATGGTAATTTTTCATTCTAGCACCCTCCATCAACTGAAGACGCAAGCCCAAGTCGCCAATGGTGAAAGTGACAATGGACATCATTTTCTGGATCCTCCACTTGGCTGCTATGCCATCAAAAAAATGCGACAAAGTGAGACCTATGCCATTACGATGTGCCCTTGACGGTGGTCTTTTTTTTGGCTTGAATTTTCCAGGCAGGCTTCTTGGCCTCCGCTGGGAGGCGGTTAGAGATGGGGCAGTGTTTGACTGCAAGATCCAGAGGCCTTCTGAAATACAGCTTGGCCAGTGGCTTCTGCTGCTGGATAAAGTGTTAAGAAAATTGAAATTTTGCATAGTGATACCTTTATGCATTGGACCACTCTGCAATCCATTGCATTAGCTTTTTGGATGTTTACATTTTGAAGGGTCACACCTCTGCCCATAGCAGTCACAAACAGGTATCCTTATGTCCAGTATTGCCAAACCACAAATACGTCCATTATATATTTCCCTCATTTGTGCAAACATAATGCTTCCCTCCCCACACTCCCATCACTTCCAGCGAAGAATCCCTGAAATGGCAGGCACAAACAGGAAGCAAGAGGATAGGTTTCTGATGCATCTTACTCGGCATTCCTCTTGAGTTACACTGGTTCTCCCGCATAACTCCAGCTGAAAATCTAAGCCCATATCTTTAAGTTGATTTTGTTGATTTGGGGACATCATCTTTGTGATCTTCCCATCTACAGTGGTGCGCCCAGAGATGTAGGAAAGCCGATGCAAGGAGCACTGATATCCTGCATCAAAACATTACCATTGCCCATGAGATCCAGCTCCTTGTCTCAACAGCAGCGGCATTCAGGCAACTCTTTCACCAAGTGAAATGGAATTTTATTGAGATGAATCCAGCTGGTGCCATTCAATGAATAGCTGGTTACTAGTTGGTACCAAGTGCATTTCTTCAGATGGCTGCTGTGTATCCAGTTTACCCTGGAAAAAAATAGTCATTACAGATTAGCTGCAGCATTTGCCTACAAAACTACAGTGACTACATTTCAAAAATGATTCATTGACTGTGAGATACTTTGGGACATCCTGAAGATGTGATAGGCTCTATATAAATTCAAGTTCATTATTTCTTTCTATTTTCTGTAATGTCAGAGAAATTGTAAGGACTGTCTTTCTATCATTATCCCTGCTAGGGGGTTGTTTTTTGTATATAAATACTTGGGTATACCCTGGTAGTTAAGGTATAGGATGCCATGGCTGGAGCATGAAATTTGGATATTCCAAGTACCCGCATCAATCATTTTCAGTTCCTGTTCTACATGGGCCAGATGCAAACTAAAATTCTTATCACCCTGACACATCAGTGCACCTGGGCCCAAACCCCCGACTTCAGAGAAGCACCCCTACTTTACTGGTGTCATTTTTTCATACTTATTGGGCATAACTTGCATTACAAATAATTAGGAATGTTTGATACTCTTACTGGTACCAAAAGTTGGAAATGATTTCAAAGCTGATGTTGCTTATTTTGATGAGAATGGAAATTCACCACATTTTTCAATAAAATTCCTCTTGTTACATAATACAAAATGACACCAGATACTATTTCATATTAGAAGTGGTGAATTTTTTTTATTCATTCATGGGATGTGGGCATCACGGGCGAGGCCAGCATTTATTGCCCATCCCTAATTGCCCTTGAGAAGGTGGCAAGCCACCGCCTTGACAATTGAGTGGCTTGCTAGACCATTTCAGAGAGCAGTTAAGAGTCAACCACATTGCTCTGGGTTTGGAGTCACATACAGGCCAGACTGGGTAAGGACGGCAGATTTCCTTCCCGAAAGGACATTAGTGAACCAGATGGGTTTTTACGACAATCCGATAGTTACATGGTCACCATTATTAGTACTAGCTTTTTATTCCAGATTTATTCAACTGAATTTAAATTCCCCAGATGCCATGGTGGGATTTGAACTTTTGCCTCTAGATTACTAGACCAGTAATATTACCACAATGCTACTGTACTCGTATCAGATATGAATCTAAATTCAAAAAATGAGAGTTATAAATTGTTTTAACTCATCATGGTGTCCCTGACTTGTTCAGTGTTATTTTCTAGTGACAAAAGCAGGGCTGAGCTTGCCAAGTAGTTATTTAGTGCAACAGCCAGCTAAAGGGTTGTGAAATCCATTATTGGTGCTTTCTTGCTCTGCAACTGTCAAGATAGCACTTATGGCTACAAATTCACAAGCTTCTATTTTATTTTAGCATCCTCAACATTTATGGGACCTTCCAGGCATATTCTGGGCAAATTTCTGAATATGTGCTGCCAGTGAGCAATCTTGCCTGCCAGCAGTGTGTTGGAAAATCATAGACACACTGACCAGAATTTTCCCCTAAAAAAACGGGTGGGTTTGGAGCATGCGGGCAGTTAAATTGTTAAAAATGGGGTTCCCGCCTCGATTGTGCCTCCAACCCGCCCACTTCTGGTTTTAACGGGGTTGGGAGGTGGGGGAGAAACAAGGTGTACAAAGGATTGGGAGAGACAGATAGCACTAGAGTAAGAAATAGTACGTTATTAAGTGGGGTCAGACTAAGAATACAAGAAGGTCTAAGATAGGTTTATGGTGCAAGTGTGTAAACGCACAAAGCGTGGTAAATGACGTTGGTGAGCTGCAGGTGCAAATAGCCGCATGGGAATATGATGTCGTGGTGATAACACAGACTTGGCTCAAAAAAGGGCAGGATTGGGTACTAAATATTCCTGGTTATAAGGTGTTCAGGAAAGATAGGGAAGGAAACAAAGGAGGTGGGGTGGCAGTATTGATTAAGGAGAGTATTACAATGCTGGAGAGGATGTCCTGGAGGGGTCGAGGACAGAATCTATTTGGTTAGAGTTAAGAAACAATAGAGGTGCCATTACACTACTAGGTGTATTCTATAGGCCATCAATTAGTGGGAAGGATACAGAGGAGAAAATTTGCAGGGAAGTTACAGAGAGGTGCAAGAACTATAGAGTAGTGATAATGGGGGACTTCAATTATCCTAATATAGACTGGGATATTAATAGTGTAAAGGGCAGAGAGGGGGAAGAATTTCTAAAGTGTGCTCAGGAGAACTTTCTTAATCAGTACGTTTCCAGCTCAACGAGGAAGGAGGCATTGCTGGTTCTGGGGAATGAGGTGGGTCAAGTGGAGCAAGTGTCAGCAGGGGAACCAGGCTGAATATAGAAAGTTCAGAGGGGCATAAGTCACCAGGGCCGGATGGGATGCACCCTAGGATACTGAGGGAGGTAAGGATGGAAATTGGCGGTACAGGCCATAATCTTCCAATCCTCCTTAGATACAGGAGTGGTGCCAGAGGACTGGAGAATTGCAAATGTTACACCTTTGTTCAAAAAGGGTGTAAGGATAAACCCAGCAACTACAGACCAGTCAGTTCAACCTCGGTAGTGGGGAAGCTTTTAGAAACGATAATTCAGGACAAAATTAACCGTCACTCGGACAAGTGTGGATTAATTAAGAAAAGCCAGTACGGATTTGTTAAAGGCAAATCGTGTTTAACGAACTTGATTGAGTTTTTTGATGAGGTAACAGAGAGGGTTGATGAGGGGAATTCGGTTGATGTGGTGTACATGGATTTCTAAAAGGTGTTTGATAAAGTGCCACATAATAGGCTTGCCAGCAAAGTTGAAGCCCAAGGAATAAAATGGACAGTGGCAGCATGAATACGAAATTGGCTAAGTGACAGGAAACAGAGAGTAGTGGTGAACAGTTGTTTTTCGGACTGGAGGAAGGTATACAGACAGTAGAGTCATAGAGTTATACAGCACAGAAAGAGGCCCTTCGGCCCATCGTGTCCGCACCGGCCATCAAGTCCTGTCTACTCTAATCCCCTTTTCCAGCACTTGGTCCGTAGCCTTGTATGCTATGGCATTTCAAGTGCTCATCTAAATGCTTCTTGAATGTTGTGAGGGTTCCTGCCTCTACCACCCTTTCAGGCAGTGAGTTCCAGATTCCAACCACCCTCTGGGTGAAAAAGTTTTTCCTCAAATCCCCTCTAAACCTCCTGCCCCTTACCTTGAAACTATGCCCCCTGGTTATTAACCCCTCTACTAAGGGGAAAAGTTCCTTTCTATCTACGCCGCTCATAATTTTGTACACCTCAATCAGGTCCCCTCTCAGCCTTCTCTGCTCTAGGGAAAACAACCCCAGCCTGTCCAGTCTCTCTTCATAGCTGAAGCGCTCCAGCCCAGGTAACATCCTGGTGAATCTCCTCTGCACCCTCTCCAATGCAATCACATCCTTCCTATAGTGTGGCGACCAGAACTGCACACAGTATTCCAGCTGTGGCCTAACTAGAGTTTTGTACAGCTCCATCATAACCTCCCTGCTCTTATATTCTATGCCTCAGCTAATGAAGGCAAGTATCCCATATGCCTTTTTAACCACCTTATCTACCTGTCCTGCTGCCTTCAGGGATCTATGTACATGCACACCAAGGTCCCCCATATCCTCTGTCCTGCCTAGGGTCCTACCATTCATTGTGTATTCCCTTGCTTTGTTAGTCCTCCCAAAATGCATCACCTCACACTTTTCAGGGTTAAATTCCATTTGCCACTGTTCTGCCCATCTGACCAACCCGCCTATATCGTCCTGTAGCCTGAGGCTTCCCTCCTCGCTATTTACCACCCCACCAATTTTCGTGTCATCTGCGAACTTACTGATCATACCTCCTACATTCATATCTAAATCATTAATGTACACTACAAACAGCAAAGGACCCAGCACCGATCCCTGCGGTACACCACTGGACACAGGCTTCCAGTCACAAAAACAACCTTCGACCATCACCCTCTGCCTCCTGTCACTAAGCCAATTTTGGATCCAATGTGCCAAATTGCCCTGGATCCCATGGGCTCTTACCTTCTTGACCAGTCTCCCATGCGGGACTTTGTGAAAAGCCTTACTGAAGTCCATGTAGACCACATCAACTGCACTACCCTCATCCACACACCTAGTCACCCCCTCTCAAAATTCAATCAAATTGGTCAGACATGATCTCCCCCTGACAAAGCCATGCTGACTATCCTTGATTAATCCTTGCCTCTCCAAGTGGAGACTAATTCTGTCCCTCAGAATTTTTTCCAATAATTTCCCTACCACTGTTGTTCGGCTCACTGGCCTGTAATTCCCTGGTTTATCCCTACTACCCTTCTTGAATAATGGTACTAAGTTAGCTGTTCTCCAGTCCTCTGGCACCTCCCCTGTGGCCAGAGAGGTTCTGAAAATTTGTGTCAGAGCCCCTGCAATCTCCTCCCTTGCCTCACACAGCAGCCTGGGATACATCTCGTCTGGGCCTGGGGATTTATCCACTTTTAAGCCTGCTAAAACCGCTAGTACCTCCTCCCTCGCAATACTAATTTGTTCAAGTATATCACAATCCCCCTGCCTGATTTCTATACCTACATCGTCCTTCTCCATAGTGAACACAGATGCAAAATATTCATTTAAAACCCCACCTACATCTTCTGGCTCTACACACAGATTGCCACTTTGGTCCCTAATGGGCCCTACTCTTTCCCTGGTTATCCTCTTGCCCTTAATATACTTATAAAACACCTTGGGATTTTCCTTTATTTTGCCCGCCAGTGTTTTTTCATGCCCCCTCTTCGCTCTCCTAATTTCTTTTTTAAGTACCCCCCTGCACTTTCTATACTCCTCGAGGGCTTCCACTGTTTTTAGTCCTTTGTATCTGCCAAAAGCCTCCCTTTTTTTCCTAATCCATTCTCGTATATCCCTTGACATCTAGGGTTCCCTGGGCTTGTTGGTCCCACCCTTGACCTTTACGGGAACATGTTGCCGTTGTACTCTCTTTCCTTTCTGAAAAACTCCCACTGCTCTGATGTGGATTTTCCTACAAGTAGCTGATCCCAGTCCACTTTGGCCAGATCCTGCCTTATCATATTAAAATCGACCTTCCCCCAATTTAGAACCTTTATTTCCGGTCCATCTTTGTCCTTTTCCATGACTACCTTAAATCTCACCGAATTATGGTCACTGTCACCAAAATGCTCTCCTACTAACACTTCTACCACTTGCCCGGCTACATTCCCTAGAATTAGGTCCAGTACCGTCCCCTCTCTTGTAGGACTTTTTACATGCTGGCTCAAAAAGCTCTCCTGGATGCACTTTAAGAATTCCGCACCCTCTAAGCCTTTCACACTCTGACTATCCCAGTTAATATTGGGGAAGTTGAAATCCCCTACTATTATTACCCTATTATTTCTACACTTCTCTGAGATTTGCCTACATATCTGTTCCTCTATCTCCCCCTGACTGTTTAGGGGCCTATAGTACACTCCCAGCAAAGTGCTTGCCCCCTTTTTGTTTTTAAGTTCTACCCATATGGCCTCATTAGAGGAACCTGCTAAGATATCATCCCTCCTTACAGCAGTAATTGACTCCTTAATTAATATTGCGACACCCCCTCCTTTTTTACACCCACCTCTGTCTCGCCTGAAGATTCTATACCCCGGAATATTGAGCTGCCAGTCCTGCCCCTCCCTCAACCATGTCTCTGTGATAGCAACAATATCATACTCCCATGTGTTCATCAACACCTTCAATTCATCTGCCTTACTCGCAAGACTCCTTGCATTAAAATAAATGCCATCCAGCCTTGCAATACTCCCTTGTGCCGTTACATATTTGCTCTGCCTTCCAGGCTGACTTGTTTTTTCCTCTATATTTGGCTGTGCATCACCCCCTACTATAGCTCCACTCGGTATCCAATCCCCCTGCCAAGTTAGTTTAAACCCCCCCCAACAGTACTAGCAAACCTCCCCGCAAGGATGTTGGTCCTGTTCCGGTTCAGGTGCAAACCGTCCGACTTGTACAGGTCCCACCTTCCCCAGAAGCAGACCCAGTAATCCAGGAAACTAAAGCCCTCCCTCCTGCACCAACTCTTTAGCCACGCATTCATCTGATCTATCCTCCTATTCCTATACTCACTAGCACGTGGCACCGGGAGTAATCCAGAGATTACAACCTTTGAGGTCCTGCTTTTTAATCCACTACCTTGCTCCCTAAATTCTTGTTGCAGGACCTCATCCCTCTTTCTACCCATGTCGTTGGTACCAATGTAAACCACGACCTCTGACTGTTCGCCCTCCCCCTTCAGAATGCCCTGCAGCCGTTCAGTGACATCCTTGACCCTGGCACCAGGGAGGCAACATACCATCCTGGAGTCACGTCTGCGGCCACAGAAACGTCTATCTGTTCCCCTTACAATAGAATCCCCTATCACTATTGCTCTCCCACTCTTTTTCCTCCCCTCCTGTGCAGCTGAGCCACTCGTAGTGCCACGGACTTGGCTCTTGCTGCATTCCCCTGAGAAACCATCTCCCCCATCAGTATCCAAAATGGAAAATCTGTCGGAGAGGGAGATTAACCCAGGAGACTTCTGCACTACCTTCCTAGTTCTTTTACTCTGTCTGGTGGTCACCCATTCCCTGTCTGCCTGTACACTCTTTACCTGCGGTGTGACCACCTTGTTAAACGTGCTATCCACGAAGATCTCAGCTTCGCGGATGCTCCACAGTGACTCCAGCCACAGCTCCAGCTCCGAAACGCGGATTTTGAGTAGCTGCAGCTGGAGACACTTCCTGCACATGTGTTCGCCCTGGACACCTAAAGTGTCCCTGACTTCCAACATAGCACAGGAGGAGCACTCCATGCTGCCGAGCTGCCCTGCCATATCCTAGCCTTAATTTACTCCTTTTAAATAAAAGAATATTAAATACACTAGGGACCTTACTTCCCTTTAAACACTACTTACTCTAAATTAGAGACCTTACTTTTACTTCAATGACTGGAATGTAGAAATACTCACTGCTGGTTCTCTGTCCTCTCTTGTGCAGCTTTTTAGCTCCTGCTCTCCTGGAAGCTGACAGTAGTGTTCCCTTGGGGTCGATACTAGGACCACTGCTTTTCTTGATATATATTAATGACTTGAACTTGGGTGTACAGGGCACAATTTCAAAATTTGCAGATGACACAAAACTTGGATGTATAGTGAACAGTGAGTGGGTAGTGATAGACTACAAGCGGACATAGACAGGCTGGTGGAATGGGTGGACACGTGGCAGATGAAATTTAACGCAGAAAAGTGCGAAGTGATAGGCAGAAGGAGGAGAGGTAATATAAACTAAAGGGTTCACTTCTAAAGGGTGTGTATGAACAGAGAGACCTGGGGGTATATGTGAAAAAATCGTTGAAGGTGGCAGTGCAGGTTGAGAAAGCGGTTAAAAAAGCATATGGGATCCTGGGCTTGATAAATAGAGAGGTCGCACAACACCAGGTTATAGTCCAACAGTTTTATTTTAAATCACAAGCTTTCGGAGTTAAAACTCCTTCGTCGGGTGAAGTGAGGAGATAAATAGAGGCATAGGGCTGGATTTTGAATGACCCATGGAGTCGGGTTTGGAGGCGTGTGGGGGGTTAAATTTGCGGGGTCGGGGTTTCCGACCCCATCCCGACTCCATCCCGCCTCCACGCAATTTTGACATAATCAGTCGCGGGGTTCCCGACTGCGTCCCACCTTCAAGAGGCGGGAGAGGCCATTAAAGCCCTTAACAAGCTCTAAATTGGCTCTGTAATGCCATTTTGAAATGCTGTCGCTAATTTAACCGTCTTCTGACGTGAAGCACGCCTGGTGTGAAACACTCTAGTGAAACCTGGCAGGAGCACAAGTGGATAGCTGGCTATTGGCTGCAGGTCCACTATTACAACGGAGATGTGATGAAGGTAGTAGTAGTATTAGGTCTGAACGCTGCCTCTGATGCTGCTGCATTGAATGTCTTCAGAGACTGCCTGGGAGGACTTGCTTGGCAAAAAAATTCCCTCTCTCTCTCTCTCTCTCTCTCTCTCTTACCACCCCCCCACCCCTCCCCATTTTTGCATCATCCAGGTCCACCGACATCAAAAGCCAGGCAGGTCCTCTCTCACCAACGGTCTCTGAGACTAGCCAGTCAGCAATGATGACATCATCAGAGGCGGCTTTCAGACTGAAAACACTAATTAGTTCATGGGTTCCCACATGCTGCAACTCAATTGCCCAATTAAGTGAAAATTGCATCAGGCATCCACATTAATCTGGAGTCGGGGGGGAAACACGAAATGCGGATTACACGACCCCAACCCGACCCCAAGACAAAATCCAGCCCATAGAGTACAAAAGCAAGGAAGTTATGATGAACCTTTATAAAACACTGGTTCGGCCTCAACTAGAGTATTGTGTCCAATTCTGGGCACCGCACTTTAAGAAGGATGTGAAGGCCTTAGAGAGGGTGCAGAAAATATTTACAAGAATGATTCCAGGGAAGAGGGAGGTGTTCAAAATCATGAGGGGTCTAGACAGAATAGATAGAGAGAAACTGTTCCCATTGGCGGAAGGGTCGAGAACCAGAGGACACCGATTTAAGGTAATTGGCAGAAGAACCAAAGGTAACATGAGGAAAAACTTTTTTACACAGCAAGTGGTTATGATCTGGAATGCACTGCCTGAAAGGGTATTGGAGGCAGATTCAATCGTGGCTTTCAAAAGGGAATTGGATAAGTACCTGAAGGAAAAAATTTGCAGGGCTACAGGGAAAGGGCGGGGGAGTAGAACTAGCTGAAGTGCTCTTACAGAGAGCCAGCACGGGCTCGACAGGCCGAATGGCCTCCTTCTGTGCTGTAACCATTCTATGATTCTATGATAAATAATACAATGAGGCTGGAATTCTCTTTTTCACTTCCATTTTGAATTTAACTGCATGTGGATGGGTTTCACACAATTCGTGAAACCCGGCAGTTAAACCGAGGCGGCGACTGCTGCATCCAGGAGATAAGTGGCTTTATACCTACCTCCTGGATACAGGGTCCCTACCTAATCCACCCCCTGCGATCTGAGACCCCACCATGAGGCCATCCCCCCCCCCCCCCAAATCCCACTGATGATGCTGAGGCCAGCCACAATCCTCCAGTGGCCGGCCCCAATCCTCTTTCCTCCCCCGCAGATGCTCTGGCCTCCACCCACCCCCCTCCAATTCTCCGGCTGACTCCCCCCCAATCCCCGACCGAGCCCCTGCCGATCTCCGCCATCCCCCCATCCTTCCCCTGGACCGAGCCCTCACTCCTTCTCTGCACCTGCAGGCCTACCTGCCTGCAGCAGCCAGCCTCTCAATCTGGCTCGCTGCGGGCGGGAAACCGAGGCTTCACATGCAAATCAGGCCCTGCCATTAAAGTCGGCAGGGCCAGTGGGAAACCTGGAGTCCCAGGTTTCCCGCCCGCCTCGGAGGCCCCCCCCCCCCCCCCGCCCCCAACCTGCCTACCTGCAGAAAGTTCCGGCCACTGGGTGTAAATTTCCATCCATCGAAGTCAATAAACCTGGTGCAGTACTGAAGGAGTACTACAATATCAGAGGTGTCGTCCTTCAGATGAGACATTAAACTGAGGTCCTATCTGTCTCTTCCAGTGGTTCAGATGGACGTTAAAAATTTCATGGTCCTATTTTGAAGAAGAGCAGGGAGTTCTCCTGGTATGAAATAGATCAACAAGTCATTTATCTCATTGCTATTTGTTAGATGTGTATAAAATGGCAGCCATGTTCGCCTACATAACAACAGTTCTGTGCTAGTGCCAGTTTTGAAATAAAGGTGGAGATGCTTCTCAGGTGTGTGGTGCTCTTTGGAAGTTGATGGTCCACTGGGTTCTCCTTGCTCTCTGAAGGGAAATCTGGTCCGTAACAGCGGATTCCTTGATCAGACACATCTGGAGAGGAGTGGCGTTTGCAGGGAGCACTGATCAAGAAATTGTGGCCTCACAGACCTTGATTTCACATAACATAAGAACATAAGAAGTAGGAGCAGGAGTAGGCCATACGACCCTTTGGGCCTGCTCCGCCATTCAATAGGATCATGGCTGATCCGAACCTAGACTCACGTCCACTTCCCTGCCTGCTCCCCATAACCCTTAATTCCCATATCAGCTAGGAAACTGTCTATCTCTGTTTTAAATTTATTTAATGTCGCAGCTTCCACAGCTCTCTGAGGTAGCAAATTCCATAGATTTACTACCCTCTGAGTGAAGAAGTTTCTCCTCATCTCAGTTTTGAAACGGCAGCCCCTTATTCTAAGATTATGCTCCCTAGTTCTAGTCTCACCCATCAGTGGAAACATCCTCCCCGCATCCACCCGATCAAGCCCTCTCACAATCTTATATGTTTCGATAAGTTCGCCTCTCATTCTTCTGTATTCCAATGAGTAGAGGCCCAACCTACTCAACCTTTCCTCATAAGTCGACCCCCTCATCTCCGGAATCAACCGAGTGAACCTTCTCTGAACTGCCTCTAGAGCAAGTATATCTTTTCTTAAATATGGAAACCAAAACTGTACGCAGTATTCCAGGTGTGGCCTCACCAGTACCCTGTATAGCTGAAGCAAGACTTCCCTGCTTTTATACTCCATCCCCCTTGCAATAAAAACCAAGATTCCATTGGCCTTCCTGATCACCTGCTGTACCTGCATACTAACCTTCTGTGTTTCATGCACCAGGACCCCCAGATCCCTTTGTACTGTAGCACTTTGCAGTTTCTTTCCATTTAGATAATAACTTGCTCTTTGATTTTTTCTGCCAAAGTGCATAACCTCACACTTTCCAACATTATATTCCATCTGCCAAATTTCTGCCCACTCACTTAGCCTGTCTATGTCCTTTTGCAGGTTTTTTATGTCCTCCTCACTCACTGCTTTCCCTCCCATCTTTGTATCGTCTGCAAACTTGGATACGTTGCACTTGGTCCCCTCCTCCAAATCGTTAATATAGATTGTAAAGAGTTGGGGTCCCAGCACTGACCCCTGCGGAACACCACTAGTTACTGATTGCCAACCCGAGAATGAACCATTTATCCCAACTCTCTGTTTTCTGTTAGATAGCCAATCTTCCACCCATGCCAGTATATTATCCCCAATCCCGTGATTTTTTATCTTGTGCAGTAATCTTTTGTGTGGTACCTTGTCAAATGCCTTTTGGAAGTCCAAATACACCACATCCACTAGTTCCCCTTTATCCACCTTGTTTGTTACGTCCTCAAAGAATTCCAGCAAATTTGTCAAGCATGATTTCCCCTTCATAAAACCATGCTGACTCTGTCCGATTAAGTTATGCTTATCCAAATGTCCTATTACTGCTTCCTTAATAATGGACTCCAACATTTTACCAACCACAGATGTTAGGCTAACTGGTCTATAGTTTCCAGCCTTTTGTCTACCTCCCTTTTTAAATAAGGGTGTTACATTAGCAGTTTTCCAATCTGCTGGGACCTTTCCTGAATCCAGGGAGTTTTGGAAAATTACCACCAATGCATCCGCAGTCCCTACCGCAACTTCTCTCAAGACCCTAGGATGTAAGCCATCAGGTCCAGGGGATTTATCCGCCTTAAGTCCCATTATCTTACCGAGTACCATCTCCTTAGTGATTTTAATCGTGTTTAGCTCCTCCCCCCCCTATAGCCCCTTGTTTGTCCAGTGTTGGGATATTTTTAGTGTCCTCTACTGTAAAGACTGATACAAAATATTTGTTCAGCGTATTTGCCATCTCCATGTTCCCCACTACTAATTTCCCGGTCTCGTCCTCTAAGGGACCAACATTCACTTTAGCCACCCTTTTTCTTTTTATATAACTGTAGAAACTCTTGCTATCTGTTTTTATATTTTTTGCTAGTTTACTTTCATAATCTATCTTCCCTTTCTTAGTTAATTAATCTTTTAGTTATTCTTTGCTGGTTTTTAAATGCTTCCCAATCTTCTATCCTCCCACTAGATTTGGCTACTTTATAGGCCCTTGTTTTTAGTCGGATACTATCCTTTATTACTTTACTTAGCCATGGATGGCTGTCTTTTCTTTTACGCCCCTTTTTCCTCAGTGGAATATATTTTTCTTGAAAGTTGTGAAATACCTCCTTGAATGTACACCACTGCTCCTGTACCGTCTTACACCTTAATTTATTTTCCCAGTCCACTTTAGTCAACTCTGCTCTCATACCTTCATAGTCTCCTTTATTTAGGCTTAGTACGCTGGTTTGAGATCCAACTCTCTCACCCTCCAACTGAATTTGGAATTCAACCATGTTATGGTCACTCATTCCAAGGGGATCCTTTACTAGGACATTTTTTATTAATCCTGTCTCATTACACAGGACCAGATCTAAGATTGCCTGCCCCCTGGTTGGTTCAGTAACATACTGCTCAAGGAACCCGTCCCTAATGCACTTTATGAACTCTTCCTCAAGGCTGCCCTGCCCAATTTGATTAGTCCAGTCAATATGAAAGTTAAAATCTCCCATGATTATAGCTGTTACCTTATTACAAGCCCCAACTATTTCCTGATTAATACTCTGACCAATTGAGTTGCAACTGTTAGGAGGCCTATAGACTACGCCCACTAGTGACTTTTTCCCCTTATTATTCCTTATCTCCACCCAAACTGTTTCACTATCCTGATCCTTTGACCCAATATCATTTCTCACTATTGCAGTGATTCCATCCTTTATTAACAAAGCCACCTCACCTCCCTTTCCTTCCTGTCTGTCCTTCCTAATAGTCAAATACCCCTGGATGTTTAGTTCCCAGTCATGGTCACCTTGCAGCCATGTTTCTGTAATGGCCACCAGATCATACCCATGTGTAGTTATTTGTACCGTCAACTCGTCTATTTTGTTACGAATGCTGCGTGCGTTCAGATAAAGAACTTTTAAATATGTTTTGTGACAATTTATTCCTGCTTTTACCCCCTTTACTACTTTACCTTTATCTTTATATATTCTGTCCCTTCCTGACACGCTCTGGTTTTTAATTACCCCACTGCTACTTTGCTCTATTGCCTTCTCCACTGACATTTTTATTTTTTGCTCTCTTGAAAACTCCCCCCCACTAATTAGTTTAAAGCCCTCTCTACAGCCCTAGTTATTCGATTCGCCAGGACTCTAGTCCCAGCACTGGCCAAGTGAAGTCCGTCCCAACGGAACAGTTCTCTCCTGTCCCAGTACTGGTGCCAGTGTCCCAGGAAGCAAAACCCATTTCTCCCACACCAGTCTTTGAGCCACGCATTTAACTCTCTGATTTTATTTACCCTAGCCAAATTTGCTCGTGGCTCAGGTAGTAATCCAGAGATTACTACCCTAGAGGTTCTGTTTTTTAATTTGGCCCCTAGCTGCTCATATTCCCTCAGCAGAACCTCATTCCTTGTCCTATCTATGTCATTGGTACCAACATGGACCACGACAACTGGATCCTCCCCCTCCCACTCCAAGTTTCTCTCCAGCCACATTTTCCATCCACTTAAGTTAACAGATGCAAAATCAGGGGCTGCAGCCCCCACTTTCCTGACTAGTGCTTCCTGTGAGCGCCACTCCACGTCAGGAGCTTCCGATCGGGAATTAAATCTAATCCATTATTGCCAATACATGTGCTATTATTTGCTTGCCCGTAATCGGTATGTGTGGGCAAATTGATGTACCATATTATGTAAATTATAGAATATATGATTAATATGGTATGTACCACATGTTATGTACTGTCCTCAAATTCCACAGTCCCAGAACCTTGCAAACTCTCTATCACGAACAAATCAACTGTAGTTTCCTTAAATGAAGAGCATTCCTTAATGCCCGAGGGGTTCCTAGTGCTCAGTGGTTTAGAGTTGTGAATTTATACTCTGAGGCAGAATGGATACTGTTTCTATAGTAACTCAGAGACACAATAGTTCAACTGTTGCCTCTTTCTCTTGAGAATATCTTGGGTCTGATTATTTTTTCTGTACAGTCTATACAATAATGGTGCTTTATGTTGACTCCTTTGCAGTTCTAGAGTGTGGGAGGATATCTTGCAGCTACTATGATCATAGAGGTATGTTACATTTCAAATTATATAATTTCCCCAGAATTCCTTGGTTGTGTTACAGTCCTAAAGTGCATTTTTTTCCATGCATTTGTATGTGAGCCTAGACACTATCCACCGAAGGGGACTATCACAGCTGAGCATTTTCCTCTCATCATCCAATAGCCACACACATTTATTTGTTTGTAGTCCCTGGATACGAATCAGGAGCGGAACCGAGGCTGATCTTCCTTCTTTCTAGGATTAAAATGTTGAGATCAATTTCAATGAATAAGATTAGCTAACTAAACACAGATCAGGGATCAAACATGCAATCTTCTGGTTAATATGGCTAAGTCGCGTACCTCATGGTGCATTACTCACTGAGCCATTGGCAGAACTATTGCTATTTTTTTTTTAACTACTGAAACAACCTTTATCCATTTTCATGAAACTCTTCTTTGCAAAAAATATATCCTGGAAATAGTAAATCGATGAATATATGTAGCAGAATTGCAAGCAAAACATTTATGTCTCAAACTTAAAGGCTGGGATTTTTAACACCCCACCCCCCTCGCTCAGTGAGAATGGTACGCGAGAGGAATTAAAATTTGAAAATTCTATTTCCCAGCCCCAAACCGCCGCATTCCAGCCGGCCATAATTTTTATAATGGCAAATCAGCCCATCGACGAATCTCCAGCTAAAATCAGTCAAGGGCCGACTTAACATTCAAGAGTCACACCCTGATTATGTCATCAACACCGTGACCTTATATTAACTTCAAGCCGGGGGATTCCTGCACGAGTGCTTCCCCCAGGCCCCGCAAGGAGTTCTTGGGCCGCCTCGGCCTCCCCCCAATCGCGGTGGAACTCCCACTCCCCTCCGATTCCCGATCGCCTCCAGACCTGAATGCTGTGGACCATTCCCATGGGTCCCCGGCTGCGGCCTCCTGCCACCAAATTCCCGCTGCTGCCCGCTGGCCAGGTAGTGAATTTGTCTGGTTATCAGGCGGGACTCTGGAACTGTTATTTAAATGAGGCCCTGCTGATCTTAGCGGCAGGGCCTCCATATCCCCAGGTTTTCTAGGTGACCACCCATTTTGGGGCTCGGTTCGTGCGCACCTATCCCGGCCGACTTTTAAAATCGGGGCTAGAGTGTTTTCAAATTTGCAACTAAAAGTAGGTTACTGTTACCAAGCCCCTGGAAACAGTATTTGAGACAAAGATAGAAGTTAAAAATGCCTCACATTCCTTTGTAAGATTCCCATGGAAAGTCAACCAGAGGCAAACAAAGGGGTACCAATTCTGGTGAGGCCCTGTGTTGTGTTTTACTTCTAGTATGTAGACAAGTTTCAAAGTAAATTGATTTAAGAAGCTGTGGAATCTGTTCATTTCTTTTAGCTTGGTGCTTCTACTTTAATTTAAAAAAATTCTTTGTCCTGAAGGCTGTGTTTTTCACTTGTTTCTTTCCATTCTCAATTTCTCAGACTGCCTTTCTTGTGACTTTGTTACATGATTGAATTTTCCTGCTGTTTTTCAGGACAAATTATCCTGCTGGTTGGCATTGGTATAAGCAGCAAAGATTTCGATAGTTACTATCTGTCCTCTGGTGGGGTTTAGGAGATAGCCCAACTAGTATATGAAAGGAGAAAATTATGAGAAATTATGCTTTTATATAAAAACAATAAATTGAAAACAATTGTGCAGTTTCAGTGGTGAATAGATGAGAAGACTTAGGAGACTACAGTTCTTTTGTTAGTGTTGAAGAAGAAAAGGAAAGTTCACTCAAATTTATGATGACTAAGTATAGCTCCTTAAATTGATTTGAACCCAGTTCTTGTCTTCATTTAATAGCAGAAAATAGTGGCCAATTTAGCAGTATATGGTGCTTAACACTATTTAAAGGATAGATACCGTGAATATGCCTATCATCTAAAATATATTGTAAGTCTGAAATCTATCTGTTCCAAAAAGAAGGCGTAAAATTCTTATATTCTAAATTTTCCTACATAACAGTGATGCCCTTAAGTGATCCATTGTTTGTAAAGCTCTTGGGACATCCTGAGGACGTGAAAGGCGCTATATAAATGCAAGTTCTTTATTATCTCTTGAATATGCAGTTGAAAGTTTCTGATTTCTGCCCTATGAAATCGAGGGGCAATTGCCTTGTATTTTTGCTACTTATCCAGTCATTTCTCCTTATGTATGCTGTAATTCATATTATAATGCTACCACTGATTAGTATGGCAGATTAAAAACATTTTCACTTGAGTATAGAAATTTGGATGAAAATCTTAGAGAAATTAACTAAGAACCTAGTTTTCTTTATCAGAAGATAGGTACTCACTGGGAATGGAATAAGGTCCTTCCTGCATTGTCCCCCTGCATGTTAGTAGAAATAATACACTGAGACTAATATCACAAATAAAATTCTACCTAATGACCCTGTTAATCATGTTTCCATTAACCAGCATCTACTATGCTTACATATTTTTATTCTATTGTTTTAAAATGTAAAAATTCTTCTATGATTGTAACAAGCCACAATTTAATTCCTTTTTACCTTAGAATTTAAGGAATTTCCATTGTTTTGAGTAATGGGTAAAATAGTGTATATATTACACAAAGTAGCCAATAACTGGTTCATTACAAGGTTCCCTGTTTGTTTTGGAGAGCAGAAAAAAAAGTGAATCAGGGTTTTATCAATGATTTGCTAAAGTGCATACTGGTACTAAACCAAGTAAGTCATTTCACAGGTTGGAATTTTCTGGGGTCCGTGCGGGTGCGATCGGAGGTGGGTCGGGTGGGAAATTTGAAATAAATTGGAGTGGGTCGGGAAACCGCCATCATCCTGCCCACACACGCCTTTCCCTCAGGCGTGTTTGCCAGTGCGGCAGCGACCCGACCGGCAGAGGTGGGTGACCTAATTGAAATCATTATCAGCTTGTTGTCAAGACACTTGAGACTTGAGAGCCTTCTCCCCACCCCCCCCCCCCTTTCAAATTTCTCTGGATGCCCACGGGATTCACGCAGCTCGGGAAACACATCTGTCAACCTGAGGCGGGAGTTGAGTGGCCATTGATCCAGCTGATTACTTGACAGCATCAAATGTACTATAAAAGCTCCAACCTCACAACTGATCACTTTCCTTAGGCAGAAGCTGTTGCTGACTCCATTTCCAGCACAGATTTAACTTTCTGCAGGCTGCAAGTATTTCCAACAAAGTCTCCATCCAGTGTCACCTCATTGGAAGAACCTCTCGCGCCATTGACGGATTGCTTCTGTCAACGCTACTTGACCTGCCATCTATTCCATCAGCATGGGTGCCGTTTATACTGTCTCACCTTGGTCCTCAGAATCGGACCACGATGAGCCCCAACATCAACAGCACCAGGCACACCAGCAGCAGCACCAACAACACCAACCTTCTCCGCAACCACCTGATGCTGCACAGGACAGAGGGCATCAGCACCCGAGCACATTGCTGCCCAGGAGGCCAGAGATGGCCTCATCATGGCCAGATTTACTTCACTTTACACTGTACACCCATATGGCTGCCACATGAAGCACCAGGTTGGCACCACCCCACAGCAACACCATAAAGGATCACTACAATATCCAAGCCATTTCTTTCACACTCACCACCATTGCCGTTATGCCTCACCAGTCAATGCAACTCACTAAGCCACTTCCAAAGGTGCACACAAATCTGTCCAAGACGGGAAAGTGGTGAAAATAAAGACTTTAATGGTTGACAATACATTAATGGAAACTTGCCATTAACATTGACTAAAACACCCAAGTGGCCACCCTTGTGAATCTACTTGTGTGTCATCTTTCTCTTCCGCGTGCTTCTACGAGGTGCTACTCCTGTGGCTTCAGCAGAGGTAGAGGCAGCCTGCTCACTTCCCTGCTGCGAGTGCTTAGACACTTGGCGGACGTCCTGTGGGTTTTGGAGCCTGTGATGGCCCCGCCAAAGTCTGCTCCTCCTGCGACTGTGCGGGGGCAGACTCGGTCATCGCGATCCGAGGAGCCATCTGGGGCTCTGACTGAGGGAGTGGCAATGGGGGAAAAGTGTAAGCGCTTTGAGGGGAGCCCACATTTCCCTCTCTCCTCTCACCATTATCCATCTCATGGGCCACCCACACTTCCCTGCTAGCAAGAAGCTGGAGAGCACCTTGCTGCACATCAGTGGGGCCATTAGGACCCATGCCTACGCTGACTTCCCTCCTGGACAGGAGGTCTATGAGCCTCTGCCATCGATGCTCCATAGATAGCCATCTATTCTCCATGGAGACCATGTGCTCCTGTGAGTGGCTCATTAGCTGCTCATGCAGGTGGCCATCCTATCCATGGAAGAGCCTACAGTCACCATTGCCTGCGATACGGTGGTGCTCATGTTGGAGATGGACTCCTCCATTTTGTGAACATTTGTAGACATAGCGCTCGCAAAATCTGTCAAAGCCTCCTGCACTTCTTGCTGCACCTCCAGGATCGCTCTCTTTCTGGATGGCCCCCGAGGCTCAAAGTCTGCATGCAGCTGAGCAGAGCTGGGCGCGTTCTGCGCCCTCCAGCGAGGAGTCTCCACTGCTGTCCCTGTCTCCACCATCTGCTCTTGCTCACTTGTGACTTGTGACAGACCCGGTGACAACACTAATCTATCTCGCGTTGGACCCACTGAGGTGTGCATCTCTGTACTGGTGCTGGGTGCGCTCATGTCTGGTGACGCTGCGCCCTCAGAGGCTGGAGGCTTCCCTGAGGAGTCGTCTTGCTCTTCCTGCTGGACAGTGGGGGGGCTCTTGATGGACCTGTGGGAGAGTAAAGAGATGAGTTAGATTTGCCATATGAAGAATGGGTACACATACCATTATGCTCATGATGACCATTCAGTGGCTGATGACATCAGTCCCCATATGAGTGACTGATGTATGCCATGTAGCTGTTGTGAGGGTCATAAATGATGGAGGCCGACCTCCAGTTCTCTCACTCTCCCTCTTATTGTGCGCTCTCTTCTGCAAGGAGGGAAAGAAGAGAAGGTTGAGAGAGAGTGATGCAATGAGTGTAAGGAATGGTAGGTTACATCTTTAGAGGGAGACTATGATGGATTGGGGTGACAATGCCAAATGTGCTCCTTGCGTGTTGTTAGGTGGTATGATTGCATTAGGATGAGGCTGAGTATGAGGGGTGGTTAGTAAGATGGGGATGTGATAATGTAGATAGAGAGAGAGGGATGGGTGGACGTGCAAGGTATGTTGGTGTGAGTAAGGATGTGCAGGAGTAGGGTTGGGAAGACAGAATGATGGGGATGTCCTGAGAGGCACAGCAGGATGAAGTTGAGTGTGGCTTTGTACTCACCTTTCCAGATCTAATGAGATAATTGAAACGTTTGCGGCACTGCACCCAGGTCCTCCTGACCACATCCCTGCTGTTCACCTTCTCTGCAATTTGGAGCCAGGCTCTTTTTGTCTCCTGGGGAGGTCTCTTCTGCCCATTGGAAGGGAAGAGGACTTCTCCGCGTGCTTTGACTCCCTCCACAAGGATATGGAGGGAGTCATCAGAGAACCTGGGTGCAGCCCTCTGCCTCTGTGCAGCCATCTCTCCAACTGTTTGGAGCAATGAAAACCTCCAGCGTGCTGCCTGCACACCGCTAGATGAACCTTCAGATGCAATGTGGCCATGGCTCCTTTAAATCTACCGGCTGAAAACGCGTCACGGATGATGTCATCAGACCCGCACTATTTAATTGGGGCAGGTAATGCGCAGGGTGGGCTTAATAGGCCCCATTATTGCAAAGTCGATTTCTGCAGTGGAATGGAAGCAACAACGGGGTCGCGACCTTCCGCGCCGGCCGCACTCGCCCAGGTACAGAAAATTCCGGTCACAATTTTTGTACAATTTTATTTAGAACCACTGATGTATTCCACTTCAACGTTTTATTGATGGGTAGTGTGGCATAAAAACCTCTTTACTGAGCAATCAATAGTCATTATGTGTGTTGTCATTCTATGTTAAGACCTGTGGTTAATTAACAGTTGATCTGAATCCCAGAGCAGACTTCACACAGGGCATGCCACATTTCATAATTGGCTTGTGTCTTGCTGGATAATATGGTAATGTTGCTGGAGTAATGCCTGACAGCAGCTGCTAACCTACAAGTATGTTGATAGTATATTGTTCTGGGACACTGAGTGTATGGACTATTAGTCATTTAAAAATATTGGAGACTGTTGTCACTAGCTAGACATCATGTCCCAACTACATCAGAGAATATCAATTAATCTACCCTTTGCACTAACAAAAAAGAGCTACCATAGTAGCCTAAGAATGACACCATAAATGCATGATACAGTGAGGGCAAAATTCAACTTTGGCGGGGTGCAAAACAGGCACTAATGGAGTGGCTGCCCATTGTTCTCCCTGCCCAATTTTCCTTTGAAAGGAAATCGAGTGTGTGTATGATTATTTGCGAAAATTATAATGGAGATAAGAAAACTGAATTGTTGGCCTGGATTTTAGTCTGAAGGCGAATTCCGTGCCGCGGGGGTGGCGGGGTGCTGTTTTAAGGTCGGGAAAACCAGAAGAAGTTTTGAACTGCAGGGCTCCTTTAAATATTTTTCTGTCGGGTTCCCACCTGCAGGCAGACTGATTGACAGGCTGGAGGCATTTCAGGCGGGAAGCCTGCTTCACAAGGCCGCAGCCTATGAGAGCAGGTAGGTGTAGTGGGAGAGTGAGAGAGATCATGGGGAGGTCCTGATCGCGGGGAGGGGCTGGGGGGAAGTCCCGATTGTGGGGGGGCGGGGAGGGCGGTGTCTAGATCGTAACAGGGGCCGCAGATGGTGGTTGGAGGGGAGTCCGATGATGGTCGGGCAGGAGCAGATGGTGGTCGGGGCGGGGTCCAATGGTGGGGGGAGGGGGGGAGCAGATGGTGGTCGCGGGGTCCAATAGTGCAGGGAGAATAGCAGATGGTGGTCGGGGGGAGCAGATGGTTGTCGTGGGGTCCGATGGTGGTTTGGGGGACCCTTCTCGCCTCCTTGCACCTGCCGGGTTTCCCGAGGCCTGGGAAACCCGGCTGATATGAGTTAAAAATAGAATGACTGTCAAAATGAAGGCAGGCCTCATTAAAATATTTAAATGACCAACACGTGTCCCGCGAGCGGATTCATCGCCCGCCCCTTGTCCTGCCTCCATTAAAACCGGAAGTGGGTGGGTTTAAGGCGGGTTGGGTTCCTGTTTCAGATTTTTTGCATTTTAACCACTGACCCGACCCCAACCCACCCATTTTTGAGAGTTATGATTCAGCCTGTTATTTCTGGACATAATTATGAACTGCTGATGTAATGTAAATGGAAGATATAAGGAGGGGGAAGTAATATTAGACTTGCTATTATGCAATAGTTAGTGGATGGCGGATACAGTCAAAGTCAGAGAGCAGCTAGCTAACAGCAACCAAAATGTGGTGGAGTTCAAAATAAAATTTGCAATATGAAAAATACAAATAAAACTTTTAACTTTGGAATGCAAACTATGAGGAGATGAGGAAGGAACTAAGGATTAATTGGCATTAACAGTTCTATGGGGTAGGTACAGGGAGTAAATAAAATATATTCAGAGACACAATTAATGAACTGCAGAACAAAAATATTGCATCAGGGAAAAATAGCAATAGAGAGAGGAAACCAATTTGGACAACAGGGAAGTAATGCTGGAGAGATGGGATTAGAAAAGGGTTTTACATTAAATATAAAATTTACAGGTATGATTAAAGATGGGAATGAGTATAGGGAAAAAAGCGTTGAAGAGATTAATTAGCCTGGACAACATAGATAATGAGATTAGGATTGCAGCAAATAAATATAATAGGTGTCTAAATATCTTCTCTCTCTTAGGCAGTCCCTTGGAACCGAGGATGACTTGCTTCCACACTAAAAATGAGTTCTCAGGTGACTGATGAGTCCAATGCGGGACCTACAGTCTCTGTCACAGGTGGGGCAGACGATGGTTGAAGGGGCGGGTTGGTGGGGTGCTTGTGTTGACGTGCGCTCCTTCCGCTGTTTGCTCTTGGCTTCCGCTTGCTCCTGGCAAAGAGACTCGAGGTATTCGGCGCCTTCCTGGATGCTTCGCCTCCACTTTGTGCGGTCTTGGGCCAGGGATTCCCAGGTGTCGGTGGGGATGTTGCACTTTTTCAAGGAGGCTTTGAGGGTGTCCTTGAAGCATTTCCTCTGCCCACCTGGGGCTCTCTTGCCGTGTCGAAGCTCCGAGTAGAGCGCTTGCTTTGTGAGTCTCGTATTGGGCATGTGGACGATGTGACCCGTCCATCGGAGCTGATCGAGCATGGTCAAAGCTTCGATGCTGGGGATGTTAGCCTGAGCGAGAACACTGACGTTGGTGCGCCTATCCTGCCAATGGATTTGCAGGATCTTGTGGAGGCAGCGTTGGTGGTACCTCTCCAGTGCTTTGAGGTGCCTGCTGTACATGGTCCATGTCTCTGAAGCATACAAGAGGGCGGGTATCACTACTGCTCTGTAGACCATGAGCTTGGTGCTGGGTTTGAGGCCCTGGTCTTCAAACACTCTCTTCCTCAGGCGACCAAAGGCTGCACTGGCACACTGAAGGCAGAGTTGGACTTCGTCATCGACGTCTGCCCTTGTTGACAGTAGGCTCCCAAGGTATGGAAAGTGGTGCACGTTGTCCAAGTCCTCATCATGGATTTTGATAATAGGGGAGCAGTACTGTGTGACGGGGGCAGGTTGGTAGAGGTCCTTTGTCTTACGGATGTTTAGTGTAAGGCCCATGCTCTCGTACACTTCAGTGAAGGTGTTCGACCTCAGAGTGTGCGCAGATGCAAGCGTCGTCTGCATACTGTAATTCGATGACAGAGGATGGGACAACCTTGGATCTGGACTGGAGGCGATGGAGGTTGAACAGTTTCCCGTTTGTTCTGTAGATTAGCTCCACTCCAGCGGGGAGCTTACTGAGGGTGAGATGGAGCATTGCAGCCAGGAAGATCGAGAAGAGCGTTGGTGCAATGACACAGCCTTGCTTGACCCCGGTCCGTACGCGAATTGGGTCTGTGGTGGATCCGTTGGTCAGGATCACGGCTTGCATGTCGTCGTGAAGCAGGCGGAGGATGGTGACAAACTTTTGAGGGCAGCCTTGTGGGTGTCTAAATATATTCAAGGAAACAGTGGGATTCCCGAGGGAGATCAAGAAGGCCGATGTCCTTATAAGTATGAAGACTACATTCCCAAACAAGATTAGAATTTAAAGACAAGAGGAAGAAAAACTGGAAGTACAAAATAAATGGGACATTCTACAAGAAACCTCACAGGGGAATACCCAATGGATGGAGCTGATCTTTACCAGTGCTGTATGTTACTGAGGAAATTGGATTTATGGGGGTGGGGGGAGTGACATGGATATGACTTAGTTAATTGTTTCCAATGATGTGTCATAGGCTAAGCTTGGTCTGCTGGATTTCTTTTGATTTTCGGAGTGAATAAGCAAGGAATTTCCACATTTTAGCTGAAATTAGACAGTTTTCCCCCCTGTTTTTGGCCTCCCTCTCCCAGGAGGTAACTTTATGAAGAGTTGGAGAGGATGGTACATGAGGTTGCCCCATCAAATGGATAGGGTGAGCACCAATGGGCCTGCTGGTTTTTTTACTCTCATTTCTTTTTGTATGTGCCAACTACCCTTCAGCTGGATCATTAAGCCTTTGAAGAATCAAGAGCTGTATTCAATCTGCATATTATTCCAAAACTTCTTTACATGTCTGGCATTCAGTGGTAACTTCAACCAGAGTTTATAGCTTGTGAAAAGTTTGCTTTCTAGAATATGAGAATTCAACCTGCAGCTAGAGTAATTTTCATGAGATAAAAACCTTTTTTAATTAATTTTTTTTCAGACCAGTTTCATAAATAAAAATGTAATCTCGATACCTTCACACTCAAACAAATTCTGAGAGGGGGTGGAGGAAATGTTCTTAATAAATTAAATATAAAATAAAATGTAAAATATGATTATATAGAATTGAAGATTTCATATGGAACATAATATACTTTTAATCATTTAGATCCCAGGAAGTAAAGATCTTGAAGGAAATTGCTGGCAGCGTGCAAGCTTTAGACCTTATTCTGCCCCTCTCCCCCATCCACATACTTGTGTGGATGCTACGATTGTAGTATTCAGCCTGTTCTGAGGGAAAGCGCAATTCTAAACAGATCTGACCAGTGTTGCTTGGAGCTCACTATTCTGTTTCATGTTACCTTTGACTAAAGCAAAGGTGCACTTAAGACCCCCAAGGGACACATTTTTTTTAAGAACTCACAAGTAGAGGTCTGTGAGGAACCTCATGCCAATGCCCAAAGTCATTTCTCGGGTCACATTTTATTTTATTAGGGAAAATACCTCACAGTGGTAGCAGCAACATAGAACGAAAGGGACATTCTTGGGTAATTTAAAAGGTGGCAACAACTTAAAAGTTACTGGCCACTCATGGGGGCAAAAATTGTGGTAGCCTTTCAACAGGCTGGAAACATTTTCATAGCCTCTGGTGCACCATGACCATTATCACCAAGAAGGACAAGAGCAGGAATATGATGGAAACACTATCACCTCCAAGTCACATTTCATCCTGACTTGGACATATATCATTATTTCCTCGTCATTGCTGGGTCAACATCCTGGAGTTCCATACCTAACAACATTGTGGGGGGAACCTTCACCACAAAGACTTTAATGGTTCAAGAAAAGGTCTGCCATCACCTACTCAGGGCAACGAGTGATGGGCGATCAATGTGGCCCTCTCAGCATCATCTACATACCATGATCAATTTTTTTTAAAGCATATCTGAACTATTTCAAAGGCTGTTTGGCAAAATAAAAAATAACTGCAGTTTGCAGAGACTGGCACAATAAATGCGCAGGCCAGGAGCAGAATATGTGGGCTGGTGATGGAGCGGCACCTGTTTGGTGGTTGGTGAAGTGAAGGTATTTTTGCATGAGCTGGGGCAAGCTCTTTATTATTCCAGGGCAAGGTCCTGGAACCAGGGTATTATGCCTGGTAGGAGAAAACAGCCAGTCTTAATGATACCTGTAGCACCCTCAAAACCTGGGAACAAATTCAGAAGAAGTTGGTTAATACTTTTTTTAAATTATTCATTCACGGGATGTGGGCATCGCTGGCAAGGAAGTTGCCAAGGTAAGCTTACCTAATGATTGTATTTACTAGTGATATGTCCAATGCATGCATGCCACAGAATGTTGTCAGATAATCTGTTGCACATTTACTGCTGGCTCACGTAAAGATCTGACACAACATTAAAGCTCTTTCATTACTGACCATTCGTATGCAAATTATAGTTGTGAAAGCTTTAGCACACTCATATCTCCAAAGGGCTTCACACATAAAATTCCCTGCTGCACAATGTAGCCGAATGATGCGTGGTCACTTTCTTCACACCCAGGATGGACTTTGGCACCTGTCTGTCACTGTGTCGGTGCTCCTTCACCGTATAATTCAAGACTAGTACTGTGCTTTCACATGGCATCCAGTACAAAGGAACAGACCGAACAGAAGAAGGCCTTAGAAATTAAAACCCCTTGACCCTTGAAGGTTAGCACCATGGACAACAATGCCTATAAAAGGAAGTAAGAGAAGGTAAAGCTACAGGTCTCCCTCAAGATCGAAGTGTCAGCTGTGCTTCAGTGGGTAGCACCCTCGCCTCTGAGTCAGAAGTTTGTAGGTTCAAGTTCCACTTCAAAGACTTGAGCACATAATCTAGGCTGACCCTCCTGTGCAGTACTGAGGGAGTGCTGCACTGTCGGAGGTGCCGTTTTTCAGATGAGACGTTAAACCGAGGCCCCGTTTGCTCTCTCAGGTGGACGTAAAAGATCCTATGGTACTATTTTGAAGAAGAGCAGGGGAGTTATCCCTGGTATCCTGGCCAATGTTTATCCCTCAAACAACATCACTAAAACAGATTATCTGGTCATTATCACATTGCTGTTTGTGGGAGCAGGTGTTTCTCAGGGCAGTGTCCTAGGCCCAACCATCTTCAGCTGCTTCATCAATGACCTTCCCTCCATCATAAGGTCAAAAGTGGGGATGTTCGCTGATGATTGCACAGTAATCAGCTCCATTCGTAACACCTCAGATAATGAAGCAATCCATGCCCACATGCAGCAAGACCTGGACGACATTCAGGCTTCAGCTGATAAGTGGCAAGTAACATTCGTGCCACACAAGTGCCAGGCAATGACTATCTCCAACAAGCAAGAGTCTCACCACCTCCCCTTGACATTCAATAGCATTACCATCTCTGAATCCCCCACCATCAACATCCTGGGGGTCACCATTGACCAGAAACTTAACTGGACCAGCCACATAAATACTGTGGCAACAAGAGCGGGTCAGAGGCTGGGTATTCTGCGGTGAGTGCCTCACTGCCTGACTCCCCAAAGCCTTTCCACCATCTACAAGGCAGAAGTCAGGAGTGTGATGGAATACTCTCCACTTGCCTGGATGAGTGCAGCTCCAACAACACTCAAGAAGCTCGACACCATCCAGGACAAAGCAGCCCGCTTGATTGGCACCTCATCCACCACCTTAAATATTCACTTCCTCCACCACCATGGTTGCAGTGTGTACCATCTACAAGACGAACTGCAGCAACTCACCAAGGCTTATTCGGCAGCACCTCCCAAACCCATGACCTCTTCCACCTAGAAGGACAAGGGCAACAGGTGCATGGGAACACCACCACCTCCAAGTTCCCCTGCAAGTCACACACCATCCTGACTTGGAAATATATCGCCGATCCTCCATCGTCGCTGGGTCAAAATCCTAGAATTCACTGCCTAACAGCACTGTTGGGGGTACCTTCACCGGTTGAAGAAGGTGGCTCACCATCACCTTCTCAAGGGCAATTAGGGATGGGTATAAATGCCTTGCCAGCGACGCCCACATCCCAGAACGAATAAAAAAATGTAGCAATATAACAGATTGGAAAATTCACCCTAATATGTGCTATTCACACCTAAATAATATATAGATAAATAACAAAAAGACAAACACAACTGATCCAAAATCAGCATAACATTTATACTGTTTAATTAAATATTAAACATCAGTTGTTTGCTGTTAGAAGGGGATCCACTTATTCTGATGAAGCACTGTGAAGAACTACCTCCCTCAATGTGGCCTGTGGCAGTAGAATGGGACCAGCTGCATTTCTCATTAAGGTAAGAGTAATTATGGGGGAAATTTTAGCCTAAAAAAACGCGTGGGCGTAGTTAAATTGTTAAAAATCGGATTCTGGGCCTGAACCCGCCCCCAATCCGCCCACTTCTAGTTTTAACGGAGGCTGAAGCCTCCTTTTTAGCCTCCATTTGTCTTTAACTCCATCTGGATGGGTTTTACACTTTGTAAAGTGAGGATTGCTGCATCCAGGATGTAAGTGCCTTTATTCCTGGATCCAGGGCCCCTACCTAGCCCCCACCCCCCACCCAACCACATGATCAGAGACCTCCTCATGAGGCCTCTGATCGCCTTCCCGCCCGCACCCCGCCCCCCCCGACGATCATCCTGAGGCTGGCCCCGAAGTGTTCTTCCCTCTCCCCCCCCCCACCTTCCCCCCCCCCACCCCCCACCATCGATGATCTTGAGGCTGACCGTGAAGCTCTGGTGGCTGGCCCTGAAGTGTTCTTCTCTCCCACCCCCACCAATGACCTTGAGGTCGACTGGCCATCCCCAATCTTTCCTTCTCCACCCCCCCCCCCACCCCACAGTCCCATGATATCCCCGATATTTTCTTCTCCCACCCCCCCCCGCCCCCCCAGTCCCACGATATCCATGATCTTCTCTACTCCCTCCAGTCCCCCCCTCCCCAAGTCCCACGATTCCCCTGGTCTCCTCTTCTCCACCCCCACCCCATCCTCCGGAGGGCGGCACCAGCCTTCAACTGATCCCTCCCTCCTCTGTGCGGCCTAGTACCGCAGGCCTACCCACCCGCAGCCAACCAGCGTCTCCATCTGGCTGCCTGCGGGTGGGAAACAGAGGCTTCAGATACAAATCAGGCCCTGCCATTAAAGTTGGCAGGGCCTGCGGGAAAGCCGTCCTCCCGGGTTTCCCGCCTGCATCGGAGCCCCCCCACCCCTGTCCCCAACTCACCTTCCCCATGAAAATTCAGACCTATCGGTCTCAAGAAAGTAATTGAGCCCAATAGTAGTTGCTGGTGTTCTTTTACTATCACCAATCTCCTACATTCTCACTTTCTCCTCTTTAGAATATCTCATCCCTAGATTGACCCATCTCATTTCCTCTGTTATTACTTCTCTTAGTTGCCTATTTTTACCTGCATGATGCTATTTTTATTAAAAGTTTGCTGCAGTCTTTTATTTCCTCCTAAACCTTTTTTATTGGCCTCCTGGAGATATTGTTTCTTTTTTTTGCCAATTGAAGGTAACAGTCATCTGTGAAGCAACATTTGTGTCTCCAGCAGATTGAGAGCAGAATGATGCAACTTCAATTGATTGTGATTCCAGGAAATGGCTTGGCACACCATGGTCCCCAGGTAGTCAATGGCGACTGACTGCCCAAACTTTATATCTGTGGCTCTATAAAAGAAAAGGTGAAATGGCATTCAACTATCATGCACGCTACTAGCATAAGTATGTAAGCTGTGTGAGATCCAACTACAGCAGACTTCATTGAAATGTATGAAATTCCATTTTATTTTATTTGCCGACCTGAGAGCAGATTTTCTTGGGTTCAACACCTGACCAGGAGGTATGATGGGAATATGGGGGGAAACCTGCAATGCTGGATTTCCATCCCCATACCATGGCCAAGATACTTCCTGAAGGATAATTTTGCAAGGCCTCCATCACAGTGCCTGAAAAAGGTCAGCTATTATAATCGGTCATAACCTATGATGTCACAGAAACCCATGATCTGATTTTTGGGTTTTGCATCAGTCACAGGCCATGTGCAAGCTGCTCGCATATAAAGAGGGCACTATGAGATAACAATAAGCATTTGAATTACTGTGAGGCTTGAGTTAGCACAGCTGTAAATAAAGATAGAACTTGCATTTATTTGCGCATTTCATGATCCCAGGATGCCCCAAAGTGCTTCACAGTCAATTAAATACTTTTGAAGCATAGTTACTGTTATAATGTTGGGAATCGCAGCAGTCATTTTGCACGTAGCAAGGTTCTACAAATAGCAATGACATAAATATTTTCTAGAAGTGTTGGTTGAGAGTGAAATGTTGACCAGGACATCAGGAGAACTGCCTGCTTTTCAATTAATACTGGCATATGTCCACCTTTTTAATGTAAGGTGGAGGAACTTTACAGATATGAACTTTGTATTTTTCAGAACCTAGCCATTGCATAATGGGGGTGCCATTTGGACAAGGAATGCCCTTACATTAATCTTAAGGGGTACTACTTCATTATTGGGTTTCCAGCCCTCCCGGATTGTCTGTATGTCTCCTGGAATGGAAAGTGAATCTCTTGGGCACTGCTGCTACCAACCCGGGAGAAAAGCCTTTGGTTGCCTGAATTGTCACTGGTTGAGTTGCAGGTAGAGACCCTGCTGTGTCCGGAGCCAGGTTGAGCCACACATGTACTGGACGTCTGGCTGTGCCTGCGGGCAGGGGACCCAGAGTCTGCTTGAGCCCCCTCTACCTTGTTCCAGGTGTTCAGCTGTGGTTATGCCGGTGGATAAGGATACATACCCACCATTCACGAATACTGTATAAGTGTGTAATGGATGGGTAATTTGTGCTAATGCTACCTACAAATGTTTCCAATTCATTTCCATCATGGTATTTAAATACCAGTGCTGTTGAATAGAGAATTATTGTACAAATCCACAGATGCTTTATGCTGTGGAACATTTTTTAAAGACTTTCTGAACGAATAGAAATACAAATAGTTGTAGAAGTCCTTTCCCTGCTACCAAAGTTAAGTTCACTTTGACTATTTGACAATAAAAAGCATACCAGTTACCTCAATATCCTTGTAATTTATCTTTAAATCTTAATTCCTGATTATTCTTAAAATGAGAAATGAATAGATTAGCACACTAAAAAGATAACTGAAAAAGTGTTGTTTACCTGCCTATTATATAAAGTGCCTCAAGCAAACACTCATCTCACATTACTGATGAGCCTCTGCAATTTACTCTTTAAAAGCCAAGCTGTGCTGCCATGACTTACCAATCAGCACCAGGTTCATTTGATGGACAGAAGAAATAGCCATACATTTGTTCCAAAAGGTTCAGATCTCCAACTGGTAACAGTTCAACACGAGTGCCAATCATCACACACAAAGGCAAATCGCTACCCCCGCCCCCGCACACACACACACACACACACACACTCTGCCTGAGGAGCTCAAAAGCGATGAGACTAGACAAGTTGGAACCATTAGTTTCGTCTATGTGGTTGCTGTTAGTAGCAGTTTCTACATCTTCTGTGGTGTTGTAACCAAAGTTGAGTCACCTCCTTAAACATAAATTCCATTGCTCACATTATAATATTGTCTTCTCTGTTCAATGTTTTAAAATCTGTTTAATGTTGTAACTCTTGTTAAACCTATCTCCACTGCACACAGTAAAGGGCAGTGGCCTCAGACAGGAGCTCTGCTACCTCTCTACCCTTATCCATTCCAACTACTGCATAATCCAGTGAAGGGATGCAGGATTATCATGATCTTCTATGTGCTCTACAACCTGACCATTGTCAGGGGGGTCCACCTGAAGAATCAAGAAGTAGAGCAGGCCGAAGAAGAGTAGAGGATTCGGCAGGTAAAGAAGACAAGATCCAGAGAGCAGATGGCTCCCATGGATAGAAGCCTCGAGTAAAATCTCATTATTGAAACTTTCTCCTGACAATCTTATGCAGTCTAGCCATGAAATTCCATCCTTTCTTCTTGACCTTCTTCAGCAATTAAAAAAGAATCCTGAAAAGCCTACACCTACTTCAAAAATGATCCCCGTCACCATTATTCCACCTAAAGATAGAAGCATAGAGCATAGAAGATAGGAGCAGGAGTAGGCCATTTGGCCCCTCGAGCCTGCTCCGCCATTTAATGAGATAATGGCTGATCATCCAAATTCAGTACCCTGTCCCTGCTTTCTCCCCATATCCCTTGATCCCTTTAGCCTTAAGAAATATATCTCCTTCTTGAATATATTTAATGAATTAGCCTCAACTGCCTTCTGTGGTAGAGAATTCCACAGGTTCACCACTCTCTGGGTGAAGAAATTCCTCCTCATCTCAGTCCTAAATGGCTTACCCCTTATCCTTAGACTGTGACCTCTGGTTCTGGACTCCCCTGCCATCGGGAACATCCTTCCTGCATCTAGTCTGTCTAGTCCTGTTAGAACTTTATAAGTTTCAATGAGATCCCCTCTCATTCTTCAAAACTCTAGCGAATATAAGCCTAATCGACCCAATCTCTCTTCATACGTCATTCGTGCCATCCCAGGTATCAGTCTGGTAAATCTTCGCTGCACTCCCTCCACGGCAAGAACATCCTTCCTCAGATAAGGCGACCAAAACTGCACACAATACTCAAGGTGTGGTCTCACCAAGGCCTTGTACAACTGCAGCAAGACATCCTTGCTCCTGTACTCGAATCCTCTCGCTATGAAGGCCAACATACCATTTGCCTTCTTAACCGCCTGCTGCACCTGCATGCTTACCTTCAGCGACTGGTGCACAAGGACTCCCAGATCTCGTTGCACTTCCCCTTTTCCCAATCTATTGCTGTTCAGATAATAATCTGTCTTCCTGTTTTTGCCACCAAAATGGATAACCTCACATTTATCCACATTATACTGCATCTGCCATGCATCTGCCCAATCACCCAACCTGTCCAAATCATACTGGAGTTTCTCTGCATCCTCCTCACAGCACACATGCCCACCCAGCTTTGTGTCGTCAGCAAACTTAGAGATATTACATCTAGTTCCCTCGTCTAGATCATTAATATATATTGTGAATAACTGGGGTCCTAGCACCGATCCCTGTGATACCCCACTAGTCACTGCCTGCCACTCGGAAAAAGACCCGTTTATTCCAACTCTTTGCTTCCTGTCTGCCAACCAGTTCTCTATCCAAATCAGTACCTTACCCCCAATCCCATGTGCTTTAACTTTGCACGCTAATCTCTTATGCGGGACCTTATCGAAAGCCTTCTAGAAGTCCAAATATACTACATCCACTGGTTCTCCCTTATCTATTCTACCAGTTACATCCTCAAAAAATTCCAGTAGATTAGTCAGGCATGATTTCCCTTTTGTAAATCCATGTTGACTTTGTCCGATCCTGTCACTATTTTCCAAGTGCTCTGCTATTACATCTTTTATAATGGACTCTAGCATTTTGCCCACTACCGATGTCAGGCTTATAATTCCCTGTTTTTTCTCTACCACCTTTTTTAAATAGTGGGGTTACATTAGCTACCCTCCAATACATGGAAACTGTTCCACAGTCTATAGAATTTACATAGTGCTTTTCACAATCTCAGGATGTCCCAAAGCACTTCAAAACCAATTAAGTATTTTTGAAATAACAACAGAAAACGCTGGAAAAACTCAGCAGGCCAGGCAGCATCCGTGGAGAGAGAAACAGAGTTAACATTTCAGGTCGAAGACCCTTCGTCAGAACTGGAAAAAAGCAGGAAATGAAATAGATTTAAAGCAAGAATAATGCTGGGAAAAGGGGGAGGGGATGAAAGAACAAAGGGGAAGGTCAGTGGTAGTATAGAAGGCAGGAGAGATTAAGAGACATTGAGAGACATTAAGAGATATTCAAGGCCACATCAAGTATTTTTGAAATGTAGTCACTGTTGTAATGTACAGAACCGTCAATAGAAGCCTTGACTTCTGTAACTTCGAAAGGACTTTGCACACTGACACTGGAACTTTCAACTTCGGCGGGGACATAAAACAGACGATATTGGATCGACTGCCTGTTGATCATTGAAGTCAATGGAAAGGAAAATTAGGTGGGGTATATAACAGGTGGCCTGTTATCTGATAGCTCCCGTTTTATGCTCCCACCAAAGTTGAAAGTTTCACCCAGAATAATCACTACTCTTGAGGTCTCCACCATCACAGAAGCCAGTCTTCAGCCAATTCGATTCACCCCACGTGATATCAAGAAACGACTGAGCACACTGGATACAGCAAAGACTATGGGCCCCGACAACATCCCGGCTATTGTGCTGAAGACGTGCTCCAGAACTAGCCGCGCCTCTAGCCAAGCTGTTCCATTACAACTACAACACTGGCATCTATCCGACAATGTGGAAAACTGCCCAGGTATGTCCTGTCCACAAAAAGCAGGACAAATCCAACCCGGTAAATTACTGCCCCATCAGTCTACTTTCAATCATTAGCAAAGTGATGGAAGGTGTCATCGACAGTGCTATCAAGCGGCACTTACTCACCAATAACCTGCTCACTGATGCCCAGTTTGGGTTCCGCCAAGACCACTCGGCTCCCGACCTCATGACAGCCTTGGTCCAAACATGGACAAAGGAGCTGAATTCCAGAGGTGAGGTGAGAGTGACGGCCCTTGACATCAAGGCAGCATTTGACTGAGTGTGGCATCAAGGAGCCCTAGTCAAACTGAAGTCAATGGGAATCGGGGGGAAAACTCTCCACTGGCTGGAGTCATACCGAGCACAAAGGAAGATGGTTGTGGTGGTTGAAGGTCACAATCATCACAGCCCCAGGACATCACTGCAGGAGTTCCTCACGGCAGTGTCCTAGGCCCAACCATCTTCAGCTGTTTCATCAATGACCTTCCCTCCAACATAAAGTCAGAAAGGGGGATGTTCGCTGATGACTGCACAGTGTTCAGCGCCATTCACAACTCCTCAGATAATGAAGCAGTCCATGCCCGCATGCAGCAAGACCTGGACGACATTCAAGTTGGGCTGATAAGTGGCAAGTAACATTCGCGCCACACAAGTGCCAGGCAATGACTGTCTCCAACAAGCAAGAGTCTCACCACCTCCCCTTGATATTCAATGGTATTACCATCTCCGAATCCCCAACCATCAACATCCTGGGGGGTCACCATTGACCAAAAACTTAACTGGACCAACCACATAAATACTGTGGCAACAAGAGCAGGTCAGAGGCTAGGTATTCTGCGGCGAGTGTCTCACTGCCTGACTCCCCAAAGCCTTTCCACCATCTACAAGGCACAAGTAAGGAGTGTGATGGAATACTCTCCATTTGCCTGGATGAGTGCCACTCCAACAACACTCAAGAAGCTCGACACCATCCAGGACAAAGCAGCCCGCTTGATTGGCACCCGTCCACCACCTTAAACATTCACTCCCTCCACCACCGCCATACCATGGCTGCAGATTGTACCATCTACAAGATGCACTGCAGCAACTTGCCAAGGCTTCTTCGGCAGCACCTCCCACGACCTCTTCCACCTAGAAGGACAAGGGCAGCAGGCGCATGGGAACACCACCACCTCCAAGTTTCCCTCCACGTCACGCAGCATCCTGACTTAGAAATATATCGCCGATTCTTCATCGTCGTTGGGTCAAAATCCTGGAACTCTCTACCTAACAGCACTGTGGGAGTACCTTCACCACACGGACTGCAGCGGTTCAAGAAGGCAGCTCACCACCACCTTCTCAAGGGCAATTAGGGATGGGCAATAAATGCTGGCCTTGCCAGCGATGCCCACATCCCATAAACAAATAAAAAAATCTGTAGCCAACACATTTATTGCACAGGTATCCATATCGTTACTGTCAACCTAATAGATACATAGAAAAAAAATTTAAAAATAGGAGCAGGAGTCGGCCATTTGGTCCTTCGAGCCTGCTCCGCCATTCAGTACGATCATGGCTGATCCTCTATCTCAATACCATATTCCTGCTCTATCCCCATATCCCTTGACGCCTTTTGCGTCTACAAATCTATCTAGCTCCTTCTTAAATATATTCAGTGACTTGACCTCCACAGCCTTCTGTGGTAGAGAATTCCATAGGTTCACCACCCTCTGAGTGAAGAAATTTCTCCTCATCTCAGTCCTAAATGTCCTACCCCATATCCTGAGACTATGACCCCTTGTTCTAGACCCCCCCAGCCAGGGAAACATCCTCGCTGCAGCCAGTCTGTCTAGCCCTGTCAGAATTTTACACCTTTCAATGAGATCCCCTCTCATTCTGCTAAACTCTAGTGAATACAGGCCTAGTCGACCCAATCTCTCCTCATACAACAGTCCTGCCATCCCAGGAATCAGTCTGGTGAGCCTTCGCTGCACTCCCTCTATGGCAAGTATATCCTTTCTTAGGTAAGGAGAGCAAAACTGCACACAGTACTCCAGGTGTGGTCTCTCCAAGGCTCTGTATAACTGTAGTAAGACATCCTTGCTCCTGTACTCAAATCCTCTTGCAATGAAGGCCAACATATCTTTTGCCTTCCTAACTGCTTGCTGCACCTGCATGTTTGCTTTCAGTGACTGGTGTACAAGGACACCCAGGTCCCTTTCTACATCAACATTTCCCAATCTATCACCATTTAAATAATACTCTGCCTTTCTGTTTTTCCTACCGAAGTGGATAACTTCACATTTATCCACGTTATTCTGCATCTGCCATGTATTTGCCCACTCACTCAACTTGTCTAAATCGCCTTGAAGCCTCTTTGCATCCTCCTCACAACTCACAATCCTACCTAGTTTCGTGTCGTCAGCAAACTTGGAAATATTACATTTGATTCCCTCATCCAGATCATTGATATATATTGTGAATAGCTGGGGCCCAAGCACTGATCCCTGCGGTAACCCACTAGTCACCGCCTGCCACCCCGAAAAAGACCCATTTATTTCTACTCTCTGTTTCCTGTCTGTTAACCAATTTTCAATCCATGCCAGTATATTACCCCCAATCCCATGTGCTGTAATTTTGCACGCTAATCTCTTATGTGTGACTTTATCAAAGGCCTTCTGAAAATCCAAATACACCCCACCCACTGGTTCTCCCTTATCTATTCTACCAGTTACATCCTCAAAAAACTCCAGTAGGTTTGTCAAACACGATTTCCCTTTCATAAATCCATGTTGACTTTGTCTAATCCCGTTAATATTTTCTAAGTGTCCTGTTATCACATCCTTTATAATTGACTCCAGCAATTTCCCTACTACTGATGTTAGGCTAACTGGTCTGTAGTTCCCTGTTTTCTCTCTCCCTACTTTTTTAAATAGTGAGGCTACATTTGCCACCCTCCAATCTGCAGGAACTGTTCCATAATGTATAGAATTTTGGAAGATGACAACCAATGCATCCACTATTTCCATGGCTACCTCTTTTAGTACTCTGGGATGCAGATTATCAGGCTCTGGGGATTTATTAGCTTTCAGTCCCATTAATTTCTCCAGCACTATTTTTTACTAATACTAATTTCCTTTAATTCCTCCTTCTCACTAGACCCTTGAGGGGGAAAAATTCAGTTGGTTTGCGCCTCCCGTTAGCGCCTTAAGAGGGCGCTAATGGGGCGCAAAGCAACTAGTGGCCGAGCGTGGCGATATCTGCGCCGCTCGCGAAATTGACCAGACATTTTGCGGTGGCGCTAAACAATACCGCCCCGATCTCCTGCGCACGCAGATCTTGACGTCATTTGAGTGTGCAACACCCTTGTGGCGCCCTGGTGCGGATATTGAGTGGCGCCCCCCTCCTTTCTGCCTGGCGCAAGCAACGACAGGTAGACTGGAACGTTTCCCAGTCACTGTGGGGCTGGGGTGGCGCTATTTAAACGCGGCCTCTTCCTGGCTTTTTCTGTGGTAGACATTTTTGCACCACTCGTTCTTACAGAGAAAGAAATTCTGAGAGAGAGAAGGAGAGACTTCTGCATAGAGTCAACGCTTTGGCTACTGAGCATCACTTTGCAGGTACTTTTATTTTTGACCTTCATTACTTTGATTGCCAAGAGAGTATGGGGGCTGCACTGATTGGGGGCGTTGTCCTGCGCCTGCAGATTCGGAGGCCACAGAGACGCAGAGAGAGAGTGGCAATCATGGCCAGACGGAGGAGGGCCAACAGGCCTCTGTACAGGAGACCTTTCCCTCCCAGGGTGTTTCGCCAACAATTCTCCTACATTAATATGTCTGAGGAGCAGTGTTTGCGAAGGCTGCGCTTCAGCAAGGAGGTGGTCACTGAGCTCTGCCATCTGCTGCAGCCAGATCTGCAGCCTGTACTGAGGACCAGGACGTCTCTGTCGGTGGCAGTGAAGGTCACAGTGGCTCTGAACTTTTATGCCACCGGCTCCTTTCAAGCAGCTACTGGGGACATCGCCAATATCTCCCAGTTCGCTGTTCATCGCTGCATCCATCAGGTCACAAATGCCCTCTTTAAAAGGAGACGAGAGTTCATCTCTTTCCCCATGACCCCAGACAAGCAGCATGAACGCGCATTGGGCATTGCGAGGATAGCGGGCTTCCCCATGGTGCAGGGTGCCATTGACTGCACGCATGTGGCATTGCGTGCACCGCATGAGAATGCAGAGGATTTCCGCAACCGAAAGGGATTCCACTCCCTAAACATGCAGTTGGTCTGTGACTACAGACAGCTGATACTCGCTGTCAATGCCCGCTATCCTGGCAGCAGCCACGATGCATTCATCCTGCGCCAGACTGCTGTGGCAGACCTTTTCCAGGCACTGCATCACCTAAGTGGTTGGCTTCTCAGAGACAAGGGTTATCCACTGTGCGCCTGGCTGATGACACCGCTCCGTTCCCCCAACACCCCTGCTGAGCTGCGGTACAACGAGAGCCATCTTGCCACCAGGAACATCGTTGAGCACACAATCGGCATGCTCAAGCAACGGTTCCGCTGTCTGGACCACTCAGGAGGAGCCCTGCAGTACTCGCCTGAGCGAGTCTCCCTCTTCATAGTTGTGTGCTGCATGCTGCATAACCTGGCAATCCTCAGGACCCAGCCAATGCCACCAGGCCTTGGGGCAGCACCGGAGGAGGACGAGGAAGAGGAGGAGGATGATCAGCAGCAGCACCAAGGCGGGAGGGAGGCCCACAATGTTGAAACTGCAAGGGCCGTCCGTCAACGGCTGATAGCAAGCCGCTTCTAGGCCCCTGCTGAGGAAATGGCTTCTGCCATTGAGAACAACATGAATGAAACCAACCCGCAACCCCTAAGCCGGCCAAGGCAACAATGATTCCAAAGACCAAACATGTACATTTTGAATACAAAAACTTATTTATTTTACAAACTCTGTGTGTGTCATTTCTTCATGACAAACTAATAGAAAGAAACACAAAAAAACAGTCATTAACATAACTGGTTCTCACAACCTGGAGATAATGTCCAAAACACTAAACAAAAGTTTGAACACGAACCTCGGCCTTTAATAAAAAATTGACCAACATTTCGTCACACCTCCTACCTTTTGCCCTTCGAGGGTGATCTCCTTCCCTTGCGCACTTCCCCCCTTCCCACCCTACTGCTCCTCCGTAATGGGGCCCCAGTGGCTGCAGCAAGGCTGGTGGAAGGCTGCTGATTGTCAGAACCTGAGACTGCAGATGGCCTTGAAGGACGGCCTCAACCAGCTCTGGGCCTGGAGGGCCCGGTTGCAGACTGCACCAACTCTGCATGGGCGGCAGCAGTCTGTCCTACAGGTGGTGGCAAGTGCAGTGGAGAAGTGACAGTGGTGGCAGCAGGAATGCTGTCATCTTGAGAGAGGACAGCAACTCCCTGCTCGACTGACGCACTGGCACTCCCACGGGGCAGCACTTCAGCATCCGGAGCAATCTGCTGGAGCACAGATTGCTGGCCTGCTGTGGTGCGGTGAGAGCCCCGGGGAAATGTGTCCGAACCAGCGAGAATGGCAGCAGTCAGTGCTTGCGTGACCTCAATCTGAGTCTGCATGAGAGCAGTCAGAGATGGGATCACGGCAGTCAGTGCCTGAATTGCAGCACTAAGCTTTAGCGTGGCATCCGCCTGTGCTACAGCGAAGTGCTCCACACTCCTTGCCAGTGATTCAATGCATTCGGGCACCCTTCCCACTGCACCCATGAGCTCAGTGTGCATGTCCACTGCCTGGGTGTTTATTTCAGTGATGAGCCGCTCCTCCTCTGCGTCCAGTGCAGTAGGATTCGCTGGCCTACTCTCCCTCCGGAGAGAAGGCCCCCGAGCTTCCCTACCCCCATGGCGTTGCTGCAGCCCGCTGGGTCCTGGAGCTTCACCCTCATCAGACCCTTCCCCCCTGCTCCCCTCCAGGGAAGGCGTGTTCCCAGTGTGGGCATGGGCTTCCTCGGGAGAGGGTGGCGCTGATGCTCCGGCTTCATCTTCCTCCTCGCCTGCAGCTTCACTCCCACTGGCAGCTTGAGGGCCCGTCTCCTCAGCTGGTGAGTCACCATCTGAAAGCAGGGAGGTACAAAAGTGGCTTTAGCGTGAGGACAGGGGGGCAGTAAGGGAGGAATAAGTGCAGCGATTTAGTAAGTTGGATTGAAAGTGTCAAAGGCTGGTGTTGTGAGGGACAAGTGGAAGGACAGAGGAGAAAAAGGTGATCACCTTACCATTGCTGTCCAGAACGGGGTCGGCCTCTCCAGGGGTGACGGGACCGATCACCTGGCTTGCCACAATCCTGTGGACGCACGCCTCAAGATCGCTGAGGGGTTGCAGCTGAGGCCGCCCTCCACCCGTCCGTTGCTGCTGTCTCCTATTATGAGATAGCTTGGCCTGCAAGAAAAAGGACGGTGTCTGAGTAAATATACAGCCATGGTCTTGCCTGATGTGCCTCCCATAATTGAATAGCCCTTACTGTATGCAGCCATGGTCTTGCCTGATGTGCCTCCCATAGGTTAATAGCCCTTACTGTATGTAGCCATGGTCTTGCCTGATGTGCCTCCCATAGGTGAATAGCCCTTATTGTGTCCAGCCATGGTCTTGCCTGATGTGCCTCACATAGGTGAATAGCCCTTACTGTATGCAAAGTGTGGAATGTGCATGTGTGTTTCATGAGAGGGCCATAGGTGTTGGATGAGTGTTGGGCATTGGGGTTTTAAGACCCTCTGGCCATAGAGTGAGGTTGAGATGGAGGGATGGAGAGGTATTGAAAAAAAGCCACTCACCCTGACGACCCGAGTGAGGTCGTTGAACTTTTTTCGACATTGAGTATGGGTCCTGGGCACCATGCTCCTGGAGGAGACGCTCTGAGCCACCTCCCTCCACACTCTTCTGTACTCGCGTGGCAAGGGCCTCCTGCCACTCTCAGGGAAGTGTATAGATCTTCTGCGCTCCACCGCTCCAACCAGAGCATCCAAGGCCCGCTCGCTGAAGCACTGAGCTCGTTCTCTCACCCTCTCCATAGTCCTTGGCTGGAAGATTTAGGCACCGGTCTCTCCAGGCCGAGATTCAAGGCTCCAATGAGCAGGGTGTGGCTGGAGAGCAAGATCGACCCTCCCCTTTAAGAACTGTCTGGCGCCAGTGTGTCTGTGTTCCATCGCTAACTGACAGCACCTGCGCTGCGCCCGCGCTCTGAGGTAGCGCCTCGCTCCTCGGCCTTTGCGCCTTAAGACAGGTGTGTAGCGCCTGATTTAGCGCCCCAATCACCTCCAGGGGCGATAAAAGTCAAGTTTGCAGTCGGAGGCGATAATTAGCGCTAGGCGCTAAACTTTGCGCACGGCCGATAATGGCACCCCAAACGGGGCGATACTGAATTTTTCCCCCTTGGTTCCTTAGCATTTCTGGGAAGTTATTTGTGTGCTCTACTGTGAAGACAGAACTAATTCTTTCCACCACAGTGCTTCTCTTTCTAAGAGGGGGTAGTCTTTTATGTACTGCTAAGTAGTCTAATGCTTCATTTAAGTGGTTCCCCTGAGGCAGGAACAAGGCAGGAGGATGGCAGTTGTGTGTCGGTGTCAGGGTCTGGGACCATGGTGGCCCTCGATCTTTGTGAGTTCACACACCATCTGCTGCTGTGTGGACTGCACGGCCCTGCTGCTTTTAGGCTTCTTTAAGCCTAGTGATTGAGGAGGTTACAGTGCAGCCAAAAGCCTGCGTTACAGCAGTCTGAGCATTCATGAGAGAACCAAAGACTGGCTGGGAGGGGTTATGCAGCAGATGGGCCTGAAGCTGCCATCTGCTCCAAGGATTTCAGCATGCTTTCATGTGGAATGAGGATTCCTTCATAGTTCTCGCTATGTTGCAGAAGGTACTTATTGCATCACCTGCAACCTGATTACAACAATCTACCATGTTCTAAAAATATCCTTTATCTCAAAGCTGGGGTATGGAGGTCTGGGTCCACTGCCCATGCCACTACTGGAGGAGGCTCTCTCCGCCTCCATTGAGGAGTTGCCTTCTCTTCCCCTTCCTGTATTTCCAGCTCCTGCTCTCCTGTGCTCGGTGATTCCACCTCAGTGCTCCCCTCATACTATCTATATCCTCCCAGATAGAAGTAGTTGGACTCCTGCATGCCAAATCTTCAAATTGTGATGGGGTGCTGAATGAGCTGCCACTTGCAGATTTTGTGGAGGGTCAGGCCTCTGTTCGCTGTGCCATTCCTGTGAAGGATAATCATGAACTAATGCAAACTTAGGTTAAGGTGCATTTATAAAGATATGTCACTTTTATCTGCATGGGAACTTTATTGGAGTTGACATAGTCTGTGATAATGAGTATGATTGCGAGGGATGACAACCATCCTGTAAGTAGGGATGTGCCCACCAACATATTAATCTGGATTACTACTTTAAACAGTGGGAGGTTCAAACTAGTAAAACAAAACTGTAGGACTGATATCAGGAGGATCCTCTTTATGCAGAGATTCATCAACACTTGGAATGGACTTCCATGCAAATTGGTGGAGGCAAAAACCCTGCAATCATTTAACAAACACCTAGATGCAGTACTGGGGGAAGCATAGGTTGTTCTGGATGGATATTAAGATGGCCCAAATGGCTTTCTTCATCTGTAAGTATATTGAGATCCTTCGATTTCACCATCTCCTGCCACTTCTCTCAAGTTCCATTGCTGTAGCCTTCTTGCCCTTGCCTGAAATGGAATAATTTCCTCGATTGTAGCAGGTCCTTTTCTGAGCAGTTAGCTGACTTCTGTTAAAAGCAGTCTTCTCCTGCAGAAACATATGAAATTTTCGTGATTAACTGCAGCTTCAAGTCAGCCTACAACATTAGCTGTGCCATTTCCCTATGCATTATGAAGGAGTTGCAATGAAGGTGAAGTAAGTGCTTCTTTAATTTTCATTCACGCATTAGCTCCTTGCAGTTATATGTGTAGAGTTCTGTAGCTTTTGACGAGGGAGTGATTTATAGGAACAGAAGTAGGCCATTTAATTAGATCATGGCTGATCTGTACCTCAACTCCATTTACCCGCCTTTAATCCATATCTTTTGATAACCTTACCGAACAAAAATCTATCAATCTCAGTCTTAAGAATTTCAATTGATCCAGCATCCACAGCCTTTTGGGGAAGGAGTTCCATATTTCCACTATCCTTTGTGTGAAAAAATGCTTCCTGATTTCACTCCTGAATGGCCTTTTGTAATTTAAAATTGTGCCCCCTTGTTCTGGATTCCCCCACCAGAGGAAATCTTTTCTCTGTATCTAATCGAATCCTTTTGTCATTTTAAACACCTCAATTAGATCAGCTCTCAAACTTCCAAACTTAAGGGAATACAAGCCAAGTTTATGTAACCTGTCCTCATAATCTAACCCTTTAAACCCCAGTATCATTCTGGTGAACCTGCGCTCTAGCCCTCCAGGGCTAATATAACCTTCCTGAAGTGTGGTGCCCAGAACTGAACACAGTACTCCAGATGGGGTCTGACCAAGGCTCTGTACAACTAAAGGATAACTTCCTCCCCTTTGTATTGCAGCCCCCTCACTTAACCTGTCTATGTCCCTTTGTAACTTTCTGCTCCCATCTGCACAACTTACTGTGCCTCCGAACTTAGTGTTGCCTGTAAACTTGGATATACAACTTCCTATTCCTTCATCCAAGTCATTGATATGTTGAAAAGCTGAGGTCTCAGTCCAGATCCCTGGGGAACACCACTTGTCATATTTTGCTAATCAAAGTACATTCACTTTATCTCTACTTCATCTCCTACTTCCCAGCCAATTTCCAACCCATGGCACAAGGTTGCCTCCAATTCCGTGTGCTTTCATTTTTGCGAATAATTTGTTGTGCAGAACCATATCAAATGCCTTCTGGAAGTCCATATAGACTACATCCATAGACACTCCCCTATTCACCATGCTACTGAGTTCCTTAAAAAAATTAATTAGATTAGTCAGACATTACCTACCCTTAATAAATCCATGCTGACTCTTTCTGATCAACTCATACTTGTTCAAGTGCTCAGTCACTCTGTCCCCAGTGACAAATTCCACTAACTTCCCCATAACTGATGTTAAACGTTACCTGGTTTCATTTTCCCTCCCTTTTTAGATAGTGGAGCGACATTTGCAATTTTCCAATCCAACGGCACACTTCCCAAATAAAGAGAGCTTTAGACAATGGTGACTAATGCATATGCAATTCCCTTACCTATTATTTTTAATACCCTGGGCTGGAAACCATCAGGTCCAGAAGATTTGTCTCTCTTTAGTCCCATTATTTTCTCCATTACTATGCTTTACTAATATTAAATCCAATCAGTTCCTCCCCTTGACTAATTTTTCCTTGCAACACTGATATTTTATCTTCTTCTTCTACTACTGAAGTCAGACACAGAGTACCCACTTAACAAATCTGCCATTTCCTTATTTTTGGTTACAGTATTGCCTGCATCTGTCCTTAATGGGCCCATATTTCCCTTTACCATTCTCTTTCTCTTAATATATTTATAAACACATTTATTGTTAGCTTTGATATCACTTGCGATTTTTAAAATATTCCTTTTTGCACCTCTTAATACTTTTTTGTATCCCTTTGTTGCTTTTTATAGCTCTCCCACTCAGCTGGATTTCAATATTTCCTTGCATTTGTGTAAAGCTTTACTTTAGGTTTATACTGTATCTTACCTCAATCTAAAATAGATCTTTTCAATTCATAACTACTGTTTAGAAGTACAGTCTTGAACTTATAGTAAACTAAAAATAATATAAAATAAAACAACTTCAATATAAAAAGTCATCTCCTCCAATGATCTTATCAAAATTATTTTATTTGGCTTGGTAATTCTCTCTGTATTACGGGTCATTGTGTTAGATTTCCTCATTCTACCCACATTTCCATCAAAGTTTGTAACATTTCAGCTCATTTAGAATTAATATTAACTTTTTCTATCTAATATGCTAATGCTCACATTTTATGGGAAAATACATGGACTCATTTTAAAACATACTGTTAAAGTAGGTCTAAAATTGTTTAATTGGACAGCTATACCAAGAAAATGAAAAGTAAGGAAACAGTTAAAAAAACTAGTAAAACAGTTACTGCAATTAGTTGAATTCAGGGAGGATCTTGTCTGATTATAATATGATTAATAGAAGGCCAGAGGATCCCCACATGAGACTCTGACCCAGCATCTGTCTGGATTGTATAATGGAGTTTTTTTTAGATTATCCATTCTCTGCAGGAGTTCATGCGTTGCCAGTTTTTGAATGTAGCATGTGGGTGTTAATGGCATCTGGGGACAGTCTTCCTTGCAGCATGTAGAATACACGAGCATTATTAAAGAATTTTGAAATTGATAAAGCACATTAGCCTTTACCAGCCAACAGCTAGGCGGCATGAGACAGTGTGCACTGCCGTACAGACATGGTGATGAACAAATCCATCTGGAGAGTAAATGGCCAGAATATCACACGTTAAAAAAAAACTGCACAATCTAACGTGTTGCATTATTCACCAGACTAGCAAAAACAAAATGGTAGGAAGCATAGTTCCCTCATACTAGTTGTAGAGATTCACGTATCTCTAGTAAACAGGATCGAGTGCAAACCAATATGGTGGGCATATTGTGTTTAATCAGAGTTTAGGACGGAATATAACACACTAGTAATACAGCAAAAACATACGACCGTGACAAGCAGCTGGTATCGGACCCGATCGGACAGACGGCTGGCATGCGTGAACAGTTCTCTGGTTTCTGGCCTCTCTCTCTCTAGAACCTCCGATGGTGAGCATGGGATCACTCTCAAAAGAGCGTTTGACCAGCCCAACTTCTCTTTGCAACTTCTGTTCGGCTCTCCCCTCCACCGTCTGTGGGCAAGCCCTTGGGGTGTCACTTTTATTCTCATTTTAGGCGTGAGCCTGAGGCCAAGTTATTGACAAGACCATTTAACTTATAGAGGTTCCTCCAAGACTTCATCAACCAATGACAGCTCAAGTTCTTTGCCTTGGCTCTTGGACGAAAGCCCGCCCCAAAAGAGGGTCTCATTACTTCATCCAATTTATCTTTCTTGTTTTTACAATTTGGAGGTTCCTCCATTGGAACTCGTCTTATCTCTCTTGACTCTATCCACCTTAACCCAGCAAAGTACAAGGCCCGGCCCTGTCCCTCTTAATCATGGCCCCAGCCAGAGCTGTCGCACGTTAGCCAGTCGCTATCTCACCTTCATCTAGCAAATGGTCCATTCTAAGATGGATACCTTAGCCTCCTCAAATTCCTTTCATTCTATGTCTTTCCTAATTAACTTTTAATTATCTTCACAAGCAGTTCTGCTAAATAAACTCCAAATTCTATCAGCAGAGATTATAATATGGTTATTAGTAATAATGGAAGAAACATAGGTTGGGCCTTCACTGGCCAAATTAAAGATACATTAACAAAGTCAAAACCCTAACTTACAAACAACAGATAACTAGCCTGACAGGGCCATCCTATGGGCCCCCGTGTGGAATGTTTCTGTTTCACCTAATCTAACTGATTAAAAAGACTGTCTCAAATTCTAATACAAGCTTTCCAGGAAAACAAAACTTATCATTTAAAAACAGTATTATTCATGTAGCCATATACATTTTTAGGCACCCCTAGTTTCGAACATAGTATTGCACATCTAAGGTCAAACAAAGTTCAGCATTATAATCAGATGTTATTCAAAGTTTACCAACTCTCTCCACCGCTCCGAAGAAAATCCATTTGATATTTTCAGTCCTTGTTGGAATTCCCTGCACTGAAAATTGACAATCAGAAAGCAACTGTGCTATTGTTTTTCGGTTCTGATGGTATATTTTCTATTTGATGAAGTTCAGGTAAGAACATTTAACTTGCTTGTAATACGCTCTCTGTGTGTTGACATTTGTAGGGTGTGGTTGTGGTAGGAGTCAGCCTTTCCCCTGACTCAGTGAGCGGTTCGAATCGCTCCCACACCCCAGGTTCAAAACTTGGACTTATTTAGGGGTTGTGAATAAAGATGCAGTAGACCACAGGTTCCAATGAAAGAACTATAACTTTTATTAAAGTTAAAAAGGTAACAAACTTAAACACACTTCACACTTAAACAGGTTTGGGGAGCACACGGTTACAGGCGAGGAAAATGACAGTATACAAGAAAAATAAAAACCTTTATCCCTCCCAAAAATCCCACTTCTAGCTAGGTTTCGGTTTCAGGAGATCAGGGATAATGCTCACCAAACAGGGGTATTAACAGTACGAAATCCAGCCAGGTATGTCGATGGTGATTCTGGTCATCGAACGTCTTCCTTTACCATGTGGCTTCTGGGCAGTGCTGCGAGAGAGCCTTGTTGTTTCAGCGTAGTCGGCGAGTCGAAAGAGAGCGAGCTCTTGGGTCCTGCTATAGATATGTCCTTTTTCGCGCCCACCCCACAAAACTCCTCACGAAAACTGGTTTCGTGATGCAGTGAGTTTTCAGGTGAGGCCTGTTCATTGTCTTTGTTGAAATTTTGATGGGCTTTCAACTATGCTAAACCAAATCAAATGGCTTAGATCCTGTTGCGCTGTTGTTCCATGGAAGCTTGCATTGTTCTCCTGCTTTGGGTTCCTTGCTGGTCCTAGCATTCCTATGGGCTCTGTGTTTTGGGTGGGGCGGCCTTTCCCCAGGGCCTATTGTCCAAATGGTGATGTTTGCTGGTCTTTGAATTCCCAGACCATCCACGTGCCGGACATGTCCAGGCACGTCTCCTTTAAAGTTCCAAAGTCCTTATTTTTTTCCTTTCGATATATTTTTGGGGATCTGCAAATTTTGGAAATCTTACAGTCCCTCCTGCGATACTTCAGTTCACTACAGTATTGTCCTGGGTGGACAAAATTCCTGATCCCCGAAAACCAACCTTCCCCTGTATTACCTAAACTAAAACCCCAAACATACATTCCCCTTTAAATGTGGTGTTTTAGGTACATACAGGTAAGAAAATCTTTATTTCACAACCAAGCACGGAGAGGGTCCGACACCCCTGCACTGCTTGGGAAAACACATATCTTTATTAAAAAGAACAAAACACAAAAAAAACAACAATCTTTATTCAGGAACACAGAAGAGAAAAATTCAAACAGGTGTATCTCTCTCCACCTCAGCATAATGCTTCTTCCAAGTCCTTTCATTTCGGAACTGTAGTATTCTGCCCTTTCCCTTGCACTGAGTGCACACCAGGTGCAATACTATTCCCAGTTGGCAAACTACGAGGAGGTGGGAAGCCATTCTGACCCATGAAGGGACCTCTATGTTTTCGAAGATGTCCTACCAGGGTGGGACTGTGATACCTTGAACCTCGTGTGTATTCTGTTCTAAAGTGTAGAAATGTTTTTGAGAGAGCTCTACAGCTTTTAGTAACTTGGTAAGGCGTTCTGGTAGAGGGGGAATTTCGTAGCCAAAATGTGCTACATATTTTTGCAGGTTAGTGAAATTTTGTGTTACAGTGAGGTGAACAGTGGAGGGTTCAGGAATGGGGACAATCCGTTCCTGGGCCACTTGAACTTCTGCCTCGGGTTTAAAGCAGAAACTGCTGTCACTTACCGGACACCAGGTATGCTGTCCATACTGGTAGTGAGGCGTGCTGGTGGTGACACAATATGTCCCACCTCCTATATACAGGAAACTTTCGTTTATCCGGCATCGACGGGACCGGCGTGGTGCCAGTTTATCGAAAGTACCGGATAACGGAGAGTTATATCTACCGAGGCTATTTTTAACAAAGAGACTCCAGGCAGCGCGGGAGAATCAACTCCTGCTACTGCAGTGTTTTGGACTTCCGACAGCGCCAGGAGGCCGAGTAGTGGCACTTTTGAAAAGTACCCCTACTGACTAAATCAGCGTTCGCGGACTCGGACTCGGACTCGGGATCGGCAACATTGCCGGTTATTTGAGAGAAGTTTTTGGAGCACTCGGCGTTCGCGGAGACTCGACTGCGACTCGGCAACATTGCCGGTTATTTGAGAGGAGTTTTCGGAGGATGATTTTTGCCGGTTAAGCGAGAATTCCGGATATTTGGGTGCCGGATAAACAAAAGTTTCCTGTATGTTACCTGTGGGGGAACATGGTCTTGTGCCATGGCTTCCATGGTACAATTTATAGGTCGTGCGCTCGCAGCTTTAAACCCACACTGTGGTTTAGAATAGGCGTTCAAGTGCTGGGGACACAGTATTATGTGTGAACCCCGGCTCCGGCACCTGGAGAGGTCAGTACCTGTCATAGCGTGCTCCCACTTTATGACATAAGGTGGGACCGCTGTGAAACGGATGTGTGCACCCCCTTGAATGACTCCAATGTTCTCCACCCTGTATACCGGTGCGGGTCGGGCGGTCCCACCCATGACTGGCATCCTCACCACTATCCCCATGATAGTGTGATTGGAACACCCACAATCTACTGGTACAGGGTAGGCTTCAGAGGCTAGACGGAGCTGACACGGGCTTAGTGAATTCTCAAATGGGTGGAGGGCTGCGAGGTGCTTGTTGCTGATCCAGGAGGGGACTAAACCTTCCTTTAAATCCTCCAGGTTACTCCGGCCCTCGCCTAGCAACCATGCCCTGTACAGTACGCACACCTCGTTCTGTGCAGCCTGGTCTGATGCATTCCTGTCCTCCCGTATGAGTGCATTTACCATCTTTGCATGCCTTTCCAGCTCAGCAATGATTTCTTTTAAATGGACCATCATAGCTTGGTCCTCGTGTAACTCTGAGCCCACTACTGTATTTTCATCCATTAAGATTTTGCGCAATTGTGTTTTTAAACCGTTTATTTGTGTCTGCAATTCTATGTCATCCAGACTGTTGATGACAGAGGACCCTGTATTATACACTGTAAAAATATAATTCCAGGCTCCCCTCCTTTGTCTCCCCGTATTGCTAAAATACTCAGTGTGTGCAGTGTACAGTTCTGCTTTGTCTACGTTTGCGAAATCGAACTCGTAGAACTTCCTGAACATTTCTCTGAACAGGGCCTGGTATAGCTGTTCCGTCTCTTTGGGGCACCACTCAGGTAAGTGTACCTCCGTGAGGTTTAGGATCACGGAAGCTACCATGTAGTGTACCCCCTGGTATAGCACCTTTTCGGTTGGCACTAGTACCAGCCCATTCCCTGGTCCCTTGGTGGTGGTAGGGCATGTCTCTGTGCGTGTCCTTGCTGTCTGGGTCGTGGGCAGGGGCTTACGGGCGTGTGCCACGAGTTCAGTGGCCTTGACTGGGGCTGGAGAGGGCGGGACTATGCAAGTGTGTAGGTGGGAATCCCATGCCACCCCCTTTCCCCTTATCCAGCCATGCTGCGGAAAAGATAATGGATATACCCGTGGGGCAGGCCTTTCGCGACCCCCACATGCAGACATAAATCCCCTGTTCCGATTTCCACCACTTGTCCCAGCACACGCTCACCCCCCTATGGTCCCCCGTAATGGTCCGATGGGTGTCATTCCCCAGTCGCTCCCAGTCAGCTGTACGGTCCCCCATGTCTCTGCTCAGCTTCCGGAGCCACCACCACCTTCCCAGGGGAATCTGTCCTCTGCAGGTCAGGCACACGCCTTTCCCCTCAGTGACCCTGACCCGAGTGGCTACAACCTGTATGCTGGGACAGGGGAGGGAGGCCTCCCCGTAGGTGAGCCCGGTCTGACTGGAGTATCGGGTGGAGTTAGATCCCAGCCACCTTGGCCATCTTCCCACGTGGGAATAGGTAGCGAGCTCCTTCACGCCTCGCTTGCTGCCACCCGCAGTCACCACCGGTGCTCTATCTCCTGAGCACCCAAAAATGTGGGAGTCCTCCACGTCACCTCGCCTCCCAGCGCTCATTCCTATCAGGGCGAGTAGGAGTATGCCCCCCCTTCATATCGACAATCCCTTCTGTAAGGAGACACAAGAGCATATAGCCAGGTCCCGAGTAGATTCTCTGGCTTGGGTGAAGCATAGTCGGGTCTTGCGACCTCGACTCAATACAAAACACTCTTGAAATTATAACATTTTAAAACTACCAACCACCTTACTTAAAATTTAACTAAAAACACCCAAACTTAACAATCTCAAAATTTAATAAACAAAAACTATGTACATTCGCCGCCCGTCTCCGAGCGGCCAGACTAAGCCCTGTTCGGGCTGCAGCACCCTACTCCCTTTGGTGTGGCCGCCCTGTCCTGTACCTTCGGTCCCTTGCAGCCTATGGCTGCTGGCCGGGAACCTCTGTCCTCAGATTGACCCCTGGCTTGAGGGGCGGCCCTTTTAAATTGGGGAGCCGGTGACCACGGTTTCTTTGGCTGTGGCGTACGTGGGGACCTTCTAGGGGCTCTTGCTGGTGGGGGTTTTCTGGCTGGTGGGTCTTGAACACGAGCCACTGCCCCCTGTTGTGTGGTCTGTGAATCTTCCACTGCCACTGGCTGGGGATTTCTATCCTCAGGCTGTACCTCTTCTAAACCTGTTTCAGGGTCAGGTGACTCTTCGCAGCCTGGTGCTGGTTCAACACCTGGATCGGGGGCGGGGCTATCTGGTTCGGGCTCCTCCTCCTCTAAATCCCAGAGGATTGGGGGAATGTCCCAAACGGTGGGTGGGGTGTCCCCTCCCCTAAGACAAGCCACTGCGCCTGCTTGTGCATTCTGTGAAATCTCGCCTGCTGCAGGCCGAGGATTTCTATCCTCAGACCTTGGCTCAACTGGCTGTCCCCTTCTCTCGGACTTAAACAATTTACATTGGTTTATGTGGAACCATTTGGTGCGCCGAGGCAATTTTATGGCATTTACCATGGGGCTTGCCTTATCTACAATGCTGTAGGGCCCCATGTATAATGGTTCTAGACTGCCTACCCGAGCAAAATTCCTCACCATCACCTGATCCCCTATTTCCCACTCGTGGCGTTTCTGGGGTTCTAACAGCAATCGGTTGCTCCGATGCTGCCTTCCCATGTTCCCTGCTGCCTGCTCATGGACCCTTTTAAGGTTCTCGAAGAGGTTCCTGGCGAACTTGTCCCGGTTCACCTCCCTGAGCTGACCTTCTGTGAGCACTGGGGCTAGTACATGGGTGGGGGTCCGCATAACTCTGCCAGTCATCAGCTCATGTGGGGAATACCCCGTGCCTTTTGACTGGCTGGCTCGGATCCCCATTAGGACCAATGGTAGGACTTCTGCCCACTTTCTAGGTGAGTCCACCGTCTCCTTCCTCAGCCTTTCTTTCAAGGTTCTATTCATCCTCTCTACAATCCCTGAGGACTGTGGATTGTGTGCAACGTGCCATTTCCCCTCTATGCCGAGTACCATGAGGGTATTCCGCATGACCTGCCCGGTAAAGTGGCTCCCTTGGTCAGACTCCACGTACTGTGTTAGCCCCCATCGTGAGAACACCTCCCTGACCAGGACCCTGGCTGTACAAAGGGCTGTGGCTGTTCTGCAGGGGAAGGCGTCTACCCACTTTGTAAACACATCCACCAGGATTGGCAGTACTTATAGCCTCCCTGCGTGGTGGGTAGGGGCCCGATGTAGTCGACTTGGATCGACTGCCATGGTCCCTCTACCCTCCTGATGTGTCCCATGGGTACCTTTCTTTTGTGGGGGGTCAGGGTTGTTAGCAGCACACACCAGACAGCTGGCACAGAACTCGCGGACATCTTCCCTTAGTCCTGGCCACCATCCTGCCTGTTCCACCCGCTGCCAGGTGGTCTCAGGCCCGGGATGCCCCGCTCCTGGACCCTCATGGGCCAGTTGAAGGAATTCCCTCCTGTGCTGCTGCGGTACTACCCATTGCTCTCCCTTAAACAGCATGCCTTCCTTTACGGAGAGGGCTGCTGTGCTGTAAGGGCCCTCTATCCTTTTCCCTTCTGCCACTGCCCTGAGGACTGCCTTGAGGACGGGGTCTTGGGTTTGGACCATCTTAAGGTCCAGGGTTAAAGCTACCCTTGCATTCCCTTGTGTCCCATTTCTACCCCTGACTGCTGCTATGGGACTGGCCCCATATGGGTCCCAGAAAGTGCCTGTGCGGACACCCTCTTTAGCCAACACGTCGGCCTGCCGGTTGCCCTCACTACGGGGTTCTGTGGAGGAATGGGCTTTCACCTTATGGATGAAAATCTCCCTTTCCTCCCCCACTGCAGCTAAGATTCTCTCCAGTAGGGGTTTTACTGTGAGGGGTCTCCCATCAGCGGAGGTGTATCCGCGGCGGGACCAGGTGGCCAGGTACTCCGTACACGAATTGCATGTGAACATGCTGTCCGAGCAAATCGTGTTTGGGGTGGGGAAGATCTCGGGGTGTGTAACCACGTACACTACCGCGGACAGTTCAGCCTGCTGGGCACTCATGGTGCTGGGGAGCTTGATTGCCAGGGCAAGGTCTGCCGCTGGGTCATAAACTCCACACCCTGTGAGTCGCTCGCTAGCAGATACCGTGCTGGAGCCATCCACATAGATTTCACGGCCTGTGGGGTGTATCCCGGCCCGTAAACCTATGTCTACTTCCCAAACCCCTTCTATGGAACACCGGTGGGCTGTTCCAGGATATATCAGGTTAGCTGCGAGCTGCGGCTCGCAGAGCCCTTTTACTTTCAGGTCCATCTGTGAGAGAAGCAGGGTCCAGCAAGCAATGCGGGCACTGCTCACTGTCCCATCCTTGATTCTCCCATCCAAGAGCATTTGGGTGGGCGTGTGATGGGTAAGGAGGGTGATGGGAGAGGTGCCTGTGAAGATCAACGATCTTTTCACAGCCCAATGTGTGGCCAAGAGGTGCCTTTCACAATTGGAGTAGCTCCTCTCCACATCTGTGAGTATCCTGGAGGAGTAGACCACCGGTCTCAGCTTGCCATGCCGCTCTTGGAGCAGCACAGCACTCAGGCTGTCCCCGCTGGCTGCTACCTCCAGGAAGAACTCTTTTCCCCCCTCTATGGCCCCTAGAGCTGGTGCGGTCTGCAGATCTTTCTTGAGCCTGACAAATGCTGCCTGGCAGCCCTCTTCCCAAACCCACTCCACTCCCTTGTGTAGGAGTCGGAGCAGAGGGGCTGCTGTGGCTGCATAGTCCTCAATGAAGTCTCTGCAGTACCCGGTTAGCCCCAGGAACGATCTTACTCCCGTGACTGTGTTGGGAACTGGTAACTCCTGTACTGCTTCCCTCCTTGCTTTATCTATGGCCCTTTCCCCAGCGCGTATTGTCAGGCCCAGGAATTTCACCTCCTGCTGGCCGATCTGCGCTTTCTTTGGGTTGACTTTAAAACCTTCCTGCCTGAGCAGTTCCAGCAGCTCGGCTAGAAGTGGGCCATGCTCCTCTCTCGAATCGGTGAATAGGAGCAGCTCATCCACGTATTGTACCAGCTGCCTGGGCTGGCTGAAGCCCTTTAAACTGTTTGCCATGCATTGGTGGAAAATGCTGGGGCTATTGTGGAAGCCCTGATGCAAACAGTTCCAGGTGTACTGTTGCCCTTTAAAGGTAAAGGCAAACTTGTACTGATCCTCTCTCCTTAGGGGAATGGATCAAAACCCGTTGGAGATATCCAGCACCGTGAAAGTGGTCGCGGATGCTGGGATACTTCCTATCAGGTCGGCAACTGCTGCTACCGTGGGTGCACAGGCTGGGATATTACTGTTGAGCACCCGATAGTCCACTGTGGCCCTCCAGGAGTTGTCCGGTTTTCTAACCGGCCACAGTGGAGAGTTCACGTGGGTGGCTATTGGTCTCAGGACCCCCTGCTGTACTAAGGAGGACATGGCTACTTCCATGTCTGGCTCCGCTTCCCTGGGGAAGTTATACTGTTTCTGTGGTCGGGCCATGGGGTCCCCGTCTATGCTGACCTCGAACCCGTTGACCCTCCCACAGTCATGCTTGTGTGTAGCAAATGTGTCTAGGTGGGCTCGCACAAATGCTTGAAACTCCTTTGGGGTGTTACTGACCATGAGCTCGAGGTTGTAACCCTCTTTAGGCTTCATGGTGCACAGGGTCCCCTTCCCCTGTTTCCCTGGGATGACTACTACTCTGCCTTCCTTTCCTGTATTTGCCCCCCAGAGGCAGTGATTCCGTAAATCCACTAGGATCCCGTGGCCTACAATAAAGTCGGCTCCCAGGATCCCTTTTCCACCCTCCACCTCCCACTTCATTAGGACACAGGTCCATTTAGAGCGGAGTGTTCCCAAGCGAATGGACAGCGGGATGGAAAATGAGCCTGCCTGTTCTTTACCTGTGAATCCCGACAGACTGTAGGGGACCCCGTTAGATAGAGGTGAGGTGGTGGGGTTAGCCGAATGGATCACGGTGCATGATGCTCCCGTGTCCAACAGATAGGTCCCCTTCACATCTTCGACCTCCATCTCAACGAGGGGTCTCTTCCACAAGTCGTAGGTAAGGGAACACAGGTAAACAGGCTGCGCTGGCTCCAGTCAGGATTTTAGGTTAGTTGGGGCTGATGGGATCAGAGCACTGGTGGTTGCTGCTACCTTCCCTGGGCCAGTCAATAGGGACCTCATGGCGTCCAAAAATGACTCGACCGTGGCGGGAGGGATCCCTGTCTCTGCCTTTTGGGCTGGGGCTGAGGAATTCTTTCCCTTGTTATCCTTCCAAGGATTCTTACACTCCTTCCTCCAGTGACCATCCTTCCCACACCCATAACAGTTAAGCTTTGTGCTGGAAGGGTTATTCCCCTCCTGATGCCACTCCTTCCTACTCTGGCCGGGTTTTATTTCATGTACTTTCCCTTTTTGTGGGGGCTCTTCCGCCCCTCTCCCGTTCCGGTCGGCCAGGTTCAGCTGTCTGACCACTGCCTCCTCGGTGACCCGGGGGTCTTTCGGGTCAAACCAAAGCTCAGCCTGGGTTTTGATCTGAGGCAAGCTGTTTGCCACTAGGCTACGGAGCCAGTGGGCCAGCTCGTCCCGGTTTAGGTGAGCCCTGTTAAGATCCCCACCACAAGAACCCCTGTACACGGGCCACAGCCTGTCTGCAAAAGCCTGTGGGGTCTCTCCTGCGAGCTGCACTGTTTTCTCCACCCGGGAGAAAGGACTTCCCTCATTCATCCCCATTGCCTCTAAAACTTCCTCTCTGATGGCTGCATACCCATTCTGTCCTCTCTTGCTCTCAGCAGAGAGAGACTGGTATAACCGGCTGTCCAGTGAGAACAGGAGCATTTTTGCCAACTCGGCATCGTCACAGCCGTTGACGCCTGCTGCCTGCTCTACCTCTATGAAGTGAACTGAGGGGTCCCCTTGTTGGGTGAGTTTACTCAGGTGGCTTACCATAACCCTAAGCTGTTGTGTACCGTGGGGAGCCACGAACTGGCTTTGGAGGGGTCCCGCATCCCCGTTATCAGCGGGTGGGCCAAATCTGTCCTGCCGGGCCGGGCACATCGGCCCCGGTCCCAGCCTCTCTTGCGGGGTTTTTTCCACCTCAGCTTCTGCCCCTAACTCCACCCCTTCTTCTTGCCAGACTGCGCTAAAGCTTGGCGCTATGGGTGGTGGTCGTGGGCCCTCCCGCTCCTCAACCGGGTCGTCCCTTGGCGCTATCTTTGGTGTCTGAACCGTTCTCCCCAGGTTCCCTGTAAAGTCGACCTGGGCTGCACTTGGGCTTATGAGGCACGCCACGCCTCTTGCCTTCCTTAGAGCAAGGCTGAGACTCTCTATCTGCTTCTGGCAGGGGCTATGGTCCGCATCCTCAAACCCCTGTGCGCTCATTACCTTATAGGCTGCCTGTAAGCCTTTTACTGTCTCCTCCTGCTCTCTTACTTGTTTTGCCAGGCGGGCATTCTTTTCCCGCAACCTCAGCTCATTGTTCTTGGCCTCAGTGACCTGGCACTGTAAATAATCCTGCCGGGTCTTGTGTTCCCCCACTAACTGCACCCTTTCCTGGTTTAGCGCCTGCAATGCTAACAGTAACTTTTCCCCTGCTAGGGCCTTCGTTTGGACTTCCAGGGCCGACTCCCGAATCTCGGCTGCCTGTGCTTCAATGAGTCTGTCCAAAAGTTGGATCTGTTTCTTGAAGCACATCAGCCAGACTGCCTTTTCTAAGGATTTTTTATGATCCTTCCCTTCTGTCCATTTAGCTGCTGCATCTACCGGGCGCCCAGTTTTTAATAGATTAGTGACCCACTTCTTTTCCATATTCACTTTGCTGAATACATAATCTGAAATCCTCTCTTCCATTACAGTTCTCTCTTCTGAATCAGTGTCTACTGCTTCACAACCCTTTTGCCAAGTCCTTGCCACGGTCGCCATTTGTAGGGTGTGGTTGTGGTAGGAGTCAGCCTTTCCCCTGACTCAGTGAGCGGTTCGAATCGCTCCCACGCCCCAGGTTCAAAACTTGGACTTATTTAGGGGTTGTGAATAAAGATGCAGTAGACCACAGGTTCCAATGAAAGAACTATAACTTTTATTAAAGTTAAAAAGGTAACAAACTTAAACACACTTCACACTTAAACAGGTTTGGGGAGCACACAGTTACAGGCGAGGAAAATGACAGTATACAAGAAAAATAAAAACCTTTATCCCTCCCAAAAATCCCACTTCTAGCTAGGTTTCGGTTTCAGGAGATCAGGGATAATGCTCACCAGACAGGGGTATTAACAGTACGAAATCTAGCCTGGTAAGTCGATGGTGATTCTGGTCATCGAACGTCTTCCTTTACCATGTGGCTTCTGGGCAGTGCTGCGAGAGAGCCTTGTTGTTCCAGCGTAGTCGGCGAGTCGAAAGAGAGCCAGCTCTTGGGTCCTGCTACAGATATAGTCCTTTTTCGCCCCCCCCCCCACACACAAAACTCCTCATGAAAACTGGTTTCGTGATGCAGTGAGTTTTCAGGTGAGGCCTGTTCATTGTCTTTGTTGAAATTTTGATGGGCTTTCAACTATGCTAAACCAAATCAAATGGCTTAGATCCTGTTGTGCTGTTGTTCCATGGAAGCTTGTATTGTTCTCCTGCTTTGGGTTCCTTGCTGGTCCTAGCATTCCTATGGGCTCTGTGTTTTGGGTGGGGCGGCCTTTCCCCGGGGCCTATTGTCCAAATAGTAATGTTTGCTGGTCTTTGAAATCCCAGACCATCCACGTGCCGGACATGTCCAGGCACGTTTCCTTTAAAGTTCCAAAGTCCTTATTTTTTTCCTTTCGATATATTTTTGGGGATCTGCAAATTTTGGAAATCCTACACATCTACCTAAAATAGTGCAGAGAAATGTAGGACAATTAGATTAAACGTTTGTATCTCAACTTTGTGGTTAGGAAAATATATGCAAAATTCCTACTTATTGATCTATGAATCAGTATCAAAGCTCTGAAGTATGGTAGTCTGCAGTTCCATTCATTTCTTCTCATAGCTGGGTGTTCATAGTAATGATAGGAACAACTTAAAAAAAGGAGGGAGGAAATGTGAAACCATTTTTGTGAATGGTTGTAGTTTTTGGTTTGCAATATTGCCCAAATGACTTCCGCAAATCGAAGATAGTGAATATCTTAAAGTAGCAGATCGGTGGACTGTATTAGAACGTTGTAATATATAAGTACTTTGCATCTGTCTTCACTAAAGAAGAGGATGCTACCAATGTCACCGTAAAAGAGAAGGTAGTAGAGAAATTGGATAGGATCAAAATAGATAAGGAGAGGGTACTAAAAAGGTTGTCAGCGCTCAAAGTGGGAAAGTCATCCAGTCCCGACAGGATACATCCTAGGTTGCTGAGGGAGTAAGGGTGGCAAATTTGGAGGCTCTGGCCACAGTCTTCCAATCCTCTTTGGATATGGGAGTGGTGCCAGAGGACTGGAGGTTTGCAAATGTTACACACCTGTTCAAAAAAGGGAAGAGGGATAAACCTGGCAACTACAGGCCAGTCAGCCCAACGTCAGTGGTGAGGAAACTTTGAGAGACAATAATCCAGGACAAAATTAATTGGTACTTGAAAAAATATGGATTATTAAATGAAAGCCAGCACAGATTTGTTAAAGGGAAATCGTGTTTGACTAATTTGACGGAGTTCTTTGATGAAGTAACAGAGAGGGTTGATGAGGGTAGTATGGTTGATGATGTGTATATGGACTTTCAAAAGGCGTTTGATAAAGCACCACATAATAGGCTTATTAACAAAAGAGTTAAAGGGGCAGCGGCTGCGTGGGTGCAAAATTGGCTAAGGGACAGAAAGCAGAGAGTAGTGGTGAACAGTTGTTTTTCAAACTGGAGGGAAATGTTTAGTGGTGTCTCCCAGGGGTTGGTGTTGGGGCCACTGCTCTTTTTGATATATATTAATGACCTGGACTTGGGTATACAGGGCATAATTTTGAAGTTTGCACATGTCACAAAACTTGAAAATGTAGTAAACTGTGAGGAGGATAGTAACAGACTTCAGGAGGACATAGACAGACTGGTGAAATGGGAAGACACATGGCAGATTAAATTTAATGCAGAGAAATGTGAAGTGATTAATTTTGGTAGGAAGAATGAGGAGAGGCAATATAAACTAAATGGTTAAAAAAAAACGGAAAATACTGCGGATGCTGGAAATCTGAAATAAAAACAGAAAATGCTGGAAATATTCAGCAGGTTAGGCAGCATCTGTGGCGAGAGAAACAGAGTTAACGTTTCAGGTCGATGAACTTTTGTCAGAACTGGAAAAAGTTAGAGATATAACAGGAGATATAATAAGCAATTGCAGAGGCAGGGAAAGAGAGAAGGGGAGAAAAGAACAAAAGGGAAGATCTGTGATAGTGTGGAAGGGAGGAGTGATTAAATGACAAAAGGTATGATTGTACAAGGCAAAAGGAGATGGTAATGGGACAAGTAAAGAAACAAAAGATGGGTCTAGAAGAGGTGTAAATGGGAATAGCAGAATCATCAACAGCTGCTGTCTGAAAAAATGGTAGCAGTGATTATGATCTGAAATTGTTGAACTCAATATTGAGTCTGGAAGGCTGTAAAGTGCCTAATCAAAAGATGAGGTGCTGTTCCTCGAGCTTACGCTGAGCTTCATTGGAACACTGCAGGAGACCGAGGACAGAGAGGTCAGAGTGAGAGAAGAGCAGGGAACTAAAGTGACAGGTAAGCGGAAGCTCGGGGTCATGCTTGTGGAGTGAACAGAGGTGTTCCGCAAAGTGGTCACCCAATCTGAGTTTGGTCTCTCCAGTGTAGAGGAGACTGCATTGTGAGCTGCGAATACAGTATATTAAATTGAAAGAAGTACAAGTAAATTGCTGTTTCACCTGAAAGGAGTGTTTAGGGCCCTGGACGGTGGGAAGGGAGGAGGTAAAAAGGCAGTTGTTGCATCTCCTGCGCTTGTATGGCGAGGTGCCGTGGGAAGGGGAGGGGGTGTTGGGGTGATTGAGGAGTGGACCAGGGTGTCGCGGAGGGAACGGTCTTTTCGGAATGCTGAAAGGGTAGGGGAAGATATGTTTGGTGGTGGGATCATGCTGGAGGTGGCAGAAATGGCGGAGGATGATCCATTGAATGTAGACACTGGTGGAAGGTGAGGACAAGGGGAAACCTATCGTGGTTCTGAGAGGGAGGAGAAGGGGTGAAAGCAGAAGTACGGGAAATGGAATGGACACGGTCGGGGGCCGTGTTAACCATGGTAGAGGGGACTCCTCAGCTGAGGAAAAAGGGAGACATATCGAAAGCACTAGTATGAAAGGTGGCATCGTCAGAACAGATGTGATGGAGAAGGAGAAACTGGGAGAATGAAATAGAGTCCTTACAGGAAGCAGGGTAGGAGGAAGTGTAGTCAAGGTAACTATGGGAGTCAGTGGGCTTATAGCGGATGTTTGTTGATAGCCTATCCCCAGAAATGGAGACAGAAAAGTCGAGGAAGGGAAGGGAGGAGTCGGAGATGGACCATGTGAAGGTGAGGTAAGGGTGGAAATTGGAAGCAAAGTGAATAACATTTTCCAGTTCAGGGCGAGAGCAGGAAACGGCACCGATACAGTCATCAATGTACCGGAAAAAGAGATGAGGGAGGGGACCTGAGTAGGACTGGAATAAAGAATGTTCCACATATCCCACGAAAAGGCAGGCATAATTAGGACCCATGCGGGTTCCCATAGCAACGCCTTTTATTTGGAGGAAGTGAGTGGAGTCAAAGGAGAAGTTGTTTATTTATGAAAACAAGTTCAGCCAGTTGGAGGAGGGTGGTGGTGGATGGGGATTGGTTGGGCCTCTGTTCAAGGAAGAAGCGGAGCACCCTCAGGTCATCCTGGTGGGGGATGGAGGTGTAGAGGGATTGGACGTCCATGGCGAAAAGGAGATGGTTAGGGCCAGGAAACTGGAAGCTGTTAAAGTGGCGGAGGGCATAGGAAGAGTCGCGGATGTAGGTGGGAAGAGACTGGACAAGGGGAGAAAAAATAGTCGAGATAGGAAGAAATCAGTTCCGTGGGGCAAGAACAGGCTGAAACGATGGGTCTAACAGGGAAGTCCTATTTGCGGCTCTTGGGAAGGAGGTAGAAGCGGGCTGTGCGGGATTGGGGAACTATGAGGTTGGCGGCCATGAAGGGAAGATCTCCAAAGGAGGTGAGGTCAGTGACAGTCTTGGAAATGATAGCTTGATGTTCGATAGAGGGGTCATGGTCCAGGGGGAAGTAGGAGGAGATGTCAGAGAGTTGGCGTTCAGCCTCCGCAAGGTAGAGGTTGGTTTGCCAAACAACATAAGCGCCACCCTTGTCAGCAGGTTTGATGACAATGTTAGGGTTGGAAACTAAATGGTACAATTGTAAAGGGGGTGCAGGAAATGAGAGACCTGGGGATGTGCGTACACAAGCCTTTGAAGGTGGCAGGACAAGTTGAGAAGGCTGTGAAAAAGGCATATGGGATCTTTGGTTTTATAAATAGAGGCAAAGGGGGCGATTTTCTCAGCCCCGAGGAGGCGGGTTTGGAGGCGGGAAAGGCGGGAAAATCAGAAAAAATGAGTGTGGGTTTGGAACCCGCCTCCAACCCGCCTCCGCGCGATTTTGCCGGTGCCGGTTTTGCAGGGTGGGAAACCGCCTCCAGCTGGCCAGAGAGCTTGTTAAGAGCCTTAAATGGTCGTTAAGGGCCACTCTAATCCTATTTTGAGAGGCCCTCGTTATTTTTCGACCATTTCAGCGTGTTCCACAACCCTCCTAAACCTCGCCAGCTAAACCTGGCGGGTTGACAAGTGGGTGGCCTCCTCACAGCTGCAGCTCCACCATTAAATCGGAGATTTCATCAGGTATTAGTTGCAGGTGGCAGAACTTTACTTTAAAAGGTCTTTCAGCACTTTTAGCAGGCCTTCCGAAGTCGGAGGTGCTGCAGCTTGAACCTATCAACTGTGGGACCTCCTTGGAAGACCCTCTCCCCGCTGCAATGAGCGCTTCCCCAACGGAGGCATCTGCAAGCAGCATGGGAACCATTCATTTTCTTTCTCCATGGACCTCAGATTCGGATGAGGAACATCCACGGCAGCAGCAGAACCAGACAGCTCAGCAGCAGCAACAGCAGGAGCCCCAACCTCCTGCTCAGGCAGCTCAGGAGCAACACCAGCAGGAGCCCCAACCTCCTGCTCACCCACCTGATGCTGCACAGGGCAGAAGGCGCCAGCGCATCGAGGCACCTCGCCGCAGGAGATACTCCCAACAGAGGGTTTACAGACAGAGGATGAGCTACCTCAACATGAGTGAGCAGCAGTGCCAAAGGAGGCTGAGACTTTCGCGAGAGGTTGTCCGAGAGATCTGCGGACTGCTGCAGCAAGACCTGGTGCCCAGAGGAACGGGTGGACACCCCTTACCAGTGGCTGTCAAAGTCACCACCGCACTCAACTTGTTTGCCTCAGGCTCCTTCCATGGATCATCAGCAGACATCAGCGGCATCTCCCAGTCGGCAACCAACAGTTGCATCACGCAGGTTACCGATGCCCTTTTCGCAAAGGCGCACAATTACATCCAGTTCTCAAGGGATCAAGCAAGTGTAACCGCGCGTTCGGTTGGCTTTGCAAATATGGCAAGCATGCCAATGGTGCAGGGCGTCATAGACTGCACATGTGTGGCCCTTAGGGCACCCCATCACAACCCAGCTATCTTTGTCAACCGAAAGGGCTTCCACTCCCTCAACGTACAGCTGGTGTGTAACCACAAGAAGGAGTTCTTGCATGTTTGCGCCAAGTTCTGTGGTAGTTGCCATGACTCTTTCATCCTGCGGCACTCTAGATTTCCTCCGCTTTTAAATCCGCCAAACCAACTTAATGGATGGCTCCTTGGTGACAAAGGCTACCCCCTGAAGAAGTGGCTAATGACGCCGATCAGGAGGCCAGCTAACGAGGCTGAAGAGCGCTACAACGCCAGCCACACTTCGACCAGGTCCATCATCGAGCAAACCATTGGGTTGTTGAATATGCGCTTCCGATGCCTTGACCGATCAGGTGGAGCCCTGCAGTATACACCATACAGGGTCTCCAGAATGGTCGTGGTCTGCTGTACACTGCACAACATCGCACAGCGTCGTGGCTTGCAGCTTCCTGATGAGCAAGTGGCTCAGTTCCAGGCCTCCTCAGATGAGGATAAGGATGAGGAGGAGGAGGAGCAGGAGGAGGAGGAGGAGGAGGAGGAGCTGGAGGAGGAGCAGGAGGAGGACAGAACGCCGGTCTATCGACCAGCAGCAGTGGCAGCACGCGAGCACATGGCTGCCTGTGATGCAAGTGATGAACTTATCCTGGCCAGATTTGCATAGGTTGCCCAAGTTGGCACATGTCCTTGGCTCCATCTTAAGACATCATAGACAATGGACATGACTCTCTGGCCTCCTTTCACTCTGGCCACCAACTTGACAATGCAAATGTTGCGGAGCCTGCAATGTGGAGCTGCCTAAGGCGAAAGAACAGATGCCATGACGCCAACATTTTGCCATCAAATCATTTTAATGCTTTCCAACAGGGATGGGATTTCATCAATACACAGAAACATTCACCCAATCTGCACACAGATCTGGGGGTTAGATCCCTTGCCAGCTGGACCCACACAGCCTTGGTTTCTTTAGGAGGCCTCTTCCTCCCAGATGAGTGGAAGAGCACCTCCCTGCTAGCTCTCACCCCCTCAACCAACATTTGCAGCGCTTCATCCGAGAACCTCGGGGAGGCCCTTGCCTTGGAATTGGACATAGTGGTTTTTCAAAATATGTTGTAGGTGGTGCAGCATTGGCAGAAATCCAGTGGAATGAGCCAAGGCAGCAAGCAGCCCTTAAATGAGGCTGGAATAGTGATGTCAGCAGAGGCGAGTTTCAGTCCCAAAACACTAATTGACCAAGGGCATCCCACACCTCTGAAATCAACTGGCCAATCAGGGGAAAATCGCAATTTTTTCAAACCTATCAGTGGAGGCGGGTTTGGAACCCACCCAAACCGAATCCCGCCTCCAGTGAGAAAATCGCCCCCAAAGAGCACAAAAGCAAAGAGGTTATTCTAAACCATTATAAAACGCTGGTTAGGCATGAAATGGAGTTTTGTGTCCAATTCTGGGCACCACACTTTAGGAAAGATGTCATGGCCTTAGAGAGGGTGCAGAGGAGATTTACTAGAAAGTATCAGGGATGAAGGACTTCAGTTATGTGGAGAGACTAGAGAAACTGGGATTGTTCTCCTCAGAGCAGAGCAGGTTAAAGGGAGATTTGATAGAGGTGTTCAAAATCATGAAGAGTTTTGGTGGAGTAAATAAGGAGACACTGTTTCCAGTGGTAGAAAGGTCGGTAACCAGTGGACACTAATTTAAGATAATTGGCAGTAGTGCCGGGGCGAGGCAATTCCAGCGCTGCACGGCAAATCTGCCCCTCCTCATTGCGTCGCCGCTACCAGTTACCGCTGGGGACCTCACCATCAGGCAGATCGTGAAGTCAGTGAGTGTGAACGCTCACTGGGCGCCCGATCTGCCAAATTCATTTTCGCCCCCTACGTTAGCGCCTCGCCCCGACAGTGACAGGGAGAGGAGGCATCAAGCAGGCGGATGCCGGCTCCAGGACGATATTTAAAGGCATCCTCAGTAATGAGTCGCTGCTGTCAGGTTAGTGCTGTTTCATTGATTCCTTGTCAGTTTGACATTGTGCAACAGTTTAATTCAGTCATTTAAAGGTTGTTTAGTATCAGGAGTGTTGTGGCTACTAACAATTAGTTACATTTATTCTCACAACATATCAAAGTGCTACGCTTGGTTACATTAATGGGGGCTGTACTGGCAGTCGACCTGGCCCTCCAGGATCTATGGTGGAGGGAGTGGAGGCGGCGAGAAAGACTGGAACATGTGCCCAGAGGGAGGAGGAGGGCCATGAGGACTCTCAACAGGAGGCCTTACCCTCCGAGGGTATTCCGAGAGCACTTCTCCTACCTCCAATTAAGCAAGGAGCAGTGTATTAGAAGGCTCCGCTTCAGCAAGAAGGTGGTCACAGAACTCTGCCACCTCCTGCAAATAGACCTCGAGCCTCAGATCAGGGCGACCACAGCTCTCTCAGTGGCAGTCAAGGTCACCGTCACCCTCAATTTCTTTGCCAGCGGAGCCTTACAGTCTGCAACAGGAGATTTAGGTAACATCTCGCAGTTCGCCGTCCATCGCTGCACCCGGGAGGTCACAGAGGCTCTCTACAGTAGGATAAGGGAATACACTTCCTTCCCCACCAGAGAGAAGCAGGATGAGCATGCATGTGGCTTTGCCAGGATAGCGGGCTTCCCCATGGTGCAGGACGCCATTGATTGCACCCATGTGGCTTTGCGGGCACCGCATAACAATCCTGAGATCTTCCGTAACCGCAAAGGCTACCACTCACTTAATGTGCAGTTGGTGTGCGACCACACACAGCGATTCCTCACTGTCAATGCCTGCTATCCTGGCAGCAGCCACGATGCCTTCATCCTGCACCAGACCGGTGTGCCAGCACTCTTCCAGCCATCACGTCAAGCTCGCGGCTGGCTCATCGGAGACAAGGGCTATCCGCTCTCCACCTGCCTCATGACTCCCCTCCGCAACCCCAACACTCCTGCCCAGCACTCATATAATGAGAGCCATGCTGCCACCAGGAACATCATCGAGCAGACCATCGGTGTGCTCAAGCAATGGTTCCGCTGCCTTGACCGCTTGGGAGGAGCCCTCCAGTACTCGGCTGAGTGGGTGTCCCATTTTGTGGTTGGTCTGCTGCATGCTCCACAACTTGGCCATTATGAGGGACCACCTCAGGAAGAGGAAGAGGGAGAGGAGGAGGAGGAGGAGGACGAGGAGGAAGAGGAAGACGAGGAGGACGAACAGGAGCGAGGGAGGAGGCAGCCACTCAATCGGCCTTCTGGAAGGACGGTCCGTGACCGACTCATCAGACTGCGGATCGAATAAATTAAACCCCAGATCCCTGTTGCTCACCACATCCCCATCATTCCATCCCTGTCGCAGGCCATATCACAGCGCTAAGCTGAAATGAGACACACCATAAAAGAATCCAAACTTAATTAATAAATTTATCAATAATCAATGAACACATATTTACACCAAAAATATTAACTATTCACCCTTGTTCAATCCCTTGGTGCCTGTCGTTACTGTGCCTTTGCCTACTCTAGTGCTTTTACGAAGTGTTGGCCCAGTGGCTGCAGCAGACCTGGTGGAAGGCTGCTGAATGTCCATGTGGGAGACTTCAGATGGCTGTGCAGGACGCCCTCGACCAGCTCTGGGCCTGGAAGGCCTGGCTGTAGACTGCACCACCTCAGCATGGGCGGCAGCAGTCTGGGCTGGCTGGATGACAAGCAGCGACAAGGGCAATGGCGGAGTGGCAGTGGTGGGAGCAGGAATGCTGTCATCCTGAGAGAGGACAGCAGCTTCCTGCTCCACTGACCCACTGACCCACTGCCACTCCCTCGGGGCAGCACCTCAGCATCCCTAGCAATCTGTTGGAGCACAGGATGCTGGCCTGCTGTAACACCGTGAAAACCCTGGTCGATGATGGTAGACCCAGCCATGATGGCAACAGTCAGAGCTTGCGTGGCATCAAGCTGAGACTGCATGAGAGCAGTCTGAGATTGGATAACACCAAGCATAGACTGCATTACAGCACTAAGACATTGCACCGCTTCCACCTGTGCTGCAATGGAAGCTGCCAGATCGCCCATCACATGCGGCATCAGGTCTGGGTCGTCACGGTGTCTCTGGGAGTCTACCATCCTTTGCAGACTGGAAATGATGGGCTCCATGGTGTGCGCAGAGCCTTGTGCAATGTTGGAGGCAGACTCCTCCATGCTCCTTATCATTGCTGACAGGCTCTCGGGCACCCTTGCCATTGCACCTACCATCTTGGTGTGCATGTCCATCATCCTTCTTGTGAACGCCTCCCCATCGAGGTCCTCATCTGAGTCCTGTGCAGCAGAACCCATGCATGAACTCGCCCTCCGGGGAGCTGGCCCCCGAGCTACCCTTTCCCCCTGGCCTTGCTGCAGCCCACTCCTCCCCGGTGCCTCACCCTGTGCAGATCCCACTACTATACCAGCCTCTAAAGAACGCGTAGTGCCAGTATCTGAGCTGGTGTCTGCGGGTGAGAGATGCAGTGATGTGGTGTGTTCTTCCTCGTCTTCTTCTCCCGCCTCGCTCTCTACGGTGCCCTCAGGGACAGGCTGCTCAGGTGCTTGCTGATTATCTGAAAGCATAAAGGCACAAGAGTCGGCTTAAGGTGAGGGGAGGGGGGCAGGAAGGAAGGGAGAAAAACATGGAGACAGCATGATTAGCTGGAAAGTGCGAAACGCTTGTGGGGTGAGGGGGAAGTGGGATGTGAGAAGGAGTAGGGATGAACATACCGTTGTTGTCCCCTAGGGGGTCAACGTCGCCGATGTCCACGACGCCCACCACCTGGTGCCCAATAATCTGCAGCACTCGATTCTCCAGCGAAGACAGTGGTTGTGTGTCGGCTTGTTCCCCCGCCTGTGTGCTCCTGCTCCCTCCTGTTGTGAGCTACCTTGGCCTGCAAGAGAAAGGAAAGTGCATGAGTGAGTGTGGAGCAATGTATTTGGGTGATGCGCCTGCCATAGTTGAATAGCTGTCATTGTGTGCAAGGTGTGAGATGTGGGTGTGAGTGTTGGTAGGTAGAGATTGTTGGTGGGTGAATGCTGGGGGGTGTGGTGCTTTGGGCAGTGTGTGAAGATTGTGGCTCAGATGGTATGTAGCATTTGTTGAAGCATTGACTCACCCTGACCACCCGAGTAAGGTCATTAAATTTCTTCCTACACTGTGTGTGGATCCTGGGGACCGCAGTGTTTCCCGAGACATGCTGGGCTACCTCCCTCCACATAGTGCGGAAGACTTGCTGCGAGGGCCTCCTGCCACTACCTGGGTAGAGCACCGCCCTCCGCCTCTCCACAGCGAAAATCAACGCCTCCAATGCCTCATTGTTGTATCTGCGGGCTCTCTCCCTGGGGCGTGGATGTGCCATCACTGCAGCTTCTTGAGTCATCCAGCTCCTTCTACTTGGCCTGCTTGTACTTGCTGAGGCAGCTGCACAGCCAGCAATGAGGTTCTGCAGCATCATTGAACCTCCCCTTTAAGAACTGGAAAGAGCCTGTGGCAATGATGACTTGTGATTCGACTGCACCTGATATTGGTCAGCGCTTTGAGTTTAACGCCACTGAGCTAGGCCATTAGCGCTTGATTTAGCGCTCCCATCTTTTCTTTGTGCAATGAGACTGAATTTTGCGTCCAGTCTGAATCATTAGCGCCTGGGGATAATCCTCAAACTTTTCCAAAGTTAGCCCCCATTCCTGGGCTATAATGAATTTCTCCCCCGGAGTATCTAAATAATCAGTAGATAGGGCTAACTGATGAAATAAAAACCAAGAGGTTACAAAGACAGTTCAGTTATTTCACAGTAATTCATCATTAACTGCTTGCTGATTATAAGTTTATAGTTGTGATCAGTGTCTGAGATTGATATAAATTGGTGAGATTGATTTAGGATTAGACACCTTAGATAAGTTAGATAGCCAGTCTACTGAATAGATTAAAGTTAGGGGTAGAAATTAGGTCGCGCCCCATTTGGGGCGCAAATATCGTCTGGACACAAATATTAGCGCTTGGCGCTAATTATCGGCACTGACTGGAAACTTCACTTTTACCGCCCCGGGAGGTGAGTGGAGCGCTAAAGCAGGCGCTGCACACCTGTCTTAAGGCGCAAAGGCCAAGGAGTGAGGCGCTAACTCAGCGCGCGAGCGCAGCGCAGCTGCTGCCAGTTAGCGAGGGAACACAGACACACTGGCGCCGGCCACTTCTTAAAGCGGGGGGGGGGGGGCCAACTTGCTCCCCAGCCACACCCTGCTCATTGCAGCCTTGAATCTCAGCCTGGAGAGACCTGTGAATCCATTTTGCTGCCAAGCATGGAGAGGATGAGAGAACGCGCTCATCGCTTCACCGAGCGGGCCTTGGATGCTCTGGTTGGTGCAGTGGAGCGCAGACGATGTATGCTCTTCCCTGAGAGTGGCAGGAGGCCTTTGCCACGCGAGTTCAGAAGAGTGTGGAGGGAGGTGGCTCAGAGCGTCTCCTCCAGGAGCATGGTGCCCAGGACCCATACTCAATGCCGCAAAAAGTTCAACGACCTCACTCGGGTCGTCAGGGTGAGTGGCTTTTTCTCAATACCTCTCCATCCCTCCATCTCAACCTCACTCTATGGCCAGAGGGTCTTAAAACCCCAATGCACAACACTCATCCAACACCTATGGCCCTTTCATGAAACACACACACACATTCCACACTTTGCATACAGTAAGGGCTATTCACCTATGGGAGGCACATCAGGCAACACCATGGCTGTATACAGTAAGGGCTATTCACCTATGGGAGGCACATCAGGCAAGACCATGGCTGTATATTTACTCAGATGCTGTCCTTTTTCTTGCAGGCCAAGCTGGCTCATAATAGGAGACAGCAGCAACGGACAGGTGGAGGGCGGCCTCAGCTGCAACCCCTCAGCGATCTTGAGGAGCGCGTCCACAGGATTGTGGCAAGCCGGGTGATCGGTCCCGTCGCCACTGGAGACGCCGACCCCGTTCTGGACAGCAATGGTAAGGTCATCACCTTTTTGTCCTCTGTCCTTCCACTTGTCCCTCACAACACCAGCCTTTGACACTTTCAATCCAACTTACTAACTCGCTGCACTTATTCCTCCCTTACTGCCCCCCTGTCCTCACGCTAAAGCCACTCTTGTACCTCCCTGCTTTCAGATGGTGATTCACCAGCTGAGGAGACTGGCCCTGAAGCTGCCACTGGGAGTGATGCTGCAGCTGAGGAGGAAGAGGAAGCCAGAGCATCAGTGCCACCCTCTCCCGAGGAAGCCCATGCCCACACTGGGAACAGGCCTTCCCCGGAGGGGAGCAGGGGGGAAGGGGCTGATGAGGGTGAAGCTCCAGGACCCAGCGGGCTGCAGCAACGCCATGGGGGGTGGTAGGGAAGAACGGGGGCCTTCTCCCCAGAGGGAGAGTATGCCAGACACTCCTACTGCAATGGACGCAGAGGAGGAGCGGCTGATCGCAGAAATGAACACCCAGGCGGTGGGCATGCACACTGAGCTCATGGGTGCAGTGGGAAGGGTGCCCGAATGCATTGAGTCACTGGCAAGGAGTGTGGAGCACTTCGCTGTAGCACAGGCGGATGCCACACTAATGCTTAGTGCTGAAATTCAGTCACTGGCTGCCGTGATCCCATCTCTGACTGCTCTCATACAGACTCAGATTGAGGCCACGCGAGCACAGACTGCTGCCAACCTCGATGGTTCGAGCACATGTCCCCGGGGCTGTCACCGCGCCGCAGCAGGCCAGCAATCTGTTCTCCGGCAGATTGCTCCGGATGCTGAAGTGCTGCCCCGTGGGAGTGCCAGTGTGTCGGGCGAGCAGGGAGTTGCTGTCCTCTCTCACGATGACAGCATTCCTGCTGCCAACACTGTCACTTCTCCACTGCACTTGCCACCGCCTGTAGGACAGACTGCTGCCGCCCATGCAGAGTTGGTGCAGTCTGCAGCCGGGCCCTCCAGGCCCAGAAGTGGTCGAGGCCGTCCTTCAGGGGCATCTGCAGTGTCAGGGTCTGACGAGCAGCAGCCTTCCACCAGCCTTGCTGCAGCCACTGAGGTCCCATTACTGAGGAGCAGTAGGGTTAGAAGGGGGGAAGTGCGCAAGGGAAGGAGATCACCCTCGAAGGGCAAAAAGTAGGAGGTGTGACAAAATGCTGGTCATTTTTTTATTAAAGGTCGAGGTTCATGGTCCAACTTTTGTTTAGTGTTTTGGACATTATCTCCAGGTTGTGAGAACCAGTTATGTTATTGACTGTTTTTTTGTGTTTATTTCTATGAGTTTGTCATGAGGAATTGACACACACAGAGTTTGTAAAATAAATAAGTTTCTGTATTCAAAATATACATGGTTGGTGGTTGGAATTATTGGTGCCTTGGCCGGCTTAGGGGTTGCGTGCTGGGTTCATTAATGTTGGTAGCAATGGCAGGGGCCCTAGAAGCGGCTTGCTATTAGCCGTTCACGGACGGCCCTTGCAGTTTGACCATTGTGGGCCGCCCTCCCGCTTTGGTGCTGCTGATGATCATCGTCCTCGTCCTCTTCCTCCTCTTCCTCCTCCTCCTCTGGTGGTGCTCCAAGGCCTGGTGGCATTGGCTGGGTCCTGAGGATTGCCATGTTATGCAACATGCAGCACACGACTACGAAGTTCGATACTCGCTCAGGCGAGTACTGCAGGGCTCCTCCGGAATGGTCCAGACAGCGGAACCGTTGTTTCAGCACGCCGATTGTGCGCTCAATAATGTTCCTGGTTGCTTGATGGCTTTCATTGTACCGCAGCTCAGCAGGGGTGTTGGGCGTACGGAGCGGTGTCATCAGCCAGGTGCTCAATGCATACCCCTTGTCCCCGAGAAGCCAACCAACTGGCTGATGCGGTGCCTCGAAAAGTTCTGCCACAGTAGTCTGGCGCAGGATAAAAGCATCGTGGCAGCTGCCAGGATAGTGGGCATTGACAGCGAGTATCAGCTGTCTGTGGTCACAGACCAACTGGACATTCAAGGAATGGAACCCCTTTCTGTTCCTGAATTCCTCGGCATTCTCACGCGGAGCACGCAAAGCCACATGCGTGCAGTCAATGGCGCCCTGCACCATGGGGAAGCCCGCTACCCTCGCAAAGCCCAGAGCGCGGTCACGCTGCTTGTCTGGGGTCATGGGGAAAGAGATGAACTCTCGTCTCCTTCTGAAGAGGGCATTTGTGACCTGCCGGATGCAGCAATGCACCGCGAACTGGGAGATATTGGCGAGGTCCCCAGCAGCAGCTTGGAATGAGCCAGTGGTGTAAAAGTTCAAAGCCACTGTGACCTTCACTGCCACCGACAGAGACGTCCTGGACCTCAGTTGAGGCTGCAGATCTGGCTGCAGCAGGTGGCAGAGCTCAGTGACCACCTCCTTGCTGAATCGCAGCCTTCGCAAACACAGCTCCTCGGACATATGGATGTAGGAGAGCTGTTCACGATATACCCTGGGAGGGTAAGCTCTCCTATACATACGCCTGATGGCCCTCCTCCGTCTGGCCATCATTGCCACTCTCTCTCTGCGTCTCTGTATCCTCCGATTCAGCTGGAGCAGGACGACGCCCCCAATCAGTGCAGCCCCCATATTCTCTTTGCAAGCAAAGTAATGAGGGACAGCAACTAAAGTAGCAGCAGAGTTAGGATCAATAGGCAAAACTACCTCACAAAGCGTTGAGTCAATGTAGAAGTCTCTCTCTCTCTCTCTCCGAATCTCTCTCTCTCTCTCAGAACGAGTGGTGCATAAATGTCGACCACAGAAAAAGACAGGAAGAGGCCCCCTTTAAATAGCGCCCCCCCCCCCAGCCCCACAGCGATTGATAGCGTTCCAGTCTTCTGGTCGTTGGAAGCGCCAGGCGGTAAGGCAGGGGGCGCCACTCAATTTCCGCTCCGGGGCGCCACAAGGGCGTTGCACCATGGAATGACGTCACAATCTGCGCGCGCAGGTGGTCGCAGCGGTAAGTTTTAGCGCCGCCGCACAATCTCAAGTTAAGTTCTCGAGCGGCGCAAACATTGCTGCGCCCGGGCGTTAGCGGCTTTGCGCCCCATTAGCGCCCTCTTAAGGCGCTAACGGGAGGCGCAACCAACTGAATTTTTACCCCTATATGCTTGTAGTTAACTATGTTTCCAGAGCTTATATGACCTTGTCTTTGTGAACTGGAATGGATGAACTGGTTGTGTCCTCTTCCTCTGGGAGGATGGTGTTAGCCTTCTGAGAACCATTGTCTGTAGAGGTGATATCCATTCCTCCTAGGTCCTCTGCTCTTGGGTACCTTCTGTGCTGGTAGCTGTACCTGGACACGCTGGCTTAAATCTCACATCCCTTGAACTTGGAACTTGTACATCTAAGTGACACATTTATATCTGACTGGTATAGCCATACAATCTTAACTTCTGTAACCTCTCTTTCTCTTTTGGAGATGCACTTCCCGATTTTACAGGGACACCCTTCTACATATACTAAACACATAGGGGGAAAAATTGGGTTGCACTGCGCCTCCTGTTAGCGCCCTAAGAGGGCACTAACGGGACGCAAAGCAACTAGAGCCCGGGCACGGTGCCGCCCACGCCTCCTGCAAAATTCAGCGGGACGTTAGTGGCGGCGCTAACCGGTAGCGATGACGTCATCGCCGTGCGCAGTGCCCCGCTCGCGCCCCAGCCGCGATCTTCGGGAACGCCCCCTGACTTACTGCCGGACGCTATGTCCGACGGGGTCAGGGGGGCCCACTTGCAGCCAGGGAGGCGCAATTTAAAGGCGAGGTGCGGGGTGGTCATTTTTGTTGCTGGCCGCCTGCCAGCACCCGCATGCGCTCCTGTCCCCGACCTCTTGAACGCCCCATACCCCTCCCCGCATGGAGTGCTGGCTGCGCTCCAAGAGCTGGCACTTCTCTTGAGTGCCGGGCTCTTTTGCCGTCACTCCTGATCCCTGGGGGCCCAGCTGGGCCCTGGGTTGCACTGCACAAGGCACCTCCCCTTTAAGAAGGGGAGGAAGGCCTGTAATACCGTGGTGCAACATGCCACGGCGTGAGGCGCTGAGGCACATAGTGCCGCAATATTGACCCACAGCGCCCCAAGAGGGATGCGGGGCGCTTCCAGTAGTGCCCTGCTTCCCTCTTGGGGCGCAACCACTTAAGTTCCGGCGCGGGGATGCTAATTTCTCCGGGGAGCTTAACCCGGCGAAGTTAGCACCCCAAATGGGGCGCTACTCAATTTTTAGCCCATAACTTCTACACATTTCTACTATAAAAACTGCTGCAAGAACTATTAAAAGTACTAGAAACATAGAATCTAGGAGCAGGAGTAGGCCATTCGGCCCATCGAGCCTGCTCCACCATTCAATACGATCATGGCTGATCATCCAAATCCAGTACCCTGTCCCTGCTTTAATCCCCACAGTACACATATCCCACCCTACCCCCGTAACCCCACATATTTAATTCCCCCTAACATATCCCATCCTATCCCCACATATTTAATCCCCCCCTAACACTAAGGGTCAATTTATCAAAGCCAAATCAACCTAACCCGCACATTTTTGGACTGTGGGAGGAAACCAGAGCACCCGGAGGAAACCCACGCAGACAATGTGCAAACTCCACACAGATAGTCACCCGAGGTCAGATTCGAACCCGGGTCCCTGGCGCTGTGAGGCACCAGTGCTAACCACTATGCCACCGTGTTGCCCACTGAACTAAGAACTGAAGACTGAGGACTATTGTGTCAAAAACACCATATTCTATGGCTGGAATTTTCCGGGGGGGTCAGCGGGTGGGATCGGTGGCGGGTCAGGGGGGAAATTTTATTTTTTTCACAGCCACCATCTAGTTGACAGATCATTCACAGGCTTTTTTAACTTACCTTTTCACTTTAACTTCATGGCCACGGGTACCACGATGTTTGGGGACAACGGCTGTCAACCTGAGGCAGGAGTTCAGTGGCCATTGCTCCAGCTGATTACTTGACAGCTTCAAATGTCAAGTCAAAGCTCCCACCTGACAGATCATCACTTTCCTCAGCCACAAGCTGTTTCTCAGTCCATTTCCAGCACAGATTCTGCAGGCTTTCCACTTTCCACTCTCCATCCACGCTTACCTCATTGGAAGAACTCTCTCATTATTGACCGAATGCTTCTGTCATCTCTACTTCACCTGCCATCTATTCCATCAATGTGCCCTTTAAACTGTCTCACCTTGGTCCTCAGAATCTGACCACAATCAGCCCCAACACCAGCAGCACCAGGCACACCAGCAGTACCAACAACAACACCAACCTTCTCCGCAATCACCTGATGCTGCACAGGACAGAGGGCATCAGCACCCGAGCACATTGCTACCTGGGAGGCAGATTTACTTCACTTGACGCTGTACACCCTGGCTGCAACATGATGCGCCAGGTTGGCACCACCCTACACCAACACCATAAAGCATCCCAACAATGTTGAAGACATTCCTTTCACACCACCATTGCGGGAGGTACCGTTACGTCTCACCATTCACTGCAACTCACTAAGCCACTTCCAAAGGTGCACAGAAATCTGTCCAAGAACGGAAAGTGTTGAAAATAAAGGTTTCAATGTTTGACAGCTGAATTTCAGAGGTGAGGTGAGAGTGACTGCCCTTGACATCAAGGCAGCATTTGACTGAGTGTGGCATCAAGGAAACATAGAAACATGGAAAATAGGAGCAGGAGTAGACCATTCGGGCCTTCGAGCCTACTCCACCATTCAATATGATCATGGCTGATCCTCTATCTCAATACCATATTCCCGTTCTCTCCCCATACCCCTTGATGCCTTTTGTGTCTAGAAATCTATCTATCTCCTTCCATACTTAAATATATTCAGTGACTTGGCCTCCACAGCCTTCTGTGGTAGAGAATTCCACAGGTTCACCACCCTCTGAGTGAAGAAATTTCTCCTCATCTCAGTCCTAAATGTCCTACCCCATATCCTGAGACTGTGATCCCTCGTTCTAGACCCCCCAGCCAGGGGAAACATCCTCCCTGCATCCAGTCTGTCTAGTCCTGTCAGAATTTTATACGTTTCAATGAGATCCCCTCTCACTCTTCTAAACTCTAGTGAATACAGGCCTAGTCGACCCAATCTCTCCTCATACGACAGTCCTGCCATCCCAGGAATCAGTCTGGTGAACCTTCGCTGCACTCCCTCTATGGCAAGTATATCCTTTCTTAGGTAAGGAGAGCAAAACTGCACACAGTACTCCAGGTGTGGTCTCACCAAGGCCCTGTATAATTGTAGTAAGACATCCTTGCTCCTGTACTCAAATCCTCTTGCAATGAAGGCCAACATACCATTTGCCTTCCTAACTGCTTGCTGCACCTGCATGTTTGCTTTCAGTGACTGGTGTACAAGGACACCCAGGTCCCTTTGTACATCAACATTTCCCAATCTAGCACCATTTAAATAATACTCTATCTTTCTGTTTTTCCTACCGAAGTGGATAACTTCACATTTAATCCACGTTATACTGCATCTGCCATGTATTTGCCCACTCACTCAACTTGTCTAAATCACCTTGAAGCCTCTTTGCATCCTCCTCACAACTCACAATCCCACCTAGTTTCGTGTCATCAGCAAACTTGGAATTTTACATTTGGTTCCCTCATCCAAATCATTGATATATATTGTGAATAGCTGGGGCCCAAGCACTGATCCCTGCGGTACCCCACTAGTCACCGCCTGCCACCCCGAAAAAGACCCATTTATTCCTACTCTCTGTTTCCTGTCTGTTAACCAATTTTCAATCCATGCCAGTATATTACCCCCAATCCCATGTGCTTTAATTTTGCGCACTAACCTCTTATGTGGAACTTTATCAAAGGCCTTCTGAAAATCCAAATACACCACATCCACTGGTTCTCCCTTATCTATTCTACCAGTTACAACCTCAAAATACTCCAGTAGTTTTGTCAAACATGATTTCCCTTTCATAAATCCATGTTGATATTTTCTAAGTGTCCTGTTATCACATCCTTTATAATAGACTCCAGCAATTTCCCTACTACTGATGTTAGGCTAACGGGTCTGTAGTTCCCAGTTTTTTCTCTCCCTCCTTTTTTAAATAGTGGGGTTACATTTGCCACCCTCCAATCTGCAGGAACTGTTCCATAATCTATAGAATTTTGGAAGATGAAAACCAATGCATCCACTATTTCCATGGCTACCTCTTTTAATACTCTGGGATGCAGATTATCAGGCCCTGGGGATTTATCAGCTTTCAGTCCCATTAATTTCTCCAGCACTATTTTTTTACTAATACTAATTTCCTTTAATTCCTCCTTCTCACTAGCCCCTTGGTTCCCTAGCATTTCTGGAAAGTTATTTGTGGCTTCTTCTGTGAAGACAGAACCAAAGTATTTGTTTAATTGCTCTGCCATTTCCTTGGTCCCCATTATAAATTCTCCCATTTCTGACTGTAAGGGACCTACATTTGTCTTTACTAATCTTTTTCTTTTTACATACTTGTAGAAGCTTTTACAATCCGCTTTTATGTTCCTTGCAAGTTTACTCTCATACTCTATTTTTCCCCTCTTAATCAATCTCTTGGTCCTTTTTTGTTGAACTCTAAACTGCTCCCAATCTTCAGGCTTGCTACTTTTTCTGGCAACTTTATATGACTTCTCTTTGGATCTAATACTATCCTTAATTTCTTTTGTTAGCCATGGTTGGGCCGCTTTTCCTTTTGTGTTTTTGCACCAGAAAGGAATGTATAACTGTTGCAATTCATGCATTCGTTCCTTAAATGTTAGCCATTGCCTATCCACCGTCGTGCCTTTTAATGAAGCTCTCCAATCTATCATAGCCAACTCACTCCTCATACCTTCGTAGTTTCCTTAGTTTAGATTTAGGACCCTAGTTTCGGATTGGACTTCTTCACTTTCCATTTTAATGAAGAATTCTATCATGTTATGGTCACTCTTCCCTAAAGGACCCCGCACAACAAGATTATTAATTAACCCCTTCTCATTGCACAATACCCAATCTAGGATAGCCTGTTCCCTAGTTGGCTCCTCAACGTACTGGTCTAAAAAACCATCTCGTACACACTCCAGGAATTCATCCTCCACAGTATTATTGCTAATTTGATTTGGCCAGTCTATATGTAAGTTAAAGTCACCCATGATTACTGAAGTACCCTTGTTACACGCATCTCTAATTTCCTGTTTGATGCCGTCCCCTACATTACCACTACTGTTTGGAGACCTATAGACAACTCCCACCAATGTTTTCTGCCCCTTGGTGCTTCTTAGCTCCACCCAGACTGATTCTACATCTTGATTTTCTGAGCCAATATCCTTTCTCACTATTGTTCTGATTTCATCCTTTACTAACAAGGCCACCCCACCTCCTTTTATTTTCACCTGTCCTTCCTAAATATCGAATATCCTTGGATATTCAGCTCCCAGCCTTGGTCACCCTGCAGCTATGTCTTCGTGATCGTAATTATATTGTATCCGTTTACATCTATTTGCGCTGTTAATTCGTCTACCTTATTACGAATGCTTCGTGCATTCAGATACAGTGCCTTTAGATTTGTCTTTAACATTTTTAGACATCTTAACATTTTTTTTGTACTGTGGCCCGATTTGTCTTATCCGGACCCTATTTGTTCGTTCACTCCTTTGTTTGTACGCTCTGTCCCTTCCTGACACAATCTGGTTATCCTTACCCCAATCACTTTCCTGCACTGCTTCCTTGTCTTTTCTCTTTAGCATTCTAGATTTCACTCCACCAGGACCCTCCCCCCGCCCCCCCTTATTTAGTTTAAAGCCCTATCTACCTCCCTAGTTATTCGATTCGCTAGAACTTTGGTACCAGCATGGTTCAAGTATAGTCAATCCCAACGGAACAGCTCTCTCTTTCCCCAGTACTGGTGCCAGTGCCTCACGAATCGATACCCACTTCTCCCACACCAATCTTTGAGCCACGCATTCATCTCCCTGATCCTATTGACCCTATGCCAATTTGCTCGTGGCTCCGGTAATAATCCAGAGATTATGACCTTTGTGGTTCTGCTTTTTAATATAGTCCCTAGCTGCTCAAACTCTCTCAGCAGAACCTCTTTTTTTGTCCTACCTATGTCGTTGGTACCTACGTGGACCATGACAACTGGATCCTCCCACTCCCACTCCAAGTTCTTCTCCAGCCCGGAGGAGATGTCCTTTACCCTGGCACCGGGTAAGGAGCCCTAGTAAAACTGAAGTCAATGGGAATCAGGGGGAAAATGCTCCACTGGCTGGAGTCATACCTAGCACAAAGGAAGATGGTTGTGGTGGTTGAAGGTCAATCATCACAGCCCCAGGACATCACTGCAGGAGTTCCTCAGGGCAGTGTCCTAGGCCCAACCATCTTCAGCTGCTTCATCAATGATCTTCCCTCCAACATAAGGTCAGAAATGGGGATGTTTGCACAGTGTTCAGTGCCATTCACAACTCCTCAGATAATGAAACAGCCCATGCCCGCATGCAACAAGACCTGAACGACGTTCAGGCTTGGGCTGATAATTGGCAGGTAACATTCGCGCCAGAGAAGTGCCAGGCAATGACTATCTCCAACAAGCGAGAGTCTAACCACTGCCCCTTGACATTCAATGGCATTACCATTGTCAAATCCCCCACCATCAACATCTTGGGGGTCACCATTGACCAGAAACTTAACTGGACCAGCCACATAAATTCTGTGGCAACAAGAGCAGGTCAGAGGCTAGGTATTCTGCGGCGAGTGTCTCACCTCCTGACTCCCCAAAGCCTTTCCACCATCTACAAGGCACAAGTAAGGAGTGTGATGGAATACTCTCCACTTGCCTGGATGAGTGCAGCTCCAACAATACTCAAGAAGCTCGACACCATCCAGGACAAAGCAGCCCGTTTGATTGGCACCCCATCCACCACCTTAAACATTCACCCCCTCCACCACCGGCGTACCGTGGCTGCGGTGTGTACCATCTACAAGATGCACTGCAGCAACTCGCCAAGGCTTCTTCGGCAGCACCTTCCAAACCCGCGACCACTTCCACCTAGAAGGACAAGGGCAGCAGGCGCATGGGAACACCACCACCTCCAAGTTCCCCTCCAAGTTACACACCATCCTGACTTAGATGTATTTCGCCGATTCTTCATCGTCGCTGGGTCAAAATCCTGCAACTCCCTACCTAACAGCACTGTGGGAGTACCTTCATCACATGGACTGCAGCAGTTCAAGAAGCGGCTCACCACCACCTTCTCAAGGGCAATTAGGGATGGCCAATAAATGCTGGCCTTGCCAGCGACGCCCACATCCCATAAGTGAATAAATTAAAAAATATTAATAGAAAATTTTCTTGAACATTAGATAAAACACCGAAGTGGCTACCCTTGTGTGTTGTTAGTTGGTATGATTGCACTAGGATGAGGGTGAGTGTGAGGGGTGGCTAGTGAAATGGAGATGTGATAATGTAGATAGAGAGGGATGGGGGGAGGTGCAAGGTGAGTTGGTGTGAGTAAGAATGTGCAGGGGCAGGGTAGGGAAGGCAGAGTGATGGGGATGTGATGAGAGGCACAGCAGGATGAGGTTGAGTGTGGCTTTGTACTAACGTTTCGTGATCTAATGAGATCATTGAAAGGTTTCTGCCACTTCACTCAGGTCCTCCTGACGACATCCCTGCTTGTGACCTCCTCTGCAATGTGTCTTCCGCCCATCGGAAGGGACGAGGACATCCCTGCGTGCTCTGGAGGGAGTCATGGGAGAACCTGGGTGCAGCCCTGCACCTCTGTGCAGTCATTGTCAGTGTTTGCAGCACTTCAATGCTGTAGAACATTGACAGCTCAAATGTTAAAAGAAAGTTGGCCATGGTGCCTTTAAGGAAACCGACTGATGACATATCATAAATGATGTCACCAGACCCGCTTCCTCTAATTGGACCGGGAAAAGCGCTAGGTGGGCTTAACAAGCTCTATCAACATAAAACAATTTTCCAGAGCAGGATGGAGCCAGCAGTGGGGTCAGGACCCGCCACCGACATCACCCGCCCCAGACCCGCCAAGGTAAGGAAAAACTCGGCCTATATTTTTAATCTACAAAGAAATATCCTCAATTCAACTGACCAATCTGGATGAGATAAGAGTTCAGCCCTTTTGGTGTCAATCACCTCACTCCGCCATGTTGGTACCTCTTTATACAGTACTTACAAATCAATGAAGTATTTGAAGTATTCAATGAAGTCACATAGAGAGGCCAGGTCACTGGTTTACTCTCTAGTTTCTCAGGTCTTTGCTCACAAAGGGTTTGAAACAGGTCCAGATTATGCAGGAAATCTTTATGTACCCCTTACGAGCCATCTCCAGGCCTATGGTCTTGATGGCTTGTATTCTATCCCTGCCAGGAAATGTTTTGCTTGTATAAGCCTTAATGCATTATCCTTTCCTTTCTCAGCATTCAGTCTGACTACTGACTCCATTTTAAGGACACATTTAACGACAACAAATTGCATTTATATAGCACCTTTAATGTAGTAAGACGTTCTAATCCACTTCACAGGAATGTTAGCAGACAAAATGTGACACTGAGCCACATAAGGACATATTAGGACAGGAAAGAGGTAGGTTTTAAGGAGCATCTTAAAGGAGGAGAGGGAAATAGAGAGGCGGAGACCTTAAGGGAGGGAATTCCAGAGCTTAGGGCCTAGACAACCGAAGGCACGGCCGCCAATGAAGGGGCGAAGGAAATTGGAGTTGCACAAGAGGCCAGAATTGGTAGAACGCAGAGTTCTCGGAGGGTTGACGGGCTGGAAGAGGTTACAGAGATTGGGAGGGTGAGACCATGGAGGGATTTGAACACAAGGATGAGAATTTTAAATTTCAGGCGTTGCTGGACCAGGAGCCAATATATGTCAGCAAGCACAGGGGTGATGGGTGAATGGGACATGGTGCGAGTCAGGATATGGGCAGCAGAGTTTTGGATGAGCTGAAGTTTATGGAGAGTGGAAGATGGGAGGCTAGTCAGGGGAGCATTGGAATAATCGAATGTGGAGGTAACGAAAGCATGGATGAGCATTTCAGCAAATAGGCTGAGGCAGTGGTGGAGATGGGCAATATTACTAAGGTGGCAGTAGGCAGCCTTGGTGATAAAGAGGATATGGGGTCGGAAGCTCAGGGTCAAATAGAATGCCAAGGTTGCGAACAGTCTGGTTCAGCCTCAGGCAGTGACCAGGGAGGGCAATGGAATCAGTGGTTAGGGATTGGACTTTATGATGGGGGCTGAAGACAATGGCTTCGGTCTTCCCAATATTTAATTGGAGGAAATTTCTGCTCATGTCTGATGAGCAGCGTGATAAATCAAATTCAACTCTTGGGGCATCTCTCCTACAACGTGCACAGTTTACTGTGTTACCTCAACCCAATAATTGTGTTGCAGTCTGCTCCTCTACATGTTACAACATAATCAAAAATACTTTTGCCCTTGGTTGTTCCATGACTGAAAGACCTCGCATGTGGGATGATTATGTAAGCATAACACCCTTAAGTTTGATAAATGACTAAACTAAAATCTAATTACTGCAGTTAATTGACCACAAATTTGCAGCTTTTCTTGTGCATCCCTTGTTTGATAGGTACAGATGCTCGTATATCTGGACCACTGTGACTGCATGTTTAGCTTGACTCAGCACCCACTGACAGCTGTCACTCAGCTGGGTAACACTGAGGCAATCTAGCAGTAACTTATTCCAAAAGGTTTTAGAAGGTACAAGTGTTTGGTGATTTTACTTCTGTCTCCTGAGACTAAAGCTGTGCTATAGTTGTTCGTATGATTAAAAATTCATCATTGTCTGAAAGCAGCATTCCACATCACACATCTCACCACATGGTATTTCAAAAATAAAATGCCTACCCTTTTGAAGATACAGTTAAAAGAATTTCCACTTTTCAGCAAAGGTGTAATTGTCATTGAGACAATCAGGGCAGTTTCAGAAATAGTCCTCAGAAGCCTATTTCTCTGCCTTTTCTGACAGCTAAAAAGTAAGAGAATTGCCTCAAATCAGGTTTTCCATGTAGTTTCTCTGCAGCCTGACATTTTACAAACTTCACATTACATTTGGAATTACTCAGAAATTTGAAACTGGATTCTTCATGCTAATCAACAACACCTCAGAAGCTGCTGTCTCAGAATGTTTTATGGATCACAGAAATGAGATTAACCCTCAACAACCGTAATACAATTTCCACACTACAACATTTATTTATAGCAAGGTTAGCATTTTCTGGGGTTGGAAGGAGAACACTAATTGGCAGTCTGCCACGCGCCATTAAAATCCTTTGAGCGCAATTTTTCTTGTCCTTTGCAATCTGTTTCTCGGTGTCATATTTTAACTTGATTGAGCTGTCTCGCACTATGCATTGTTTCATGAAATATTGCATTTGTATTAAACTTAAACTTTGTGTTTTTGCTTATTTTGTTCTAGTAGATGCTTAACAGGTGGTGCAGTTTTTAAAGGTCAAGATGCACTGAATCTACAACTTCAAATCTTCACGAGCCCTGCCAAATATCTATGGCTCTTCCATCCTTTCAGAGTTAACTAAAATAAAATCTCAACCAACAATTTTCTCTTTATTTAGATAAAATATTCTACTCTTCCAATTTTTAGCACATTAGCTGAACGCTATTGGTGATCATAGTTCACTGGTCCTGGTGGGTTTTAAGGATTTGGACACATGGAAAGTATTTGATATTATAGGTCATAAAATACTCACTGCTTTAAGCTTGGTAATATGGCAATTTGTGGTTCAAATCTTACTTTACTGGCCGATTTTAATGGACATTATCGAATGCATTTGTATTTACATATAATTACATAGGAATTACAACACGAAAGCAGGCTGTTTGGCCCAAACAATCTGGCTCTGATACATACTCAGGGCCGGGAAGAGAGTGGGGGGAGGACTTTCGGATGAGAAATCCAGAAGTAAGGATTTCCTGGACTTCCTGCTGAAACTAAATGTAGAACGTCTTTTAAATTTTTTCAAAAGGTTTCCCACTCGACAGTCAGCTAGATTGACAGGTTGACAGCTGGGGTCAGAAGTCAGCGGGGGAGGGTCATCGGAAATCGGGGGGGGGGAATCGAACATCGCGGTGGGGGGGGGTGGGCATATGGACATCATGGGATGAGGGGATTCGGATATCGTGGGGGGTGAATCAGACATCTAGGGGAGCAGGGTTCGGCCGATCGTAGTGAGGGGGGGGGGGGGGGGTTTCGGCCGATTGCGAGGGTCTGATCGCGTGCAGGTAAGCTTGTTGAGCCGGGTGGAAACATTCCTGCTCCTCCTGGCCCACAAGCAGTGCAATAAAAACACTTAACTTATGGATCCAGCCCTTCTCGTCTCCTTTTACCTGCCAAGAATACCGGCCTCCATGTGTTCAAAATAAAGATTTAGTTCAAATGAAGGCACGCAGACTCCTTAAAAGATTTTGGTGACTGGCCCGCCTCCTGAGAGCAAATTGGTGTCCAACTCACCGCCATTAAAACCAAAAGTAGGCAGGTTGGGGTCGAGTTTCGGAATATTCAAATTTTTACCTTCCCATCCGCCCTCAACCCACCCGTCCTTGGGGGTTAAAATTCCCTCCTTTGTGTTGATATTTATCCTCAATGTGAGCAATAGTCCTAATCTCATGTGCTTGCTCAGCTCCCATATCCTTTTATTCCCCTTTCTTTCAACCGCCTATCTAATCTATTCTTAAATGTTGACATGGTCTCTGTTTCAATCATTAACTCTGGTCGTGCATTCCACAGGCCAGGTAGTGTTTCATAATAATTTCCAGATCCTCTTTTCTCTATTTTTGTAAAACAAAAGCAAAATACTGTGGATGCTAAAAATTCCGAAATTAAAAACAGAAAATGCTGGAAACATGCAGCAGGTACCACTGCTCCCATTTTCTCTCCGACAGCAGGTGCTGGTAATGGAGAATGGCTGCACCAGAGCCACTGGGAGTGGAGGAGGTGTGGGCTGGTGCTTGGGGTGAGGAACCCCGATTGGTACACGGCTGGCTGGGTGGTTTGCACCCTTATGGTCTACCTGCCTCTCTTCTGCCAATTTCCCAGTCCAGGGGAGCCTTCTCTTTGCCAGATTAACTATGCTTCCCTCCCACTATGCTATTCTGCTGTAACCATTTACACCTCCGCTGGACACATCTTTTATTTCTTTACTTGTCCCAATATCTCTTCCTTTTGCCTTGCACCATCATCCCTTTTGTCATTTAATCACTCCTGCCCTCCAACCTACCATTGTCCATTACCTGCCCCACCTGCCCTTGCCATTTTCCCTGCCTCTGTATTTGCTTAAATTAAGTTCATCTCTAACATCTTTCAGTTCTGATGAAAGGTCATCGACTTGAAACGTTAACTCTGACCTGCTCAGTGTTTCCAGCATTTTCTGGGGTTTTTTTGTTCCTGATTTACTTAAAATGTGTAATAAGGCTGGAGTTTTTTTTATGCCTCAGATAAACTGGTAAATTTCCCAGTGGTCAGTCAATTTAACATATTCAGGTTAGCTCTTGGCTCATAGTTAGCCTGGCACTGAGAACTCAGTGGGAATCAGGTGAATTGCACTATGGGAAAATTAAAAGGGAAGTCACCACTCAAAGGTAAGTGGCAGGAAATATGGGAACATAAATTGAAAAATCCTCTATAAAGGATGTATGCAGGAAAATCAGTGGCTGTCAAAATAAATCTGGAGGCAACAATTTCATCTATGTGCAAATAATGGAACGTAAGCTTTTTTCTTCAGGTTTTTCTGAAAGCTATTTTCAATGAAGGTGGTTAGGTAATACCTGGTCACAAGTGCTGTGGTCACGGCAGAAACCAGTGCAGCATCGACTGCTGGTTGAATAGCTATCTTGTAGCAAACACTCAGGAGGGAAATTGGTCAGTAGCTCGCTATTAACTGTGAATCCTTGCCTGGCTTAAGTAGGCCAATGATCTTTGCTTGTCATCATCCTGCTTCAGTCTTCAAGGACGGAATGAGGGAAGAAAACTGAAAGCCCAGTACAAGCTTGTGGACCAAGGTTCTTCACAAATTCAGGGTATATGTTGTTCTAGCCAACTACGGTACCAACTTTCATACTACGCAGCACTAATGTTGTGAAGGTGCCTATGTGGTGCTCCGCAGGGATGCCATGGCAAAAGTGTATGTGTTCAGTCACTAACTGGCATCTCCCTCACATGTGGATGTGGGACTAAGCACGACTGCTCTTTCAAAGAGCCAGCACAGGCACGATGGGCCAAATGGACTCCTGTGCTGTAGTTTCTATGAATCTAAGAGCAGAATGCTTGCCCATAAGCTCCATGGCCTTTTCCTCACAGGAGTGAGGGGTTTAAACGTGGTGATGCCCCCTCTGGTGGCCTCCCTCTGGTAGGAATTGTGTGCCATTTTCTCCTGCAAGAAGACTGAGCACCCGAGGGCAAAGCTAGTGTGTGCCAAGTAACATGGGAGAGCTGAAGTAAGACATGTGGGGGTATAAGGCTGTTAAAGTGGAGGAAGAGTTTTCTGGGTATCCATAGTGCAAGATGCTGAGTTTGAGCTTCCTTAACCAGAGTGCATTGTGAACAGTTAGTTGTACAAGTATTCTTTTTAGGTGAAGAGTGTGCTGGTGCCGAGGGTGGGCAAAGCAAAAAGGGAGCGAGTATCTGGTGTGCTACCTTGCCTGCCCTGGTGAAGTTGTTGAAGTTCTTTTAGCACTGGTCTGCAATCCTGGGGCTGGGAGAGTTGGCACTCATTGCCATTGCCACTTCCTTCCAAATGGCATAGTGACATTCCTGGTTGGCTTGCTGGCATGGACATTCGAGTCTGTGCTTCTGGATTTCAGTTTCCTTCAGAAGGGCTTGAACGACAGTGTCAGAAAAGTTCTGGCTTGGCGCCATTGAAGTTCTTCTGAACTTCTGAACCTGCCGCCTTGTCTGGATGCTTGGTGCAGATGGCCGTGCTGTAGACATGTTCTTGAAACGTATAATGAAAAGATTGATGAGACATGCAATGAAGTTATCTGGGGCTCAGGTGAGTGAGCCGAGCACTGTCCCTTCCTTACCTTGTTGTTCTCCCAGTCAACTGCTGAAGTGTACAGGCTGAACTGTCTTTTTAAATGCTGTACTCCAGTTTCCATCCACTCCAGCAAATTACACCTGTTTTACACTGGATTTACTCTACTGAGTATATAACTGAGCTGACCCAGGAAACTGTTATATAAACACCTCTTTAGACCTCCAGCGGGTCCAAATCATTTTTCACTGGTGTAACAGGGTAGGTTACCAAATAGAAATTCAACCCCTGCAAATCAATTGGTTCCTGATAAAATGTCTCCATTAACTAGTGTTAGCTGGGGGAGGGCCTGTCGTGTAGTGTGACGGTGTATAAATGCATTGTGGAATGAAGAGGTACATGTAAGTACTCATGATTCCATACATTAATGTGTATATCCAATCTTGGTTGATTGCCAAGTGCTGCTCTCTCCATTTTTAGTCCACCACAGAGGTGCTGTTCCCTTTTGGAGGGCTGGAGTGAAATATACACTCTTTGTGTGCCTCCAACTTTCATTCTCAGGACCAATGAAAAATCGGGTCCCTCGAACTGTCAGAGGCATGGAACTCATGTTATATTGTGCATTCATTGGTTAGATTATTACATGCCTGGCGTTGATGGCTCACTTTCAATGTAAAATGCATTCTGCGAGCAGCAGGCTGTACCAGGAAGCCCCAAGTACAGATAAGAAGCAGCCTAAAAGACAGGGAGAAAATCAAGACAGCATGCTGTCCTGCATCTCTTTCACATATCTTGCAGTGGTCTGTTACAGACGATTATTAGAGGAAGTAAATGCTGCAGAATTTGGCGGGACAAGGTAGTAATTCTAAAATTGGGCATAAATAAATTGCTCATTGGCTGCTTTCTGTAATGACATACCAACTTTAATATGTAGCAGATTGTGCAGATTGCAGAATGAGACTTTGTCCAGCCCTGATTAGGAACACAGCTGCTGAATATCACACACCCTGGGCCTGTTGGTGATGTACTAACCTGATTTGGTCCTAATTAATTTTGCTGGATATGTAATGTGCAGAGCTAAATGTTACTGTGGTGGGTTTAAATCTTTAAATTAAAACCTCTTGCAATGACTGATGCACTGGCTAAATTAATGTATGTATTTTACATTAATCTTCAAATTTAGAACTCTATTGTAAATTAGCTCGTTTTGCTGGTGCATAATGTGTGTACGACAACATTACTCCATGCTACAACATTATGTGAATTCATGACTCAGAAACGTAGTCCAAATCAGTTTCTGCTTACAAGCACTTGGGCTTTCCCCACAGGGAATTCTGCCATTCTTGGCAAGGAAGGGAAAACTAGTTAGAGGAGGGACACCTCCCTTTCAAATTAAATGTACCCTGGATTGACTGAGGAATGACTGCGAGCTGGAGCATAAATCAGATCTGTAAATATGACACTCATTAGTTGTAGCAGAGTGCATTGCAATTTCTTCTGAAGTGATAGTGTCTTTCAACTAATCCTGTGACATGGTTAGTTGTAATCACAAATGCCTGAAAAATGCACTTCAGCATGCAGTAATTAGGAAAGAACTGGTCAAGGATAAACTTAAATAAAATGCGTTAAAGAAGTACCCTCGGTAAGCTTGGTGTGCAAATATTTTGTATCCATTAAATTCAGAGAGTCCTGCCTGACTAGTGGTATGATGTCTATTTATAAAAGGAGCACAGCATAACATGCCAGCAATTAAGTCACAAGTGTGCTATGTACACTTGGTCCAATAATTGTATAAATATCATATAACACTGTAGACTTATTTTTAACAATGAAAGAGGTGAGAAATATCAGATCTCTCATTGTCAATAGTGTGTACACTTCTAAAATATAATTTCAATGTTGGTACAGAGCAGGACCTGGCACAGTCCCGAGATGTGGTCCAATGTGCACAGTTGCTTTAGTGTTTGGCTCCATGCCATGTCATCATGTTGGTAGAGAGGCATTTGCTTTGTATGAAGTTTAAATTGACATTTCCAAAGGATTTTCTGGAATAACTGATGAATTCTTTCATTCATCTTCCCTCAAAAGCTATTTTCTTTCCTTAGGTCTACTCTTACCCCATGAAGACCATTCTCCATCCACTGGGTTGACATGAGGCCTGCGTCCAGGCCTCTACCAGTGATACTAAAAGAGCCTGAGGTGATTGTGCCATCAATTTTCCTCCCCCACCATCGCCAGTGGCAATGTACCTCACTGCTTTCTTTCCCTGATGGTCTACTGAGGTCTACTTTTCTTCCCTGATGGTCATCTAGGAGCTTGTGGAGTGGGACATCTCAGACATGATACTGTATCTTACTACTCCATGGCACGTACTCGATACAAACCAGTGTTCAGCAGATTTGGACCATCCAATATGTCCTTTGATGTTTTCTACTATTACAGGTGCTTCAGTTGTGGGGCTTCCCAGACAGTGGATAAATGCACTGTCAGGAAGGTCATCCTTGGTGTGTCAGCTGATTACACCTGGGGTGGCAGTGAGGATACTACAGTTGATCTCAGCATCTCTGGGCTAGGGAATTCTAATTGTTATTTAGTTACCCCTGGTGGAAAATGATGAGTGTTTGAATGTCAGGCAAGGACAGGATCGAGCTCGGCTGTAATGCCTCCTACAATCAAGTGGCCTGCCAACACTCACTTTCTATACTCACATATGAAGAATGACCAGTAGGGTGAGATACATGTCCCATGGGGATGATGAAGTTCAGGTCAGGAGGGGTGAAAACCTTTTAAAAGTAGTTTCTTCTGACTGTTCAGGTCAGTGAAAATTGGATCAATTATGTTAACTTGCTGATTTTAAACTGAAACTGTGAGAAAGGTACTTCTCTAAAGATACAGATACTGATGAACTTGGTAATGTGCTAAAGTTCCCAGAGCTTTACCCAAGCAACCTGCTCGTTATGACCCTACACTGAAGAATGAATAAAGAGACTAACAGCAAAAAACTGAACATTGCACCTAACATGACCCGGTGCTGAATCATTCGGGCACTTGACTCACACCTAGAGTTACTGTTCCAAACAACAGTAAAAGTCTCATCCTGTCTGCCATGAATCTGTTCGCAATAGGACTGCAGATCCACATAAGAACACAAAGTCCAAATTGAATTGTTCTACCCACCGGGCCAACTGGAATTTAAATTCAGATACCAATTCATTCTTGATTAACCGTTTTACAATTCGACACTTGTTTCTGGAAATAAAAACGGTAAATCAAAATTGATGAATAAGAGCTCACAGAAAATATGGCCTGCTAAGCTTTGAGCCATATATCAATGAATGCTATGGCTGACGGGGATTAGTCTGTCAGCAGCAGAAGGGAGACTGCTGTGTCATTTCTTGGCTTGGGGCACATCTTTTTTGTTTATTCATTCATGGGATGTGGGCGTTGCTGGCAAGGCCAACATTTATTGCCCATCCCTAATTGCCCTTGAGAAGGTGGTGGTGAGCCGCCTTCTTGAACTGTTGCAGCTGCAATCAGTGTGGTGAAGGGACTCCCACAGTGCTGTTAGGCAGTGCGTTCCAGGATTTTGACCAAGCAATGATGAAGGAACGGCTGATATATTTCCAAGTCAGGATGGTGTGTGACTAGGAGGGGAACCTGGAGGTGGTGGTGTTCCCATGTGCCTGCTGCCCTTGTTTTTCTAGGTGGTAGAGGTTGCGGGTTTGGGAGGTGCTGCCGAAAAAGCCTTGGTGAGTTGCTGCAGTGCATCTTGTAGATGGTACACACTGCAGCCACGGTACGCCGGTGGTGGAGGGATTGAGTGTTAAAGGTGGTGGATGGGGTGCCAATCAAGTGAGCTGCTTTGTCCTGGATGATATCGAGCTTCTTGAGTGTTGTTGGAGCTGCACTCATCCAGGCAAGTGGAGAGTATTCCTTCACACTCTGACTTGTGCCTTGTAGATGGTGGAAAGGCTCTGGGGAGTCAGGAGGTGAGTCACTCGCTGTTGGCACTCCCTGTCGAGGCTCACACGTGAATGATGGCTGGTAGGTGAAGTATGGAAGGTGCCCAGTGCCTGTTGAATCAGCAAGGAAAGGATTAAGGAAGAAAATTGATGAAGAGAAAAAAGAAAGTATATGAAAGCCTCGAAGAAGAGGTATTTAAAAAGGAGTTAAATAATACATTTTTTTTACAAAAAGACCTTTGGTTTAATGCCTCTGACAATGTAGCACTCCTCCAGTATTGCACTGGGGTGCCAGTTTTATTCAAAGTCTCTCTCTGTCTGTCTCTCTGTCTGTGGCTGTGGGTGCCCCCCTCCTCATCGTATGGGTAATGGGAGCCCGTAAAACCCTCCTGCCGTAAAGGACTAACCATCCTTTTGACAGGCATAAAGATGGTTATGGCCATGGAGGGAACGTCCACATTGTGCGCGGCCTGGCAGATGGTAATCAGCCTGTAAATCCTTCCACTACTTCATACTATTCCCCAAGGGAAGAACGTGACATACGAAAACAACAACAGCCATCATTTTCCACTCAGCAAATTCCAGATGTCAGCTGAGGCTGTGTGAGAGATGCACTACTGGAGGGCAAATACTTGAGAGCGACATCCAACCATGGTATTTTCGTCCATCTCCTAATGAACTGATAGACCAAGATTGACAGATGTCAGCCAGCCCTATTAGTCAGAGAGTAATATACAGCAAGGGTGACTATATAGAACCAGGAAGGAGTAATTCATTCAAAATGGTGGAGAGGGGGAAATAAATAAAAAGATAATTATTCAGAAAGTTGCATGAAACTGGTGGGCAGCTTTAAGCTAAGTGTTGGGAAAATGACTGGAATTCTTTCTTGACCCCTGGCATATAATACAGCATTTACCGTACAACATTTCCCCAACAGCAGCCCTGCTTCAGCAGCACTGCAGCTGTCTCCAAGGCTCCAAGAACCAAATAAATGAATTTCTGAAAATATAAATACAGCATTAGGATCACGAGCAAAGAACTCTCCTAGGTTCTGTCAAATATCTACAGAACATAAAGAGTCGGTAGCACAAAGGAAATTCGCACTTCGTCAATCTTCACTGTAACAGGCACGAGGTCAAAAGCTTAGAAAATGAAGATGTCATTTTGTGTGGCACATTGTGGGAAGGGCACTCCTGGTCTAAACTGCAATGTCGAGGCAATACAGCAAGAGTCCATTATTATTTAGAACTCAAATTATATGTAACCTACCAATGGATGTAAACTGAATACAATAAACACATTGGGGGAAAAATTGGGGCGCTAACGTCGCCGGGGTGCTAATTTTAGAGCCCCGAAAAAGTTAGCACCCCTCCGCCGTAAATACAGTAGTAGCGCCCCAAGCAGGAGGTGGGGCGCTACTGGAAAGCGCTCCACCGCCTGCTTGGGGCGCTACTACTGAATTTCACGACGCTACATCATTGCAGGCCTCCCTCCCCGATTAAAGGGGAGGGGCCTAGCGCTGCGCGCACCGGGGCCCTGCTGGACCACCGGGGAGCGGGGTGCCGTGAAAACAGCCCGGCTCTCAAGAGGAGGGCCGGGCTGAGCGATCGTGGCTGGCATCCCGCATAAAAAAGTGAAAGGGGGCAGGTGCTGGCAGTCGGCCAAAATAAAAATGGCCGCCCGACACCTGCCCTTTAAGTAGCGCCTGCCGCCACTGCAAAAACGCCCCCTGATCCTGTTTGACATATCGTCCGGCGATAGGTCAGGGGGCGCAAGCAGGGCGCTGCGCATGGCGATGACATCATCGCCGGCGGCGCAGCAGTGCGGGGCGCTACCGGCTACCGCCGCCGCTAACCTCCCGCTGAATTTTGCGGGAGGTGTTAGCGGTGCCACGCCTGGGCGCTAGGGGATTTGTGCCCCGTTAGCGCCCCCTAGGGGCGCTAACGAGAGGCGCAAACCAACCCAATTTTCCCCCCATTGATCTAACATCTTCCATAACACACAGAAATACAAGTTATTTAGTTAGTCTTACTTAATCTCTGAGGGTGCATTCACACAATAGGTTGGTACAAGTGGATTTGGTTTGTGTTGTGTAAATTGTGTGTTAATTGACTCTGAAGTGAAGCAGAGTAAGGCTCCTCCCTCTTCCAGGGAGTCTCACTTCACTTTGCTCTGCTGTCAGTTGGGACATGAATCCAGATTTTGGTTGCATTTACACTGTATCTGCACTAACAGTGCAAAGCAAAATCACTTTGCCCCAACAACACAGTTTTAGTGTAAAAGCATCTTAAATCTTTATGCTCTGTAGGTATTTGACAGAACCTAGGAGAGTTCTTTGCTCGTGATCCTAGTGCATGACTGTATTGATGCCTGTTTTGTGCACATTATCTGTGCTGCAGCCTTTGTTGTAAATTAACTATAGGAAATGTAATATATGTGGGTAGAACAAATGAAGGACACAGACCCGATGAGTTGCTAGTCAATGTGCTTGCTTTATTAGGCCAGAGCGAACTGAGCATGCTCATACTAAACCATGTGACAAACCATGTGATAATACATTACACTGCTTTCCCCTTAAAAAAATGTATGTATTCCCCTCTCAAATACAACAAAACTATCGTTCCACCTTTCCCATTGTTACATGTACCACATAACAAAAACTCCTGGCTCTTTTTCTTTTAAATGAACTACAAATCCTACAAATGAACTATAAATCCAGTTTAATAACAGATTTGCGAGCCTTCCTGATCTCCTTACAGAAAGGTTTTGGTGTTGAACCAATTTTCGGGCTGTTTTGTTTTGGTTCCGAACTCAAAGATGACCCTGTTTCTATCTCAGACTTATTTGAACCTGGTATTTCAGTTTCTGAAGTCTGAACTGAGTCAAACTCATGTATGTGTTCATGATCAAGTGGTTCAAGATCATGTCTTGGTTCATCTCTAGCAGAGATCATTTGATTGTTCATGAACACTTCGGATGTTGTCACCAATCTCAACCAAATATCTCTTGGTTCCACCAACCTCTACTTTGGTTCCTACATCCCACTTGTGTGAACTCGACTTTCCAGGGAGACTGAGAACACAAACACACTCGTTTTGTTTGAAATTGCGTTCTTTCTGATTGCTGTCATAATAACGTTTCTGACTCAACTGTTTCTGTTCAACTCTTGAGGCCAAATTTGGTTGAACAAGACTCAATCTCCACTTCATCAAGAGTTCTGCTGGGGTATATCCAGTTGTAGTGTGCGGAGTAGTTCTGTACTTCAGCAAGAAATTTACCAAACGTTGCTTCATGCTGAGTCCCGAACAACCCTGTAACACTTGCTTTTTGAGAGCTTCTTTTACTATTCTGACTGACCTTTTGGCTGCTCTGTTTGAAGCTGGATGATATGGTGGAACAAGAATGTGTTTGATACCGTTCCATTTCATGAACTCTTGGAATAGAACAGAATGGAACTGAGGGCCATTGTCAGAAACAAACTCTTCCGGTAAGCCATGACATGCAAAGATAAACCTCAACTCATCTATGGTACGTTCAGTTGTAGTATTTGAACCCATGTGTTTCACTTCAATCCACTTTGAGTGACTATCTACAAATACCAGGAAATAATCATTTGCTTTCTCACAGAAGTCTACATGTACTCTCTGAAAAGGTCTGCTTGGCCATGACCAGGGTTGTCGTGGAGTTTTGCGTGGTTTGTTTCTGCAATTTTGGCAAACGCTGCATTTGCTGACAAGTGATTCAAGATCCAATCCAGGCTAGTAAACAAAGCTTCTTGCAATTGATTTCATACTGACGATCCCTGGATGTTCAGTATGAAGTTCGGCCAGAATTCTATCTCTCAAAGAAATAGGTACCACCACTCTGTTTCCCCACTTGATACAAGCTTGCTCACAAGACAATTCAGTACGACGGTTATGTAATGGTTTCAACTCTGTGTCCAGATACTGATCAGTCCATCCATTCAAGGTGTTTTCATACACTCTTTTCAGTACTGAATCCTTTTGAGTCTCATCTGCAATCTCAGTTGCATTCACGGGAAAATCTTTGTCAACTGCACCTAGCGTGAAAATCTCACCTTCACTCCCAACACATGAATCTTCATGTGGCAACCTGAACAAAGCATTTGCATTGCGTTTTGCTTTGAAGTGCGATATTCAATTGTGTAGTCATATTGTGACAACAACACCAGCCCAACGTTGCATTCTTGATGCGGCCATTGCAGGGATGGCAGATTTGGCCCCCAATATTGCTAGGAGCGGTTTGTGATCGGTTATCAGGGTAAACGTTCTGCCAATTAGGAACTGTTGAAATTTCTTGATTCCAAACACTATGGCGGGTGCTTCCTTTTCAATTTGCGTGTAGTTTCTTTCGCTCTTTGTGAGGGTTCGCGATGCGAACACGATTGGTTTCTCTTGGCAGTCATCCATTACGTGGCTTATGACAGCTCCCACACCATAGCTGGAAGCATCACACGCTAACTTAAGCTCACACTCTGTGTCGTAGTGCACAAGAAGAGCATTGCTAGAGAGACTTCTCTTACAAGCGTCGTAAGCTTCCTGTTGTGCTTTTGTCCACTTCCACTGGACATCCTTCTTGAGGAACTCGTGCAATGGAGCTAACATGGTCGCTAACTCAGGTAAGAAATGTGCGTAGTACTGGACCATTCCAAGGAAAGATCTTAACTCAGACACATTCTGTGGCTTTGGAGCATTGATGCCAGCATCAACCTTTTCCTTCACTGGTTGCAAGCCATTTGCATCAACTTTCAAATCAAGGTACAAAACCTTGGGTTGCACAAAAGCACATTTGCTCATTTTCAATATTACATTGTGGGCATTCAACCTTTGAAGCACTATATCTAACACTTCTAGATTTTCTTCCTCGCTGCTTGTTGCAATCAGCACATTGTCTTGATTGCATAAGCAATTTGGAACTCCTTGCAAAATCTTATCCATCGTAGCCTGGAAGATTTTGGGGGAGGACTTTACACCACATAGCAGCTTGGTGTATGAGTACAGTCCGTTGTGTGTGTTGATAGTGAGATAATGTTGACTCTCTTTGTCAACATTCAGCTGAGCGTAAGCGTGCAACAGGTCAAGCTTGGAGAAAACCTTTGACCCAGAGAGTGCTGCATACAAATCTTGTGATGTAGGTAAGGGGTACTGTTCATCGTCAACCGCTTGGTTGATAGTAACTTTGTAGTCACCGCACAAGCGTACAGTTTTGCCTGCTTTGGGCACTACCACAATCAGGGTAGCCCATTCACTTTTGTCAGTTTTTACTAGCACTCAGTTTCTCTAGCTCTTCTTCCACTTGACTTTTCAACGCATAGGGGACCGGCCTTGCCTTACAATAGACAGGCTTCGCGTTGGACTTGATGCGGATAGGCGCGCATTCCCAGTGATGCCCTCATAACTGTCTGAGAACATGCTTTCATACTTGTTCAGCATTGTGTCGAGTTGCTTCTTTGAAGTATCTACACTGAAGATGTTTTTCCAGTCTAGTTTTAACTTTCTCAACCAGTCTTTGCCCATGAGGGTTGGCCTGTTGCTGTAGCTCGCTACAATAATAGGCAACTTTACTGACTGGCCATTGTGCTGAACTGTACATTCCATTTGTCCACATATCTCTAGGACTTCTCCGGAGTAGGTTTTTAACTCTACGGTACTCTTTGTAAGTGGTATTTGATTAAACTTACTCTCATATGTGTCTTTACTCATGATAGAGCAGTCTGCCATCGTGTCGATATACATATCAATATATTGCTCGTTGACCAAAAGTTTTGTACAGAATTCTTTCTCACAACTGCTTGTGTTGCCGCTAGTGGCATAGATACTGTAGATGCCTAGTTCTTCAACATCAGTTGTGTTTACTTCAATATTGTGAACTCCTCCCTTTTGTTGCTGCTTTGCATTGCCACTAGAATGGTTCTTACTTCCTGCTTTAGATATAGCTCTGCAAGCTGTTGAAATATGGCCTTGCTTCTGACAGTGAAAACACTTCGCATTTCTGTACTGGCAGGACTGTGGTGAGTGATTTCCATTGCAGCAATAAAAATTCACTTAACTGCTCTCACCAACAGGCTTTTGACCCAGTCTCACAGCTTTAGGTTCGGCAGTGGCTTTGTGACTGTAGACATCAACTGCACTAGTCACTTGAGTTGGATGGAGCTCCCTAGCATTCTTAGATGCCATCTCCATAGATAGGGCAATTTTGCATGCTATGTCAAACGTTAGGTTCGGAGTGTTGAGTAACTTGGACTTATCTTGCAACGCACGATCCAAAAATGTACCAAGGTTACAATGCAAAGACCGGTTCTTAAGAGCTACAATGTACTCACTGATGGTTTCACTTTGTTTTTGGTTTCTGGTACCAAACTTATAGCTCTCTGCTATTTCTAACGGCTTTGGGTTGAAATGGTCCTCGAGTTTCTCGACAATGTCTTCAAGCGACGCATCCTTCGCTTTCCCTGGCCCCATCTCCGTTAGAAAAATTGCTTTCTTCCGTTCATAAATTACTTTATTTTGAGCTTGAACATTCTCATCTGCATCTTCGGTCTCAATAACGTTATTGGCCTTGAAAAACATCTACATCCACTCAATGTAAGAACTGAATGGTTCGTGAGCTCGGTCATACATGCCGAGACTTCCGATGAATCCCATAGGAGCGGCCATGATTGTCCCGATCCCGTTGAACAGTGACTCTACCTGTGTACCTGTGAGAATCAACGCCGCTGTTGCTGTGTATACATACACGTGAAGGCGAAGCACAGACGATTCTGCATCAGCATTAACAGTAAAACATCGCAAAAATTCAGTTTACGTGTCACAAATTCACCTTAAACTTGTCCACTTGAAGGTTGAACACTGTGTCCTTCCATGATCCCTAAAAATGGCTTAGGGATCCCATTCTCGTCACCAAAATGTAATATATGTGGGTAGAACAAATGAAGGACAGAGACACAATGAGTGTGCTTGCTTTATTAGGCCAGAGCGAACTGAGCATGCTCATACTAAAAAACCATGTGACAAGCCATGTGATAATACATTACAGGAAATATTTTACTGGATTGCAATCAAGGTGACAAGATGCACAAGTTTTACTTGTGGTAGCCAAAGGACAATACAATTGGCATCCGTGACAGATTCAAAAAGTATTGCCAGAATTTGTACTCCACAGAACTTTAAGATACATAATATGTATTAGAAATGAAATGTTATTATAGTGTTTGAATCATACTACATATTCAAACATAACGTTTTTTAAATTTGTTCCTGCGATGTGGGCGTCGCTGGCAAGGCCAGCATTTATTGCCCATCCCTAATTGCCCTTGAGAAGGTGGTGGTGAGCCACCTTCTTCAACTGCTGCAGTCCGTGTGGTGAAGGTACTCCTACAGTGCTGTTAGGGAGGGAGTTCCAGGATTTTGACCAAGCGACGATGAAGGAACGGCGATATACTTCCAAGTCAGGATGGTGTTTGACTTGGAGGGGAACTTGGAGGTGGTGGTGTTCCCAGGCGCCTGATGCCCTTGTCCTTCTAGGTGGAAGAGGTCGTGGGTTTGGGAGGCTGCTGAAGAAACCTTGGCGAGTTGCTGCAGTGCATCTTGTAGATGGTACACATTGCAGCCACGGTACGCTGGTGGTGGAGGAAGTGAATGTTTAAGGTGGTGGATGGGGTGCCAATCAAGCGGGCTGCTTTGTCCTGGATGATGTCGAGCTTCTTGAGTGTTGTTGGAGCTGCACTCATCCAGGCAAGTGGAGAGTATTCCATCACACTCCTGACTTGTGCCTTGTAGATGGTGGAAAGGCTTTAGGGAGTCAGGAGGTGAGACACTCGCCATGGAATGCCTAGCCTCTGACCTGCTCTTGGTGCCACAGTATTTATGTGGCTGGTCCACTTAGGTTTCTGGTCAATGGTGACCCCCAGAATGTTGATGGTGGGGGATTCGGCGATGGTAATGCTGTTGAATGTCAAGGGGCGGTGGTTAGACTCTCGCTTGTTAGAGATAGTCATTGCCTGGCACTTGTGTGGCGTGAATGTTACCTGCCACTTATCAGCCCAAGCCTGAACATCGTCCAGGTCTTGTTGCATGCGTGCATGGACTGCTTCATTATCTGAGGAGTTGTGAATGGCACTGAACACTGTGCAGTCATCAGCGAACATCCCCATTTCTGACCTAATGTTGGAGGGAAGATCATTGATGAAGCAGCCTAGGACACTGACCTGAGGAACTCCAGCAGCGATGTCCTGGGGCTGTGATGATTGACCTCCAACCACCACGCCCATCTTCTTTTGTGCTAGGTATGACTCCAGCCAGTGAAGAGTTTTCCCCCCGATTCCCATTGACTTCAGTTTTATTAGGGCGCCTTGATGTCACACTCTGTCAAATGCTGCCTTGATGTCAAGGGCAGTCACTTTCACCTCACCTCTGGAATTCAGCTCCTTTGTCCATGTTTGGACCAAGGCTGTAATGAGGTCGGGAGCTGAGTGGTCTTGGCGGAACCCAAACTGGGCATCAGTGAGCAGGTTATTGGTGAGTAAGTGCCACTTGATAGCACCGTCGATGACACCTTCCATCACTTTGTTGATGATTGAGTGTAGACTGATGGGGCAGTAATTGGCCGGATTGGATTTGTCCTGCTTTTTGTAGACAGGACATACCTGGGCAATTATCCACATTGTTGGATAGATGCCAGTGTTGTAGCTGTACTGGAGCAGCATGGCTAGAGGCGTGGCTAGTTCTGGAGCACAAGTCTTCAGCACGACAGCCGGGATGTTGTCAGGGCCCATAGTCTTTGCTGTTTCCAGTGCGCTCAACCATTTCTTGATATCACGTGGAGCGAATCGAATTGGCTGAAGACTGGCTTCTGTGATGGTGGAGACCTCAGGAGGAGGCCGATATGGATCATCCACTCGGCACTTCTGGCTGATTAAGGACTAACAGATGGCAATATTGACCAAACATCCACCTTCAGAGAGTTTTCCACTGTTGCTTCATTCAGGGCAGTGATTTTTTTTAAAGCTGGAGAAGGGTAAGAAAAACAAGGTACGGCCACTCAAACAGTAGCAGAAAATGTAAGTATTAAAGGATTCTGCCTTTAATGTACTAGGGAGATTGAGGATTGCTTGCCAATTGAAGTACTTAACCTGAGCTCTCAGTTTTCAGATTGACCTGCCTATTCTCAATTCCTCAGTACAGTATAAGTGAAAATCCATTATAGATTAATTATAGGGCCAACATGCATCCTTTACACAGCAGTCCTTTCTAAATCTATTTTCATGACCCTTAGAAATCTAAAGACTAACAGCCAGAAGTCAGCACAGGATGGATGGCTTAAGCCAGAATAATGTGAAATAAGGACATTTAGCAATTGTTTCCTATCATTACTCGGTGCAGAAGTCTTGGGAGCTTTTCAGCTTGGAATGATGCAATGTTATCAATCTGGCTCAGGGTAGAGAGGAGAATCTGGATGCTCATATATTGGCTGACACCTGTGCTAATGCCCATGATTTCCCAAGTGAACATCTCACATGGCTAGCTGCAAAGCAAATGTAAAATTGCTGAGATTTGCTAAGACCATCTACCAAGTAGACCCTTTAGTAGTGGATTTTCTGGGCTGCTAGTCTTTGTGAACACCGGCACTTTTGGTTGGCAGCTGGCCACGCAAAGCTCAGAAACTGGTTGGCACTCAGGCAATATTAAAGCACTCCCCACTGTGCAACTGCTGGCATGTGGCTAAAACCTGCCAGACATGCCCAGGTCACATGGATGGACAGTCTGGGAACAGTAGCTGAGTTCTGCAGAGACCCAGAGCCATAAGGGCTGACCTGCTGTCCAGATCCGCCCCACTGCAGGCAGGCCTGGGAGAAAAATCTGCTGAGGAGCTGTTCTACTGGCTTCCCGCCAGACACCGCCACTTCCAGGAATTTTCGCTGAAAGTGACGGTTGCCGTTAAATATGGGAGGGTCTATTCAAAATGAAGGTAATGATAATGAGATCCAAAAGCAAATCTTAATCAACTGAAAACATTTATCATAGAGTCATAGAGTGAGTCATAATGGCACAGAAGGAGGCCATTCGGCCCATCGAGTCTGTGCCGGCTCTCTGTAGAGCAATCCAGTCACTCCCATTCCCCCGCTCTATCCCCATAGCCCTGCAAGTTTATTTCCCTCAAGTGCCTATCCAGTCTTCCCTTGAAAACATTGAGTGTCTCCGCTTCCACCACTTCCGTTGGCAGCGAGTTCCAGGTCCTCACCACTTGCTGCGTGAAAAAGATTTTCCTCACGTCCCCCTGTATCTCTTGCCCAAAACCTTAAATCTGTGTCCCCTAGTCCTTGTACCATCAACTAGTGGGAACAGCCGTTCCCCAAAAAGCCTATTCAAACCTGTCATAATCTTGTACACCTCTATCAAATCACCCCTCAACCTCCTTTGATCTAATGAAAACAAATCCAGCTTCTCCAACCTGCCCTTGTAGCTAAGATCCCCCATCCCCGGAACCATTCTGGTAAATCTCCTCTGCACCCTCTCAAGTGCCTTCACATCCTTCCTAAGTGTGGTGACCAGAACTGGATGCAATACTCCAGTTGTGGCCTAACCAGCGCTTTATAAAGGTTCAGCATAACTTCTCTACTTTTGTACTCAATACCTCTATTTATGAAGCCCAAGATCCCATATGCTTTGCTAACCACTCTCTCAATATGTCCTGCCACCTTCAGGGACCTATACACATTAACTTCCAGGTCCCTCTGTCCCTGCACACTCTTTAAAACTGTGCCATTAAGTGTATATTGCCTCTCCCTGTTCCTTCTGCCAAAATGCATCACCTCACACTTCTCTGTATTAAATTCCATCTGCCACTTGTCTGCCCATTCTGCTAGCCTTTCTATGTCCTGTTGCAGTCGATTGGTATCATCACCACTGTTTGCCACACCCCCAAGTTTGGTGTCATTGGCAAATTTAGAAAGTCTACTCTCTATTCCAATATCCAGGTCATTTATATATATCAAAAAAAGCAGTGGCCCCAGCACTGACCCTTGGGGAACACCACTGTCTACCATCCTCCAGTCTGAAAAACAGCCATTTACCACAACTCGCTGTTTTCTGTCCTTAAGCCAATTCCTTATCCAAGCTGCCACTGACCCACCTATTCCATGAGCCTCAATTTTGTTAACCAACCTTCTATGTGGTACTTTGTCAAACTACTTCCAAAAATCCATGTACACAACATCCATTGCATTCCCTTCATCAATCCTCCCTGTTACTTCATCAAAAAATTCAATTAGATTAGTCAAACGCGATCTGCCTTTTACAAATCCGTGTTGGCTCTTCTTAATTACCTTAAACCTCTCCAAGTGCCCATTAATTTTTTCCTTGATTATTGTTTCTAAAACTTTACCCACCACTGATGTTAAACTGACCTGCCTGTAGTTACTAGGATTGTCCTTACACCCTTTCTTGAACAATGGTGTCACATTTGCCACTTTCCAATCCTCAGGCACCTTCCCGCATCTAGGGAAGATTGGAAAATTATGGCAAGCCTTTCCGCTATCTCCTCCCCCAATTCCCTTAGCAACGTGGGATGCAAGCCATCTGGACCAGGCGACTTATCCACTCTAAGCATACCCAGCCTTTCTAGTACATCCTGTCTATCAATTTTCACCCTTTCCATTGCTTCTACCTTTTCCACTTCCACTGATATTTTGTCAGCATCCACCTCCTTAGTAAATACCGATACAAAGTACTCATTGAGTTCTAGCCTTGCTCTGCGCCTCTAAGCATATCATCTTCTTTGTCCGTAATAGGCCCCACCCCGCCTCTTACCACCCGCTTACTGTTTACATGCCGGTAGAAGATTTTTGGGTTCCCTTTTATGTTAACCGCCATTCTACTCTCATATTATCTCTTTGCCAATCTTATTTTCATCTTCACTTTTCCTCTCAACTTATTGTATTTGGTCTGGTTCTCCCTTAAAGAATTCACCTGACATTCATCATACACCCTCTTTTTTTGTTTCATCATCTTCTCTATCTCCCTCGTCATCCAAGGAGCCCTTGCTTTGGTTCCCTTACCCTTCTCTCTTGTTGGAATGTACCTAGCCTGTACTTGGAACATCTCCTCCTTAAAGATCTCCCATTGTTCCGTTACAGTTTTTCCTGTCAGTCTTTGGTTCCATTTTACTCTGGCTAGATCCTTTCGCATCCCATTGAAATTAACCCTATTCCAGTTTAGAAGTTCCACTCTAGATAGTTCCTTGTTCCTCTCCATTGCTAATCTAAATCTTATGATACGATGATCACATGTACCCAAGTGTTCTCCCACAGACACTTGGTCGACCTGGCCCACCTCATTCCCCAGCACCAGATCCAGCAATGCCTCCTTCCTAGTTGGGCCAAGAACATACTGGTCAAGGAAATTCTCCTGAACACAGTTCAGAAATTCCTCCCACTCCTTTCCCTTTACCCTAGCATTATCCTAATCGATATTTGGGTAATTAAAGTCCCCCAATATCACCACTCTATAGCGCTTGCATATCTCTGTGATTTCCCTGCAGATTTGCTCCTCTACCTCCCTCTCACTATTTGGAGGCCTGTAGAATACCCCCAATACCATGATCATACCCTTTTTGCTCCTCAACTCTAACCAAATGGATTCTGTCCTTGTCCCCTCAAGAACATCCTCCTTTTCCAACACTACAATGTCTTCCTTAATCAGCACTGCCACCCCACCTCCCTTTTTTCCTTCCCTATCTTTTCTGAACACCTTGTACCCTTGAATATTAAGTTCCCAGACCTCACCGTTTTTAAGCCACGTTTCCGTTATTACCACAACATCATTATGCACCATATTCCTCTTTTCTGCTCCTATGCTGGTGCCCATCCCCCTGCCAAACTAGTTTAAACCCTCCCCAACAGCACTAGCAAACCTCCCCGCGAGAATATTGGTCCTGGTCCTGTTGAGGTGTAACCCATCCGGCTTGTACAGGTCCCACCTTCCCAGAAATGGTCCCAATGCCTCAGAAACATAGACATAGAAACATAGAAGATAGGAGCAGGAGTAGGCCATTCGGCCCCTCGAGCCTGCTCCACCATTCGATGAGATCATGGCTGATCATCTAAACTCAGTATCCTGTACCTGCCTTCTCCCCATATCCCTTGATACCTTTAGCTTTAAGAAATATATCTAACTCATCCTTGAATATATTTAATGACTTCACCTCAACTACCTTCTGTGGTAGAGAATTCCACAGGTTCACCACTCTCTGGGTGAAGAAATTCTTCCTCATTTCTGTCCTAAATGGTTTACCCGTTATCCGTAGATTATGACCCCTGGTTCTGGACTCTCCGACCATCGGGAACATTCTTCCTGCATCTAGTTTGTCCAGACCTGTCAGAATTTTATATGTTTCGATGAGATCCCCTCTCATTCTTCTATACTCCAGTGAGTATAAGCCCAATCGACCCAATCTCTCCTCATATGTCATTCCTGCCATCCCAGGTATCAGCCTTGTGAATCTTCGCTGAACTCCTTCCATGGCAAGAACATCCTTCCTCAGATAAGGCGACCAAAACTGCACACAATACTCAAGGTGTGGTCTCACCAAGGCCCTGTACAACTGCAGCAGGACATCCCTGTTCCTATACTCAAACCCTTTCGCTATGAAGGCCAACATACTATTTGCCTTCTTCACCGCCTGCTGCACCTGCATGCTTACTTTCAGCGACTGGTGCACAAGGACACCCAGGTCTCATTGCACTTCCCCTTCTCCCAATCTATTGCCATTCAGATAATAGTCTGCCTTTCTGTTTTTGACACCAAAGTGGATAACCTCGCACTTATCCACGTTATATTGCATCTGCCACGCTTCTGCCCACTCACCCAACCTGTCCAGATCATCCTGGAGTTTCTCGCTATCCTCCTCGCTGCACACACTCCCACCCAGCTTTGTGTCATCTGCAAACTTGGAGATATTACATTTAATTCCCTTATCTAGATCATTAATGTATATTGTGAATAGCTGGGGCCCAAGGACCGATCCCTGCGGTACCCTACTAGTCACTGCTTGCCACTCGGAAAAAGACCCATTAATTCCTACTCTCTGCTTTCTGTCCGCCAACCAGTTCTCTATCCAAGTCAATACCTTGCCCCCAATCCCATGTGCCTTAACTTTACCCGCTAATCTCTTATGCGGGACCTTATCGAAAGCCTTTTGAAAGTCCAAATACACCACATCTACTGGTTCTCCCTTATCTATTTTCCCAGTTACATCCTCAAAAAATTCCAGTAGATTAGTCAAGCACGATTTACCTTTTGTAAATCCATGTTGACTTTGTCCGATCCTGTCACTGTTTTTCAAATGCTCAGCTATTACATCCTTTATAATGGACTCTAGCATTTTCCCCACTACCGATGTCAGGCTTACCGGTCTGTAATTCCCCGCTTTCTCTCTACCACCCTTTTTGAATAGTGGGGTAACATTAGCTACCCTCCAATCCATGGATACAGTTCCAGATTCCATCGAATGTTGGAAGATGATCAGCAATGCATCTACTATTTCTAGGGCCACTTCCTTAAGTACCCTAGGATGTAGATTATCAGGCCCTGGGGATTTATCGGCCTTCAATACTGTCAATTTCCCTAACACCATTTCCCTGCAAATACTGATTTCTTTCAGTTCCTCCCTTTCATCAGACTGTATGTTCTCCAACATCTCTGGGAGGTTATTTGTGTCCTCCTTTGTGAAGACAGAACCAAAATATGCATTTAATTGGGCTGCCATTTCTTTGTTCCCCATTATAACTTCCCCCGTTTCTGACTGCAAGGGACCTACACTTGATTTCACTAATCTTTTTCTCTTCACATATCTATAAAAGCTCTTACAGTCAGTTTTTATGTTCCCAGCAAGCTTACTTTCATATTCTATTTTCCCCTTCTTAATTAATCCCTTTGTCCTCCTTTGTTGAATCCTAAACTGCTCCCAATCCTCAGGGCTACTGCTTTTTCTGGCCAATTTATATGCCCTCTCCTTGGATCTTATGCTATCCCTAATTTCCCTTGTTAGCCACGGTTGAGTCACCCTTTTTGTTTTATTCTTATGCCACACTGGGATGTACAAATTCTGTAGTTCATCCATGCAGTCTTTGAATGTTTGCCATTGCCTATCCACCGTCAACCCCTTGAGTGACATTCCCCAATCAATCCTACCCAATTCGCGCCTCATACCATCGTAGTTTCCTTTATTTAAATTCAGGACCCTAGTCTCTGATTCAACTACTTCACTCTCCATCCTAATGAAGAATTCTATCATATTATGATCACTCTGACCCAAGGGGCCTCGTACAACAAGATTGCTAATTAATCCTTTCTCGTTGCATAATACCCAGTCTAAGATGGCCTGATCTCTGGTTGGTTCCTCGACATATTGTTCCAGAAAACCATCTCGTAAACACTCTAGTAATTCCTCCTCCACAGTATTTTTACTAATTTGGTTAGCCCAATCTATATGTAAATTAAAGTCAGCCATGATGACTGCTGTGCCCTTACTGCATGCTTCTCTAATTTCCCTTTTAATGCCATCCCCAACCTCCGTATTACTGTTTGAAGGTCTATATACCACTCCCACTAACGTTTTCTGCCCCTTGTTATTTCTCAGTTCTACCCATACAGATTCCGCATCATCATCAGGAATCTAAAGCCCTCCCTCCTGCACCATCTCTCCAGCCACGCATTCATCTGTTCTATCCTCCTATTCCTGTACTCACTAGTGCATGGCACAGGAGTAATCCGGAGATTACCACCTTTGAGGTCCTGCTTTTTAATCTCTCTCCTAGCTCCCTATAGTCTGCCTGCAGGACCTCATCCCTCTTTCTGCCTATGTCATTGGTACCGATATGGACAACGACCTCTGGCTGTTCACCCTCCCCCCTCAGAATGTCCTGCAGCCGCTCAGTGACATCCTTGACCCTGGAACCAGGGAGGCAACATACCATCCTGGAGTCACATCTGCAGCCACAGAAACGCCTATCTGTTCCCCTAACCAATGAATCCCCTATCACTATTGCTCTTCCACTCTTCTTCCTCCCCCCCTGTGCAGCTGAGCCACCCGTGTTGCCGTGGCCTTGGCTCTGGCTGCTCTCCCCAGAGGAGCCATCACCCCCACCAGTTTCCAGAACTGTGAACCGGTTAGCGAGCGAGATGCACTCTGGGGATTTCTACCCTACCTGCCTAGTCCTCCTCTGTCTAGCGGTCACCCATTCCCTCTCTGCCTGCACATTCTGAGGCTGCAGGGTGACCACTTCTAGAAACGTGCATTCCAAGTATTTCTCAGCCTCGTGGATGCACTGTAGTGACTCCAGCTGCCACTCAAGCTCCGAAACCCAGAGCTCGAGTTGCTGCAGTTGGCGACACTTACTGCACACGTGGTCGTCCAGGCCGCAAGAAGCGTCTAGGATTTCCCACATGGCACAGGATGTGCAAATCACGAACCTGAACTGCCCTGCCGTGCGTCTATTTACCAGACTATGGAGGTAATTTAGCAGAAATAAACTTAAAACTTAACAAGAAACACTCAACACCTACCCACCAATCAGCACTTCCCTCTATTAGATAGGCTATGATCTACTTAGCAGAAATGTACTCAAACAGAACAAAAAAAAACTTACCACAAATACTCACCCTATATGCACCTTTCAGCTCCCTTGTGCCAGCGACACCTTTGAATTCTGACGTCACTCCTTCGTTGTGTCGCTTGCCGACTGTCTCCCTCACAGGTAGTCCGCTCACTCAGATTCCAGGTCTCTGCTCTGCGCTGCCTTTATCCCCGGTCTCTGACTCCGTTCTTCCCACAGGTCCACTCGCTCAGACTCCCAGAATCAGTTTGGAAAAGTTGGTGATCCTGGGTGACTTTAATAGCACAGTCGGTTTGGCTTGGAGAACATGAAGTGAAATCAGTACCAAAGGCCCCGATATTTACTTGGGGCCAGGAAGAGAGTGGGGTGGAGGGGGGAGGAGTTTCGGATGGGTAATCCGGAGGTAAGGTTTTCCCGGATGTCCTGTACAAATTAACCGCAGGACATCTTTAAAATTTTTTCAACAGGTTTGCCGCCCACAGCGAGCCAGATTGAAGGGTGGCTAGCTGTTGGGTGGGAAAGCAGCCGGGGAGCCTGACATTGTGATCGCATTGGGGGTCGGACATCTGGGGGGCTGCTAATTGGACATCACGCGTGGGGGTTGGACGATCGCGGGGGTCTGATTGCATGTAGGTTAGCTTGTTGGGCCTGGAGGAAACACTCTTACTTCTCCTGGCCCACAAGCAGTGCAATAAAGGCACTTACCTCATGGATCCGGCCCTTCTCTCCTTGTTTTACCTGTCGAAATTCCCGAGGCCCCGGAATCCCTGCCACCATGCAGTTAAAATTAAAAAATTAGTTAAAATGGAGGCATTCAGCCTCCTTAAAAGATTTTAGTGATCGACCCGCCTCCTGAGAGCGGATTAGTCGCCCGCCTTGCCTCCGTTAAAACCGGAAGTAGGTGGGCTGGGGTCAGGTTTGAGAATTTAAAAATATTTTACTTTCCCACCCTCCCCCAACCCACCCATCCTTGGGGGTTAAAATTCCCCATTATCAATTTGAGCACAGCAAGAACTGTCTGTTGCAAACAAAACCTCTCCATCTTCCAACCAAATACAAAAAGACATGGTTGCTGGCCCTGTCTAAACACTGTCACCTAATTGACTACTTGCTGGTCTGGCATTGAGCTCCCCAGGATGGTAAGAGAAGCAGAGCCATCCATGTGGCAGAATAGTCGACTAACCACCATTTAGTATACTCCAAAATGACTTGTCACAAGACCAAAACAACATTGAATCAAATCAAAACTCCCCAAAACGTTGCAAGTTCTATATTTTAACCATAATGAAACTTCTCGGACGCATTTTGAAGGCTGAAATCTCACGAAACAATGTCAACAAGAATTGGAGCACCTCAAGAAATGTGTTTATTCTTCAGCACTCATTATGTATAAAGAAATGTCTGAGAGCCCTTGACAGGGTGGTAGACACTGATTGGACATTGATTGGGGGAGGGAGGTGGAAGATGAGCTCCGGGTTCAGCAACACGCCAAAACCTTGTTCGAATGTCCTGAAACTGTTGTATTCTTGGTCTGCAAAGTTGCATCTTGTCCCCTTGAGGAATGCAACTGGCAACTCAATTATGTCTCGCATATGGGCGTTATACTTCACTGGAACGAACATTCCACTGACTACAGCTTATTTTGATGAATCACTTACTGTCGCCACAATGTACAAAGCCAATTCAAGTATAAATATGAACAGTAAACACAATATGGAAAAAGCATGAAAATAGAATTAGAGTAGAAAGCTAACAATAATAAAGGCACCATGGGCGCCACTCAATTTCCGCGCCGGGGCGCCACAAGGGCGTTGCACCATGGAATGGCGTCACAATCTGCGCGCGCAGGTGGTCGCAGCGGTAAGTTTTAGCGCCGCCGCACAATGTCAAGTTAAGTTCCCGAGCGGCGCAAACATCGCTGCGCCCGGGCGTTAGCGGCTTTGCGCCCCATTAGCGCCCTCTTAAGGCGCTAACGGGAGGCGCAACCAACTGAATTTTTACCCCAATCTGTTACAAGTGATCTCGGGGCCCTATTAGTCATTACCAATTATTGATGAAAGGGAGAAAAATCTCATTGTGGCAATTACCATGGTGTCTTTCTTCTCCCAGTCACCAACATTGAATTACACTACCGAACATATAGGAAGCTTTGTGGATAGCACGTTGCTCAAAGAACAATGCTGTTTTTGTTCCTGCCACAGGACAATCAATGTGATTTCACAGCCCAGCAGATGTAGAAGTTCCTGGAACGTTCAATTGACATCATGAAGACCTTTGACACAGTTACCAGAGAAAGACTATAGAAGTTGCTGAGTAAGTTTGTCCCAGTAAGATCATTAACATAATCGGTCAACCACATGGCTTGATGGACTCTCACATCGCTGATGATAATGCATTTAGTGTGTTCCCCTATAACAAATAGTGTGATTCAAGGCTGCATATTTATCCTGAGCCTTTTCAAGTTGTTTAGCATAGCTATGCTGGACGATGCCACAGTGGATTTGTACAGGGAATTTATAGACAATGATAGATGGCTGGGCAGAACCGTAGCATATTAAGGGCCAAAACTAAGATAAGGTAGCAAGCTTTAACAAAGCTGACCTATAGCATATTATCGATCAAATTGCTTGTGTCACAAATTGGCCATCAGTTTACACAAGACTGCACTGGGTCAGATTTACATAAAACCCAAAACACAAAATAGCACAGATAGTTTTACATACCTAGGCAGCCGAACCTGTCGTGATGAACACTTGGGCGAGGAATTAAAAAAAATAATTGCAGCATACAGCAGACTGCATTATTGCAATGCAGGCTAAAACTAAAGACAACTCTGGACAGCTTGAAGTCCAATCACTTATATATGGCCTCAAAATCCTGACTTTTTATCATTGGCACATGAAATGGATGGAACGGTTCCACCAAAAGCATAAAAGATGTTTCATGAGAAATGGCCAGTGATGAACGCTACAGTGCAACAGCGCATGAACATAACTAAATTTGAAGTCATAGTAATGCAGGCATAGCCCTGGTGAGTCAGACACACCCACTTGTCAGAACAGCTGTATATTTTTTTTATTTGTTCATGGGATGTGGGCGTCGCTGGCAAGGCCAGCATTTATTGCCCATCCCTAATTGCCCTTGAGAAGGTGGTGGTGAGCCGCCTTCTTGAACCACTGCAGTCCGTGTGGTGAAGGTACTCCCACAGTGCTGTTAGGGAGGGAGTTCCAGGATTTTGACCCAGCAATGATGGAGGAACGGCGATATACTTCTAAGTCAGGATGGTGTGTGACTTGGAGGGGAACTTGGAGGTGGTGGTGTTCCCATGCGCCTGCTGCCCTTGTCCTTCTAGGTGCAAGAGGTCGCAGGTTTGGGAGGTGCTGCCGAAGAAACCTTGGCAAGTTACTGCAGTGCATCTTATAGATGGTACACACTGCAGCCACGGTACGCTGGTGGTGTAGGGAGTGAATGTTTAAGGTGGTGGATGGGATGCCAATCAAGCGGGCTGCTTTGACCTGGATGGTGTCGAGCTTCTTGAGTGTTGTTGGAGCTGCACTCATCCAGGCAAGTGGAGAGTATTCCATCACACTCCTTACTTGTGCCTTATAGATGATGGAAAGGCTTTAGGGAGTCAGGAGGTGAGACACTCGCCGCAGAATACCTAGCCTCTGACCTGCTCTTGTTGCCACAGTATTTATGTGGCTGGTCCAGTTAAGTTTCTGGTCAATGGTGACCCCCCGGATGTTGATGGTGGGGGATTCGGCGATGGTAATGTCATTGAATGTCAAGGGGTGGTGGTTAGACTCTTGCTTGTTGGAGATAGTCATTGCCTGGCACTTGTGTGGTGCAAATGTTACCTGCCAATTATCAACCCAATCCTGAACGTTGTCCAGGTCTTGTTGCATGCGGGCATGGACTGCTTCATTATCTGAGGATTTGTGAATGGCACTGAACACTGTACAGTCATCAGCGAACATCCCCATTTCTGACCTTATGTTGGAGGGAAGGTCATTGATGAAGCAGCTGAAGATGGTTGGGCCTAGAACACTGATCTGAGGAACTCCAGCAGCGATGTCCTGGGGCTGTGATGATTGATCTCCAACCACCACAACCATCTTCCTTTGTGCTAGGTACGACTCCAGCCAGTGGAGAGTTTTTCCCCCGATTCCCATTGACTTCAGTTTTACTAGGGCTCCTTGATGCCACACTTGTTCAAATGCTGCCTTGATGTCAAGGGCAGTCACTTTCACCTTACCTCTGGAATTCAGCTTCTTTGTCCATGTTTGGACCAAGGCTGTAATGAGGTCGGGAGCTGAGTGGTCTTGGCGGAACCCAAACTGGGCATCAGTGAGCAGGTTATTGGTGAGTAAGTGCCGCTTAATAGCACTGTCAATGACACCTTCCGTCATTTTGCTGATGATTGAGAGTAGACTGATGGGGCGGTACTTGGTTGGATTTGTCCTGCTTTTTGTGGACAGGACATACCTGGGCAGTTTTCCACATTGTCGTATAGATGCCAGTGTTGTAGCTGTACTGGAACAGCTTGGCTAGATGCGCGGCTAGTTCTGGAGCACAAGTCTTCAGCACGACTGCGGGGATGTTGTCGGGGTCCTTGGCTGTATCCGGTGCGCTCAGTCATTTTTGATATCACGTGGAGTGAATCGAATTGGCTGAAGACTGGCTTCTGTGATGGTGGAGACCTCAGGAGTAGGTTGATATGGATCATCCACTCGGCACTTCTGGCTGAAGATGGTTGCAAATGCTTCAGCCTTGTCTTTTGCACTCACGTGCTGGGCTCCACCATCATTGAGGATGGGGATATTCATGGAGCCTCCTCCTCCCGTTAGTTGTTTAATGGTCCACCACCATTCACGACTGGATGTGGCAGGTCTGCAGAGCTTTGATCTGATCCGTTGATTGTGGGATCGCTTAGCCCTGTCGATAACATGCTGCTTCCACTTTTCAGCATCCATGTAGTCCTGTGTTGCAGCTTCCCCAGGTTGGCACCTCATTTTTAGGTACACCTGGTGTTGCTCCTGGCATGCTCTTCTACACTCCTTATTGAACCAGGGCTGATGGTAATGGTAGAGTGAGGGATATGCCGGGCCATGAGGTTGCAGATTGTGGTGTAATACAATTCTGCTGCTGCTGATGGATGCCCAGTTTTGAGCTGCTAGATCTGTTCTGAATCTATCCCAGTTAGCACGGCAGCCGTGCCACACAACACGATGGAGGGTGTCCTCAGTGTGAAGATGGGACTTTTTCTCCATAATGACTGTGCGGTGGTCACTGCTACCAATACTGTCATGGACAGATGCATCTGCGACAGGTAGATTGGTGAGGCCGAGGTCAAGTAGGCTTTTTCCTCTTGTTGGTTCTCTCACCACCTGTCGCAGGCCCAGACTGGCAGTTATGTCCGTCAGGACTCAGCCAGCTGTGGTGCTACCGAGCCACTCTTGGTGATGGACATTCTGTGCCCTTGCTACTCTCGGTGCTTCTAGTGGTGTTCAACACGGAGGAGTACTGATTCATCAGCTGAGGGAGGGCAGTAGGTGGTAATCAGCAGGCGGTTTTCCTTGCCCATGCTTGACCTGAAGCCATGAGACTTCATGGGGTTCGGAGTCAATGTTGAGGACTCCCAGGGCCACTCCTTCCCGACTGTATCGCCACCCCTGGTGGGTCTGTCCTGCCGGTGAGACAAGACATACCCAGGGATGGTGATGGAGGAGTTTGGGACATTGGCTGAAAAGTATGATTCTGTGAGTATGACTATGCCAGGCTGTTGCTTGTCTGTGGGACAGCTCTCCCAATTTTGGCACAAGTCCCCAGATGTTATTATTGTGTTTTGTGGCAGTTTGTTACAACTGAGTGGCTTGCTAGGTCATTTCAGAGGGCAGTTAAGAGTGAACCACATTGCTGTAGGTCTGAAGCTACATCTAGGCCAGATCAGGTAAGGACGGCAGATTTCCTTCACATTAGTGAACCAGATGGGTTTTTACAACAACGTGATAGTGTCATGGTTACTGATTTTTTTTTAATTAACTGAATTTAAATTTCCCAACTGCTGTGGTATTTGAACTCATGTCTCTGGATCATTAGTCCAGGCTTCTGGATTGCTAGCCCAGTAACATTACCACTATGCTACCATTACTGGTGACATTTGTGAATATCCGCCTAGACAAATTAGAGCCAGCTGATGACAGGACTTCATCCAGAAACTTGGGAAAATTTAGCCAAAGCTCACTCATCTTGGAAATCCGATGTGAAGTGCGATGCCACATGATAGCTAACAGAGTTTCAACAGCAGCAGAAATGTCAACTAGCAATGTTTGGCAAATGGACAACAATGGGATGTGATACATGAGGCTATTAATATTCATTGTGCATTTGTCTATGGAGCCATATTCACAAATATCACTGACTTGACCATTTCCTCTGATTGTGTGTGTGGTCATCTTTGTCTCCTCAGGTACTGTCCAACTCTCCTTCAAATCTGCCGTCAACACCCCTCTCCTCAAAAAAACAACCTTTGGCCCCTCTGTCCTTGCAAACTACCGCCCCATCTCCAACCGCTCTTTCCTCTTCAAAGTCCTTGAACGTGTTGTCGCCTCCCGAATCTGTGCCCATCTTTCCTGGAATTCCATGTTTGAATCCCTCCAATCAGGTTTCCACCTCTGCTACAGTACCGAAACGGCTCTTATCAAAGTCAAAAATGACATCTACGTGACTGTGACAAAAGTAAATTATCCCTCCTCGTCCTTCTCGACTTGTCTGCAGCCTTTGACACAGTTGACCACTCCATCCTCCTCTAACGCCTCTCCACCGTCGCCCAGCTGGGTGGGACTGCACTCGCCTGGTTCCATTCTTATCTATCTAATCGTAGCCAGAGAATCACCTCCAATACCTTCTCTTCCCGCTCCCGCATCGTTACCTCTGGTGTTCCCCAAGGATCTATCCTTGGCCCCCTCCTATTTCTCATCTGTATTGTGCCCCATGGCGACATCATCTGAAAACAGTGTCAGTTTCCACATGTACGCTGATGACACCCAGCTCTACCTCACCACCACTTCACTCGACCCCTCCACTGTCTCTAATTGTCAGACTGCTTGTCTGGCATCCAGTACTGGATGAGCAGAAATTTCCTCCAACTAAATATTGGGAAGACCGGAGCCATTGTCTTCAGTCCCCGCCACAAACTCCATTCCCTAGCCACCGACTCCATCCCTCTCCCCAGCATCTGTCTGAGGCTGAACCAGACTATTCGCAAACTTGTTGTCATATTTGACCCTGAAATGAGCTTCTGACCACATATCTGCGCCATCACTAAGACCGCCTATTTCCACCTCTGTAACATCGCCCATCTCCCCCCCCCCCACCTCAGCTCATCTGCTGCTGAAACCCTCATCCATGCCTTTGTTAACTCTAGACTTAACTATTCCAACACACTCCTGGCTGGCCTCCCACATTCTACCCTATGTAAACTTGAGGTCATCCAAAACTCGGCTGCCCGTGTCCGAACTCGCACCAAGTCTCATTCACCCATCCCCCCTATGCTCACTGACCTACATTAGCTCTCGGTTAAGCAATGCCTTGATTTTAAAATTCTCATCCTTGTTTTCAAATCCCTCCATGGCCTCGCCCCTCCCTATCTCTGTAATCTCCTCCAGCCCCACAACCCCCCAAGATATCTGCGCTCCTCTAATTCTGGCTTCTTGAGCATCCCTGATTTTAATCGCTCCACCATTGGTGGCCGTGTTCTCAGCTGCCAAGGCCCGAAGCTCTGGAATTCCCTCCCAAATCTCTCCGCCTCTCTACCTCTCTTTCCTTCTTTAAGATGCTCCTTAAAACCTACCTCTTGGACCAAGCTTTTGGTCACCTACCCTAATTTCTCCTTATGTAGCTCGGTGTCAAATTTTGTTTTATAACACTCCTGTGAAGTGCCTTGGGACGTATTACTATGTTAAAGGTGCTATATAAATGCAAGTTGCTTTTGTTGTTGAAATGACTTGGGAATATCGTACTCATTCTTGTACTTTTTCATAGGTTCAATACTTCTTACTAAAGCAATTATATTGAGTCATAGATATATTTTAAAGAGGCAGTTTAGATTAGTACATTAACAACATTCACAATGTAGTGAGCACATTATGATAAAGCTAGACAAAAATTCTTTTATAACACTATTCACAAAATCTGGTCAGTTGCCAATGTTCACATAATGACATCTCATCACCTTCAGGGCTTTTGATGTACAGAACTGGGTGGTACCTGTTGTTCCTGCTTGTGGCTGTTATTGTTTCTGCCTGTAAGATTTCTGAAAGTGATTAAACTTGTTTTGACAGTGCAAGCTGTGGTTGTGCTGCTCAATAACTGTCGTCAATGTGCTAACATTGTCATGTGTTGTCATGTTATCAGCATCCTAACAGAAATGTTTGTTTACATTTTTATTTCTGCTATTCTAAATGGATGGCTCAGTAATTGAGCTTAGTACTAAGGGCAGCAGGTACATGGGAACACCACCACCTTCATCGTCGCTGGGTCAAAATCCTGGAACCCCCCTACTTAGAACTAAGACAAAATGTTGAGCAATCTATTACTTCATTAAAGGTGATTAAATATAAAACATGATTAAATATGTCACCCTTAAGCTTTTCTGTCAAGACACCTTTAACAGCAGTCAAAACAGATGTATTTTTCACTAATAAATGCTAATAAATGGTCGTTACCAAGGGGTAATATAAGAGGACAAATTACAACTCTAATTTTGCAGTCTCAATAAAATTAGCACTGGGATTGCTAGTAGTGCAGGTGGGCTTGGGCAAGAGCCTCCAAGTAATTAACATCCAAGTGTTCCATGTGTGATATGAACAAGTATGGTGAAAGACTTTTATGTTCTGTTTGGGCCTGAAGAGATTGTTATTTATTCATTCACGGGATGTGGTAAGGCCAGCGTTTATTGCCCTTCTTGAACCGCTGCAGTCCGTGTGGTGAAGGTACTCCCACAGTGCTGTTCGGTAGGAGGGTCCAGGATTTTGACCCAGCGACGATGAAGGAACGACGATATATTTCCAAGTCAGGATGGTATGTGACTTGGAGGTGGTGGTGTTTCCATGTACCTGCTGCCCTTGTCCTTCTAGGTGGTAGAGGTCGCGGGTTTGGGAGGTGCTGCCGAAGAGATAGGCCTGTACCTATAATTGTGAGATAATGAAATGGCCCTCATGACCTACAAATCCTGCAAATCTTTCCACTACTTCACACTATTCTCCAAGGGAAGAGTGTGAAGATAGGAAAACAACCTGAAAACATCTTCCCTATTTACATTGACTATCTGACAAACTTCCTTCGCTCTCCCATTCATTGCCATCAATTGTCCCCCGCCCCCCCCCCACCGCCATTGCTACCATTTCCTTCCCTTCTCCCGTGCGTTGCCTCTGCCCAATTCTTGTTATTAGTGGAATGGATTCTGGCCACTGCAGACTGCAAATGGGAACTTCTATTCTTGCAGGAATTCAGGATTACTATACACAGCAGCCAGAATCCATTCTGGCAACAGGACTCTGATAGGAGCAGCACTGAGGCTCGAGGGGCCGAATGGCCTACTCCTGCTCCTATCTTCTATGTTTCTATGTTTCTATATTTCTATGTTTCTATGTTTCTATGTAAAGGGGCTATAGTAGTACAGAGAAGACAACAGGGGGGAAAAATTCGGTTGCTTTGCGCCTCCTGTTAGTGCCTTAAGAGGTCGCTAATGGGGTGCAAAGCAACTAGCGCCCGGGCGCGGCGATGTTTGCACCACTCGCAAAATTGACCAGACATTTTGCGGCGGCGCTAAACACTACCGCCACGATCTCCTGCGCCCGCAGATCGTGACATCAGTCGAGTGTGCAACGCCCCGGTAGCGCCCCGGACCAGATATTGAGTGGCGCACCCTGCCTTACCGCCTGCCGCTAGCAACAACAGGTTGAGGGGAGCGTTTTGCAGTTGGGAAGGGACTGGGGGAGCGCTATTTAAAGGCAACTGCTTCCTGCCTTTTTTTGTCGGTGACATTTTTGCACCACGCATTCTGAGAGAGAGAGAGAGACTTCTGGAGAGATTCAACGCTGTGTGAAGGAGTTTTGAGAACTGAGCTACACTTTGCAGGTTCATTTTGATTTGACCTTCCTTGCATCGATTTAGAAGAGACTGTAGGGGCTGCACTCTGGGCTCTTTCCCTGGGCCTCTCCATTGTTCTTTCCAGCAGATTTGATGTACAGGTCTTTCCAGGCCGAGATTCAAGGCTGCAATGAGCAGGGTATGGATGGAGAGCAAGATCGACCCTACCCTTAAAGAACTGGCCGGCGCCAGTGTGTCTGTATTCCATTGCTGACTGACATCACATGAGCTTCGCCAGCGCTCTGAGGTAGCGCCTCGCTCCTCGGTGTTAGTGCCTTAAGAGAGGTGTGTAGCACCTGATTTAGTGCTCCAATCACCTCCAGGGGCGATAGAAGCTAAGTTTGCAGTCGGAGGCGATAATTAGCGCCAGGCGCTAAACTTTGCGCCCGGACGATAATTGCCCACCAAATGGGGCGATACCGAATTTCTTCCCCCAGGACTGTTAATGTAATGCCCCAAGTTTAGATGAAAACCCTGTCAATAAATGATTGATGGACCAGTCTTCCTGGCTGCGCACCAGCCTCGGCCACCTCACCATCTTCCTCCTCTTCTTTCTCCTCTGCCGAGGCTGCAGACCTTTCTGACCCTCTAGCTGAATGGATTGACCTCTCTGAAATGTGAAATTATGCAGCACAAAGCAAATGCAGATAATTTTCGAGACGCCCTCAGGGCTGTACAGCAGAACTCAACCTTATCTGTCCAGATGGTAGAAACTCCTTTCAATGTGACAACTGTATGTTCCAACATAATTCGGATGGAGGCATGAACTTTGTTGTACTTTTTGTCTGCTTCTGTTCAGAGGTTCATCGCTATTGTTAATAGCAACGGTAGTCGTGGTCTCCTTCCAGCCTTCCTTCCAGTCTGTCTGCTCCTTAAAGTAATGCTGGCACTGTGAACTGGTGCGAAATGATGGTATCATAGCTGCTGCTGGGGCATTGTGCTTTCAACTGCTTTATTCTGTTCTTGTGGTCTAACACACCTTGATGGAATGAAAGCACGAGATTGTTGTTAGGGGCCTTGATGGCTACATGTGTGCCATCAACGAGGCCTTGCACTTTAGGAAAGCTTGCCACCGAGTAAAGGTACTGCAACTTCTCATGTTATTGGCTCTTTTCCAGGGGAAAGTGACAACAATATTTCCCCCAGGCAAATAAGGCTTCAGTGACCTGCTTGATGCATTAGCGGACTGATGTGACAAATGTCACTAGCAGTGGGTTAAAATAATCCAATAGCATAAAAGTTCAATGCTGTGGTGACTTTCGTGGCAGGTCTAAAAAAGCAACAAAAAAAATAACTTTCCTGAAACCAGTCCCAGAATAGGTTCTCTCCCGTAAACAGTGTGGAAACCACTAAGTGCCCATTTTAAATGGGTGAGCTGCACACGGTGTTCAGAGGTGAGAAAACCCAGGAATTCAATGTGGGATTTGCATTGTCCACTTCAAGCCTCATTTGCCACTAATCAGCCCAGGCGCGTACCTTGTCAAGCTCTCTTTGAGAGAGAGAAACAGAGTTAACGTTTCAGGTCGAAGACCTTTCGTCAGAACTGGACGTCACGTTCTGACAAAAGGTCTTCGACCTGAAACGTTAACTCTGTTTCTCTCTCCATGGATGCTGCCTGGCCTGCTGCGTTTTTCCAGCGTTTTCTGTTGTTATTTTGGATTTCCAGCATCCGCAGTATTTTGCTATTGTCTCTTTGAGAGATCCTGACTGCCTCTTTTGACTCCATAATCTTCCCTAGCTTGGTGTCTTAATCAACTATAATTATCTTTCACTGGAACTGCAAATTCATGTAATTAAAGTGCACCAGAAGCAGGATGGGTTCCAACATGGACCCCTGGGGCTCCCACTCAATACTCTTCCCCACCCCACCCCCCGCCTCACATTTCCTATTACAACTTTGCTCTACTGCCTTCCCTTTAGCCAGGTTTGACACTATTCAGTTTGTTTTCTTCGTTTCTGGTGACTTTGAATATTTTTATTCAAGCAATGTAGACTGAAGACTCATTAAATGAATTGGTTTGGAGGAGCCCTAGGGGCCTATTTTCGTGTGCACAGGTAAGACATGTCTAAAATTTGAAGAACTGGTGCTAATCCTGTCTAAATGGTAATGTGTTAAGAACATATCAAATTCCCCATGTCAGCTCATTTGCATCATTAGGCATAGATCCAGGTGCAGACCAGGGCAAACGTAAAAATACTATAATGGGAGAGGAAAATCACATGTAAGTAACATTTAAAGGGAAATGTCATAATGGGGAAGGGGGTGGAGGAGTGCTAGCAGCTGGGAAACAAAAATACTGAAGTCCTTCAGAATGGACCAAAAGACATCTTAAGCCATTAAAAGCATTTGCCAAGGCTGAAGGGTAGGGGATAAGAAGTGACAGGCCAAAGTGAAGGGAAAGAAGAACCTCGTACAATCTTGAGGTCACAGCTGACTGGTTCTGTCACTTGCTGTGCCAGCTCTATGGTGCATATTAGCAGCAGGTGTCCCTAAACCAGATGGCACAGCTGTGTGCCTGACTCTGCTGAGCAGAAATCTGTGAATGCAGTTACTCACAGTCATTGCCATATAGGTGCATCAATGTTAGCAAATATGGTTAGTTGCATCTTTGGGAGTGCTGGCTGCGAATCGCCCTGGCCTACCTTCCTTCATAGTACAATGTAATGCCGTGATTGGCGTGCTTCTGAAGAGCATCCAGCAAAACAGACCTGCACATGTATCTGTGCCATTGGGTCTGCTGTCACAATTTACTCTGAGCGTGAGAACATCCACATGCATTTATCATCTGCCGACGCATGGTCTGGTTGGCTCTGTCTACAGATACAGGTGGGCACAGAGCACTTTCATGCAGCCTGACCTGCCTGTCATCCCTTCAGTGGCGCTGTTCTCCCCAGCACCTCAGTTAGAGGAATTTGGAAACCTTATTACATCAGTAATCATGCTGAGGGTTACAAAATCCAAACAATTGGCACAAAGGCGCAAGAGAACCTAAGTGCCAGCAGAAATAAAGAGAGAAATTATTTTTTAATAACAGGTCAGAAATGGCCTTAAAATTGCTAAAAAAAAACCATCACCCCATTAAATTTACTTACACTGCTCAGTGCATAGGGCATCTGGGACCTTTGTGAACAGAGCAAGCAACAGCGTGTCTCCTCATCCAATCAGATTGAAGACTCTTTACTGAGGCAAGCAGAGTCGAAACTTGTGGAGGAGCAGGGCAAATCGGACATCAACTTCCTGATTTCCACGTTTAACTGCACATGTGCGGATGCCTGAAGTTGCTGTCCGATTTACTCCTGATTAACGGTGAGCCCTGATAGCCTCACCATTATTTCTACTGCAAAATCTGGGCCATTATCATGCAGCTCCTGCCTATATCAAGGGGCTATGTCCACCTGATCCTCAGCCACCAAAAACGCAGCTCTTGAGTACACCTGATATTAGAGGTCTCCGCTCCATTTCCTTTCCCTAACACTAGAGAGTTGACATACGAGGGGTGTTAAGCAGAGGAAAATCAGCCTAATAAGTCCAATGAATTTTGTGAGTTGGATTAACCATTACTTGGTTTCCTCATCGTACATATCCATTGTAACCGCGCGCTGATAAATCCAGATATCTTCAGTGGAGATCATGTCCATAACTCTATTGAGAAAGTTGTTAAATCCTCTCCTTTATTGGGGCTCTATTGTCTCTTGTTACAAACATCCAGCTCCTTGACTTGGAAAACCCATATTGGCTATGCTGGGATAAAGCAGCAGGTGACAAAGCTGGTTAGAAAAGCTGATGGAAGGCTTAGAATTCTCAAGAAAGCTCATCCCTATTTGTTACTAGTTGAGAATTGAGTATGAATCCAGAAATTTTGTACAGAATAAGAGAATATCCACATTGCTTCCCTGAGGGCATGGGACGTTTCTGGTTCACTTCAATACCACCATAGCATGAGTTGCCCTTGACACCATTGTTCTGAGCAACCACCAGAGTAAATTGTATGGAATAGGTGTCCTATTTATAGTCACTTTTAGCTGTAATCTTTGCCATACCACCCAATACACTGCAAATTAAAACAATGCACCCCTTAAATTGAAAATTAACATTAAAAAACACATTGTAAATCTTTGCACTGCAGCAAATATAGTATTTGCTGTCAAACCAACTTATTCAGCTTTCAACATAGTGAACTATAAAACAAACAAAAAAAATAGCAGGTTTGTGTTTCCAGTATAACCCTTCCTCAGAACAGTGATCTTTAAACTGACTAGTCTGTCCCAGCAATTCAGCATGCTCAAACTTACCCCGATGGAATAATTTGAGCAAATAATTGGAGAGCTTTTTCTGCTTGAATCAGGATTTGATATTTAAGCACTTTACTTGCTTCAGGAATTCCTATTATAAATGTCAATGGGGTGTGGTTTGGTACATTACTTTATATGTACATTTTGTATGTACTTTCTGGAGTTGATTGTACTGCAAAAATTGATACAAAAGTGGACCACTCTGGTTCTAATTCAAAAGAATGAGAAGCTAAAATTTATCACTCAGTATACTGCTGGTATGACTTAATACTATCAATACACAAAGCAAAGTTTAAGCAGCAGGAGCTGCAGGTTATATTGCCAAAAACAACCGTATTTTCACAAGGATGTTTCAGACTCTGTTGCTCACAGAACATCTAAGTTATTGGACCAGAAATTCGGCTCCCTGGCTTCCCGCGGGTGCAAGGATCGCGCGCGCACCTACCTACCGCGCCTGCCGTTGACCTCTGGGCCCACGGGGACTTCGGCTCCTGGGCCTCCCCCAACTGCCGGCGCGCAGTGCTTGCGTGTCCCAGGGGCGTAGTTAGTGCGATGTGTCCCCTGGGATCACGTGGGCCATGGAGAGCCAATGGCAGCAGACCATCTTTCATTCATAGATTTGACAGGAAGACCTGTCAAATCTATGAATACAGATCGGCCCCAAAACATCCCTAAAACTACAAATACATTAAAAAAAAAATCACATTTTTAAAATAACTATAAATTACATTAATTAACTATTTTAAACAAAAATTTAAATTTTTGAAAAAATTAATTACATTTTTTAACGGGGCTAAAACTAAACTTACCTTTCTTTAAAGTAATTAAAAAAGATAAATCTGTGAAAAAAATGTTTAAATTTTAATAAAATCAACACTTACCTTGTTAAAAGTAGGCCTTGCGCATCCTTTTTAAAAGTGTATCTTCTCCGTGCTTACCTTCACGGAGGAACCTATAAAAAAATCCGAAGTGCGAGGCGAACGCGCTGGCCCTCCGGCGTGCGCGTTCGACCTCTGAACCCCTTTCCTCAAGGGAACGGAAGTGCTGGTTTCCCGCGCAAGCGCAGTGCATGCAAGAAACCGACATTTGTTCCGTCCACGGGTGAGTACACAGTGCGTACTCACCCGACAACAGCCGAATTTCTGCCCCAATGTGTCATAAAAACAGAAAATGCTGGAAGTACTCAGCAGGTCAGGCAGCATCTGTGGAGAGAGAAACAGAGTTAACGTTTCAGTCGATGACCCTTCGTCAGAACTGATGACCCTTCGTCAGAACTGAGTTCTGACGAAGGGTCATCGACCTGAAACGTTAACTCTGTTTCTCTCTCCACAGATGCTGCCTGACCTGCTGAGTACTTCCAGCATTTTCTGTTTTTATTTCAGATTTCCAGCATCCGCAGTATTTTGCTTTTGTATAAGTTATTCTGTCGTTCTCAACAAGGTTGATTGATTGATTAATTATGTTAGGAGACTATGCTGTGCAGTATGACAGTGGCCTAACTGGATAATGATCAGCAGGCATTGTTTTCCCAGAATATTACATTATATAATCTGTAGCTGGCTAATAGCATTTTCATTGAAACTGATTGATGCAACTTCACAATCACATTTATATGAATCCCTTCCTTACACATCCTATTTTTCAGAATATTAAGACACAGTAGTAACTGTCATCACCCAGAAAAAAATACAAATACAGTGAAACCCACATTCATGGGTACCTATCCTTAACAGCAATTATTTTCTAGTTCCAACTAAATTCATTTATCACTTGTCTTGAAAAATCATTTTGGAAAGTCTGGCAATAACATTCGGAATACAAACCTTGCCGTAAACTCACATACTTTAGAATAAAGACAATTTCTGATTAGTCATCTATATGGTCAAACTAATTTCATACAAATTGCCCTTACAAAATTGTTTATGTTTGCCCTTTTCAGTCTGTCAAATTTCAGGTCAGTTTCATCATTCATACTCAACTAGCCAATGCCGCCCGAGTACATGGACTGACTGTTCGACTGAGACCGCCAGTAAGCAGATTACAGCAATAAATTCCAAGAAAAGAAAATCTAGCCTGGAAACAAATTTGATTTCAAAATAGTCCTCTATATTACACTGAAACTTTTGGGTCAAAAGAATTAGTGAAAGATTTTCAATATAATGTGCACTGCCTATTAATTGTATCTAGGTTTTGGGCCCCTATATTTACTTGGAGCCAGGAAGAGAGCGGGGGTGTGGGGGGTGGGTGGGGGGCGGTGGTGGATTTTTGGGGGGTGATTCCCGGACAGGAAACCGGAAGTAAGGGTTTCCCGCTTGTCCTGCGAATTTAACAGCTGGACGTCTTTTAACTTAAAAAAAAAAGTTCCTGCCCAATAGCCAGCCAGATTGACAAGCTGTCTGTCTGCTGGAAGAAGCTGGGAGCGGATCTCGGGTAAGTCTGACATCCGGGGTGCGGGGGGGGGGAGTGGTCGGACATTGCGGGGAGGATATGGATATTGCAGGCAAATTGGACATGGGGGGGTTGATGGGAGTCGAATATCATGGGGGTGTCGGCCAATCGCAGTGGGTGGGGGCGTGGGAGTCAGCCGATCACGTGGGTCTGATCGCGTGGAGGTAAGCTTGTTGGTCCTGGAGGGAAGCACTCCTGCTCCTCCTGGCCCACAAGCAGAGCAATAAAGGCACTTACCTCCTGGATCCGGGCCTTCTCGGCCCCTTTTACCTGCCGGGATTCCCGAGGCCTTGGAATTCTGGCCTCCATGCATTAAAAATAGAATCATAGAATCATAGAATGGTTACAGCACAGAAGGAGGCCATTCGGCCCATCGAGCCCGTGCTGGCTCTCTGGAAGAGCACTTCAGCTAGTCCCACTCCCCCGCCCTTGCCCCATTGCCCTGCAATTTTTTTTCCTTCAGGTACTTATCCAATTCCCTTTTGAAAGTCACAATTGAATCTGCCTCCACCACCCTTTCAGGCCGTGCATTCCAGATCCTAACCACTCGCTGCGTAAAAAAGATTTTCCTCATGTCGCCTTTGGTTCTTCTGCCAATCACATTAAATCTGTGTCCTCTGGTTCTCGACCCTTCTGCCAATAGGAACAGTTTCTCTCTATCTACTGTCTCGACTCCTCATGATTTTGATCACCTCTATCAAATCTCCTCTCAACCTTCTCTGCTCTAAGAAGAACAAACCCAGCTTTTCCAGTCTATCCACGTAACTGAAGTCCCTCATCCCTGGAACCATTCTTGTAAATCTTTTCTGTACCCTTTCTGAGGCCTTCACATCCTTCCTAAAGTGTGGTGCCTAGAATTGGACACTACTCCAGTTGAGGCCAAACCAGTGTTTTATAAAGGTTCATCATAACTTCCTTGCTTTTGTACTCTATGGGCTGGATTTTGCCATTGTGGGCGGGCTGGGGCGTGTCAGGTGGCATTTGTGTCAGGATCCCGACTCCGAAGTGAAGTGGGGAAAAAGAGCGATTTTCCCCTAATTGGGCAATTGATTTCCTGCATGTGAAAACCCCTGGCCCAATGAGTCTTTTCATCCAGAAAGTTGCCTCCAATGGCATCATCAATGCTGCTGGATTTAAGGCCTGCTAGCAGCCTTGCTTCTTCTGGAGACTGCAAACTTTATGGCCATTGTAGTAAGCACTTCATTGATCGACTATGCCCACCAGTAGGCCAAAGTGTGCTCCACGCTTCGATGAGCCCTCCCTCCAAGCTCTGGTGGATGGAGCAAGATCCAATAAAGAGGTGCTCTTCCCTTCCTCAGGGAGAAAAAAGCCACCCCAGCAGACTAAAGCTGTGTGGCTGCAAGTGGCCCAGGAGGTCAACTCCATCTCGATGAGCCGCAGAACCTGGCTGCAATGCAGGAAGAGGTTTCATGACCTTCTCCGCACAGGAAAAGTGAGTATGACTTTCCCATCACCCTTAATCTGATCCCCATCACCTCTCCTCACCAGCACTCTGCTTTGCCAACCTCTTCCTCCACATCCCACTTGACAGTCACAGCCCTGCACCTTTACCCATTGACTCTCTCTCTATGGTCACATTCACTTAACTATTCTACCATGCAGCCCTCACACTCCCTATCACTGTGATGCAACGACAACAACTTACAACACACAGGGAGGGTCCTTTGTCTCCTTCTAAGTATCTATGCTATGGATTCTCTACACTCACTCCTTCATTCTCACTCAAACTCCACTTGTGTCCCTCATTGCAGGAAAAGAGAGCCCACAATAAGAGGGAAAGAGCCATAACAGGAGGAGGGCCACCCTCAGTAGCCCAGCTCACTGCCTGGGAGGAGGCGGCCCTGGAAATTGCCGGGATCGAGGACGATTCCCAAGTGGGGGACAGACAGGTGGGCGCATCACAGCAAGCTGGTGACAGAATAGTTTGGCATCTCTCTCATTGACATTGCATGAGTCACTGATAATGATTCTGATGCTCTAACAGATTGACTTATGATCATCTGCACTATTCAATGTGCATGTAACCTTGACCTCACATCTCTAACTCTTTCCTTTACTCCCCCACAGGACCATCGAAAGCCCCCATCCCCACTATCCAGGAGGAACAGCCTGAGCCTCCAGACTCCTCAGAGGAAGCTGCAACCTCTGAGGGCGTAGCGTCAGCAGAATTCAGCGCACCCAGTGTAATGGAATGAGCCATATTCCAAGAAATACATCATCCTATGAACAGATTCTGATATTATTAATACAAGACATACTGAGTTTAAAAGTCTGGAAAGCCTCGGCGACACAGGCTGTAAACACAATACAGGCTTCTGAGATAAGGTGAAGTGTTAACAAAAGCTGTAAAACACCACAAGCTTTGAAATGGGAGATGGTTGTAAACACAAAAACAATGCCCCTATTGAAGCAAACCATTGGCGCTTCCAGAAGGTCTGGAGTTTGGGAGAAACACAATGGAATGACCCAAGTAAGTGTTATAAGCTAACACTCAGGGAAACAGAAACTTAGAACATTAAACAACCATATGCCTTCATAAAGTAACATCAAATAAGACAGGAAACACAATTAAATATGCAACCAATTGAGATAGCAAGAAAACAAGTAAACACCCTAAGAGAAGTGTTTTCAATTTACAAATTGTAAAAGATACCTACAGAGAGGCTTTGAAGATATAATATCAATAGATGACACCAAGCAATTACATTGTGTTTGTATTGAACTTGGAACACCATGGAGTCACGATGTCTGGCTTACAAGCAGTTAAGTGATATTAAGAATTCAACAGAAAGACTTTCTAAGAATAGCATCAAATAGATAAATTGATAATAACCATAAAAATGATAAGTTTTTGAAAGACCTAAGGGTAGAGACAGAATTCTAAAAGTTGGCAGCTGAAATGACAGTAAGAATAGAAAAGTCAACAGGAAGAATGACTAGAGACAATTAGCTTACATCAACAGAGAACTTCAAAGAATATATCACTAAAAAAGAGTATAAAATTAAGAGCTTTTCAGATGAAAAGTCAGAAGTCGCTGGAAGGGCAAGCGTTTCTCAACTTCACAGGCACGCTCTGTAAGTTTTTAACTCTGAGTCTCGGGTAATCAAGGTATTTGATTTTGGTGGATATTCTGGATTAAGAAATAAGTAGAAGTGTGGAAATATAACGAAGTTAAGATTTGAGAATAAGGATCTCTGATAAGAAATGTAAGCTATTTGTATTTTGAACGGTTAAAGTTGCGATTGCCATACCAGCTGTTAACTAAATGTCGGTTCTTTAATAAATCTATATATTTTTTAAATTGTCTCAAAGAGTATTTCTGTATCAATCTTGTGAACTCAATTTCTGTACACTCTTCTGAGAGGAGTTGCAGAATTCTGGGGGGGTGGGGGGGTTCTGGACCCTCATAATATCCGGAAGGTTACAGTCTAGTTAAACTTATTAAAAGTGCTAACCGGAGGACGGTAACATCTTCAGGCCATTTCTTTCCTTTAGGGAGAGGTAGTCTGACCTTTAGACCCAATTAAGCGTCTCTAGGATTCGGCTACCGCTAACTTTAGTTGAAGGTGAACGTCTGGGGAATACGCCTGATCTGGGGTAGTCCGAAAAGGGCTAGGACTTGTAATTATCCCTTCACCAGTACCAGCGCAGACACTCACACATCGGTGGGACCTTCGCGAGATAGAGTAGTGTTGTCACCTGGTGTATCACAGCTCACAAGTGAGCATCAGCAGATGGTGGAGACAGGGACAGCAGTGGAGAGTCCTCGTCGGAGGGCGCAGGACTATGCCAGCTTGGCTCAGCTGCATGTCGACCCTGTGCCTCCGGGTCCATCCAGAAGAAGAGCGGTGCTGGAACTCCAGGAACAGGTGCAGGAGTCTCTGGCAGGTTTTGTCTCCAGGGTCGCTGCGAGTGTGGAGCAAATGGAGGAGTCCATCGTGAACATGAGCAGAGCCTTTGTGGAGGCATTGGCGCATGAGCACATCACCGCGGAAAGGATGGCAACCTCCGTGGAAAGGATGGCTACCTCCGTTGTAAGGCTGGCTACCGTAGAGGAGAGGATGGCTACGGTAGAGGAGAGGATGGCTACGGCCATGGAGGAGCTTTGTCACCAGGGTCTTGAAAACATGGTCATTGTTCAGAATAGAATGACATCTCTTGAGGAGCAATGATCAGCTATTGAGCAAACAAACCAGATCTTCATGCAAGTCCTCTGGAGTAGGACTTCCAGTGCAGAAACGGGTCCTCATGGCCCCCCCTGTAGTGCAGCAAGGTGCTGTCAAGCCACTTGCTAGCTCTGAAGTGGGGCTGACCCATGAGAGGGATGTTGGTGGCAGACAACAAGGAAGTGGGGGCTCCTATCCAAGTGCTCACATGACCATGCCACTGCAAAGCCCTCGGTCAGAGCCCCACCAGAGTCCTCACCCAACTGAGATGGGCGTCTCAGCCCCTGCACAGCCGTAGGAGCAGCAAACTGATGCCGAGTTCTCACAGGTTCGCAACCCTAGAGGACGGCCCGCCAAAGGTGTTGAGACAGGAGCAACAAGAAAGTGAGCAAGGGGCCACCACATCTGCTGAAGCCACAGGGGAAGCACTACATAGGAGCACGCGTAAGAGGAAGATAAAGCACATGTAGTCACAAGGGTAGTCACTTGGGTGTTGTGATGTTTTGTTTTTTGACCAACCATCCTTGTCATGGTATCATAAACAGATTTGATGGCAAACTGTTGAAGTTGTGGCTTGTGTTATTTCGTAAATGGGACTTCCACATTGAGGGCTTAGGGCGACTTTCAATTGTCAGTATGGTGGTCAGAGTAATAGGAATCCGTAGGTTCTTGTCCATTGTCGATAGTCTGGTAAGAAGGTGTGAGGCAAAAGTGTCTGATTATGCAGGCTAAGCAAATCTGGCTAACATGAGTGCATCCCTTGCAACCTGGCCAGCAATGCGGTCACGCGCTGACGCCTTCTGGCCTGTGCATCTTCAGGTGGGTGAGCAGCAGCTTGGCGCTCCTGTTGTTACTGCTGCTGTTGGTGCTGCTGTTGTTCATGGGTCTGCTGCTGCCGCGGCTGGTCTTCGTCCGAATCTGATATCCAGTAGGAAAGGAAATAAATGTTCGCCATGCTTCTGGTATATGCCTCAGTTGAGGAAGCGCTCAGTCAAGGTGGGGAGAGGGGTTTCCCAGCAGGTCACACTGGAGATGGGTGTCAGGCTCCAAACTTCCACAACAATGAGCACACCTGCTAAAAGTTCCCCCAGACCTGAGACAACAAAGTTCTGCCACCTGCAAATGATCATTGGTGAAAACTCCTTTTTAATGGTGGCGCTGCAGCTGTGAGTAAGCAATCCACTTGTGAGGCCGCCAGGATTAACTGGTGTGTTCCAGAGGAGGCGTGTAGGATGGGGGAAATGTCTAAAAATCAGAAAGGCCTCTCAAAATGGGATTATAGAGGCAATTAAGTGGTTGTTAAGGGCCTTAAGGGCCTATCCCGCCTCTTGGAGGCGGGATGGAAATGGGGTCTGAAAACACGAATGTAGGAAAATTGCTCGGAGGCGGGATCCATTTTTTGCGATTTTGACAACTCACGCGGCTCCAAACCCGCCTCCCCGGGCCTGGTTAAATCAAGCCCTATACCTTTATTTATGAAGCCCAGGATCCCATATGCTTTATTAACTGCTTTCTCAACCTGCCCTGCCACCTTCAACAATTTGTGCACATATACCCCCAGGTCTCTCTGTTCATGAACTCCCTTTAGAATTGTACCTTTAGTTTATATTGCCTCTCCTCGTTCTTCCTACCAAAATGTACCACTTCGCACTTTTCTGCGTTAAATTTCATCTGCCATGTGTCCGCCCATTCCACCAGGCTGTCTATGTCTTCTTGAAATCTATCACTATCCTCCTCACTGTTCACTATACTTCCAAATTTTGTGTCATCTGCAAATTTTGAAATTGTGCCCTATACACCCAAGTCTAAGTCATTAATATATATCAAAAAAAGCAGTGGTCCTAGTACCGACCCCTGGGGAACACCAGTGTAAACCTTTCTCCAGTCCGAAAAACAACCGTTCACCTCTACTCTCTGTTTCCTGTCACTTAGCCAATTTTGTATCCATGCTGCCACTGTCCCTTTTATTCCATGGACTTCAACTTTGCTGGCAAGCCTATTATGTGGCACTTTATCAAATGCCTTATGGAAGTCAATGTACACCACATCAACCGCATTGCCCTCATCAACCCTATCTGTTACCTCATCAAAAAACTCAATCAAGTTAGTTAAACACGATTTGCCTTTAACATATCCATGCTGGCTTTCCTTAATTAATCCATACTTGTCCAAGTGACTGTTAACTTTGTCCCGGATTATCGTTTCTAAAAGCTTCCCCACTACCGTGGTTAAACTGACTGGCCTGTAGTTGGAGGGTTTATATTTACAACCTTTTTTGAACAAGGGTGTAACATTTGCAATTCTCCAGTCCTCTGGCACCAGCGCAGTATCCAAGGAGGATTGGAAGATTATGGCCAGTACCTCTGCAATTTCCATCTTTAGTTCCCTCAGCATCCTAGGATGCATCCCATCCGGTCCTGGATGACTTATCTACTTTAAGTACAGCCAATCTTTCTAGTACCTCCTCCTTATCAATTTTTATCCCATCCAGTATCTCAACTAGCTCCTCTTTCACTATGGCTTTGGCAGCATCTTCTTCCTTTGTAAAGACAGATGCAAAGTATTCATTTAGTACCTCAGCCATGCTCTCTGCCTCCATGCGTAGGTCTCCATTTTGGTCCTTAATCTACCCCACCCCTCCTCTTACTGCCCGTTTATTATTTATATGCCTATAGAAGACTTTTGGATTCCCTTTTATCTTAGCTGCTAATCTATTCTCATACTCTCTCTCTTTGCCCCTCTTATTTCCTTTTTCACTTCCCCTCTGAACTTTCTATATTCAGCCTGGTTCTCACTTGCATTCTCAACCTGACATCTGTCATATGCCCCTTTTTTCTGTTTCATCTTACTCTCTATCTCTTTCATCATCCAGGGAGCTCTGGCTTTGGTTGTTGTACCTTTCCCCCTCATGGGAATGTACCTTGACTGTACCCAAACCATCTCCTCTTTAAAGGCAGCCCATTGCTCGATTACAGTTTTGCCTGCCAATCTTTGACTTCAATTTACCCGTGCCAGATCCATTCTCAACCCACTGAAATTTGCTTTCCTCCAATTAAGTATTTTTACTCTAGGTTACTCCTTGTCCTTTTCCATAGCTAATCTAAACCTTATGATACTATGATCACTGTTCCCTAAATTCTCCCCTACTGACACTTGCTCTACTGCGTGGCTGGAGAGATGGTGCAGGAGGGAGAGTTTTAGATTCCTGGGACATTGGGACCGGTTCTGGGGGAGATGGGATGCGTATAGGCCAGACAGGTTGCACCTCAACAGAGCCGGGACCAATGTCCTCGTGGGTGGGGTGGGGGGCGGGGGGGTTGCTAGTGCTGTTGGGGAGGGTTTAAACTAATTTGGCTGGGGGATGGGCACCAGGATTTAGCATTGGAAAGGAGAAACAAGGTGCACAAAGGACTGGGACAGATAGCACTAGAGTAAGAAATAGTACGGTATTAGATGGGGTCAGACTAAGAGAGAATAAAAGACGGTCTAAGAGAGGTTTACAGTGCACGTGTGTGAATGCACGAAGTGTGTTAAATAAGGTTGGTGAGCTGCAGGTGCAAATAGACACATGGGAATATGATGTCATGGCGATAACGGAGACCTAGCTCAAAAATAGGCAGGATTGGCTACTAAATATTTCTGGATATAAGGGGGGAAAAATTCAGTTGGTTGCGCCTCCCGTTAGCGCCTTAAGAGGGCGCTAATGGGGCGCAAAGCATCTAGCGCCCAGGCGCGGTGATGTTTGCGCCACTCGCGAAATTAACTAGACATTTTGCGGCGGCGCTAAACACTACCGCCACGATCTCCTGCGCCGGCAGATGGTGACGTCAGTCGAGTGCGCAACGCCCCGGTATCGCCCCGGAGCAGATATTGAGTGGCGCCCCCTGCCTTACCGCCTGACGCTAGCAACGACAGTTTGAGGGGAGCGAATTGCAGTCATGAAGGGACTGGGGGAGCGCTATTTAAAGGCGACCGCTTCCTGCCTTTTATTGTTGGTGCCATTTTTGAACCATGCATTCTGAGAGAGAGAGAGAGACTTCTGGAGAGATTCAACGCTGTGTGAAGGAGTTTTGGGTACTGAGCAGCACTTTGCAGGTTCATTTTGATTTGCCATTCCTTGTATCGATTTAGAAGAGACTGTGGGGGCTGCACTCTAAGCTCTTTCCCTGGTACTCTCCATTGTTCTTTCCAGCAGATTTGATGTGCAGGTCTCTCCAGGCAGAGATTCAAGGCTGCAATGAGCAGGATGTGGATGGAAAGCAAGATCAACCATCCCCTTTAAGAACTGGCCGGTGCCATTGTGTGTGTGTTCTATTGCTGACTGACATCACATGAGCTTCGCCAGCGCTCTGAGGTAGCGCCTCGCTCCTCGGCCTTTGCGCCTTAAGACAGGTGTGAAGCGCCTGATTTAGCGCTCAAATCACCTTCAGGGGCGATAAAAGTCAAGTTTGCAGTCGGTGGCGATAATTAGTGCCAGGCGCTAATCTTTGTGCCCGGCCGATAATTGCGCCCCAAATGGGGCGATACTGAATTTCTCCCCCAAGGTGTTCAGGAAAGATAGGGAAGGAAAGAATGGAGGTGGGGTGGCAGTATTAATTAAGGAGAATATTACAGTGATGGAGAGAGACGATGTCCTGGAGGGGGTCAAGGACAGAATCTATTTGGTTAGAGTTGAGAAACAATAGAGGTGCCATTACACTACTAGGTGCATTCTATAGGCCACCTACTAGTGGGAAAGATATAGAGGAGCAAATTTGCAGGGAGATTACAGAGAGGTGCAAGAACTATAGTGTAGTGATAATGGGGGGACTTCAACTGTCCTAATATAGACTGGGATAGTAATAGTGTAAAGGGCAGAGAGGGAAGTATTTCTAAGTGTGTTCAGGAGAACTTTCTTGATCAGTACATTTCTGGCCCAACGAGAAAGGAGGCATTGGTAGATCTGGTTCTGGGGAATGAGGTGGGTCAAGTGGAGCAAGTAGTAGAGTAAAAATAAAAATGGAGTTCAAATGGAGGCATGCAGCCACTTAAAAGATTTTAGTGATTCACCCGCCCCTTGAGTACGGCTTGGTCGCCCGCCCCCCGACTCGCCTCCAATAAAACCGGAAGTGGGCGGGTTGGGCTTGGGTTTATGAATTAAACATTTTTTTTTGCCTTCCCACCTGCCCACAACCTACCCGCCCTTGGGGGTTAAAATTCCCCCTTGGTCCCACTTTTCAATGTAACATGGTCACTTTGGTAGTGAATAGTCACCAATGTAAAATCATCTGTTTTTGTCAAGATTTTCCCTTGTATTGCATACTTGTATATAACAGACGGTTTCAGCCCATTTTCCAATGTAAAATTGTGTACATTATATGCAAAAAATGATATGTGAATAATATAGACCACAGTGATTGCAAATGCCTCAGACATGCAAGTAAACTTTGGCAGCAAAGAGAATACAAACACTGCTCCCCTGCCACACACTGTACGAGGTCCAGCAGCAAAAGGAGTGTTACTGCTGGTCAGAAATAAAGGCCCGTATTTTCCGATGCCTACCGGTGTGTACGAGCTGTGTACACACCCGTAGGGACGTCAGAAATGCCGGTTTCAGGCATGCGAAGCGCATGCGCTGAAAACCGGCACTTCCGATCTGTCAAGAATGCTCTTAGAAATCTTATGTCTGGTAAAAGCAGGCGTAAGGCCTGCTTTTACCAGCATAAGAGTTGAAAAAAGTAAAAAAAATAAAAACATTTTTCCCACTCATTTATAATTTAAAAATACTTTTAAAAAAGATAAGGTTATTTTTAGCCCCGTAAAAAACTTTAATTATGTTTTTCAAAAAATAAATTTTTGTTTAAAATATTTAATTTAATGTAATTTTAACTTATTTTAAATACGTGATTTAAAAAAAAATGTATTTGATGTTTTAGTGTGTTTTTGGGGTGATCTCCATTCATATATTTGACAGGTCCATCTGTCAAGTGTATGAAGGGAGATTCCCTAATCCTATTGGCTCCCCATGGCCCACGTGATCCCAGGGACGCTTGCGAACTGCCTGCGCCGCTGGAATACGTGGGCCCTGCGCATTTCGACTGTGGAGAAGCCCAGCATCGGAAGTGTCCGGACCTCGGAGCCCTCAGGTAAGTTCGTAGATTTTTTTCCGATAGGAGGCATCCGCACGCAGGAAGCCTCCTATCGGAAATTACGGGCCAAAAGGTGTTTATAGTTGTGTGCTGTCCAGTGGCTATGATGCAAGTGAATAGTCAGATCCAATTGCACTTTTTAAATCACCAGTGCCAGCAGGAAACTCACTCGACCTCTAGGAACCACACATAGCTATCATTAAAATCTAAGAGGATTAGAACAAGCTAGAACATTACCTGGATTCAGAAACTCAATGCAAATTGGTCTGAGAATATGTAAGTGGGCAGAACATTGCCGGATGAAATGTAATTACAACAAATGCTGCACAGAGGGCAGGAGAAGTCTCTTCATACAGCGATAAATCCAGAAAATTCATTGAAATTAAATAGTGAAAGCAGAGCACGACAGGTTCAAACTGGTAAAAGGCACATTGAGGAAGCGATCAGGAAGTCCTTCTTTCCACAACGAGTGATCAATACACAGATTGAACTTCTGGATAGAGTAGTGGAGGTGAAAACCCTGGAATCATATAAGAAGCAATGGGATGCTACAATGGAAAGGACTTTGTGGTTTTCCTGGATGGAGGAACCGAATGGCCTTCCTCATCCTTAAAAATCTTGTGATTTGTGAACATCAAAAGCCAGAAACAAACTAAAAGCATTAGCATTGTCAATTTAGCTTCTACTTTTAGATTTCTTTATGATAAATGTTGGGGCCAATTTTAGTTTTGATTGCTGTTTGGGTGGGCAAAGAGTGGGGAGTATGTGGTGGCCGGCTGAAGGAATCAGCATGGGACCCAATCCATTTTGATCCTGGATCCTCATTTTAATGTGGTCGGCAAACAGCCAGTGTGAAATTCCTTCTCCAATAGGCAGTCTGATGATCTGGAGGCGATAAAATCAAATAGGTTGGCTGAATGTGAAGGGCCTGCAGAAGCTCCTTAAAGAGGTGGGGTTACAAGTGTTGGGAATGAAAAGAGCACTTTACAGCAGCAGGCAACTTGGATGCAGAACATACAGCAGCAAATGCATTCAATTTGGAAGCCTTTAAGGCTAAAAACCCACAAGCAACTGCCATAAAAATGTCTTCCAAACCTCCAGCTTTCCCTATCTACAGCTGAAGAGCCCTTTAATTTTTGCTTGAAATGGCCACCTCTCAAGTTGTATCACTTGGTGGGCAGGAGTGGGAAGTGGTCATAGCAACATGAGCGGCGATGTAAGTGGGTCATCTGACCCTGATTAGCATATACGTATGAGCCTCCCGCCTGAGCTCTGGCACCAGGATCGAAGACCACTCACAAATAGGAATGGTGGAAACTTGCCAAGTCAGCGCTTCAACCAGTCACACAATTTCAGTTTCACTACCGCCTATCCTTAAGCGCAATCGGGGTAGTAGCGAGATATGAATCGCCCTTGATGTCTATTAATCATGGAGTTTCTACACCCTGCTTCCAACTCATGCTACGGTGAACAGAGTAGAAAATCTATTGAAAACTGGACAGCTCCACAGAATAACTTTGTAAATTGTGCCCTGAAGTTTTGTTGTGGTTTGAGGAGATAAGTAAAACCAAAATTCTGTATAAAACTGCATTCCACAAATAGTTAATTAAAACAAACATTCATTATAATCCTGAACTGCACAGAGCCGGAAGAATTTTACTAACACTTAAGGAAGTAGAGTTATCACACTATCATCCTTTCAGCGCAGTATATGCACATTTCTGGAGCTGACATTCCAAAAATCTATCAATCTCTGTCTTGAATATACTCAACGACTGAGCCTCCACAGCCCTCTGGGGTAGACAATTCCAAAGATTCACCACACTCTGAGTAAAGAAATTCCTCCTCATCTCAGTCCTAAATGACCGACTCCTTATTCTGAGACTGTGACCCCTGGTTCTAGACTCCCCAGCCAGGGGAAACATCCTCCCTGCATCTACCCTGTCAAGCCCTGTAAGAATTTTGTATGTTTCAATGAGATCACCTCTCATTCTTCTGAACTGCAGAGAATATAGGCCTAGTCTACTCAATCTCTCCTCATAGGACAACCCTCTCATCCCAGAAATCAATCCAGTGAACCTTGATTGCACCCCCTCTAAGGCAAGTATATCCTTCCTAGGGTAAAGTGACCAAAACTGTACACAGTACTCCAGGTGTGGTCTCACCAGAGCCCTATATAATTTCAGCAAGACTTCCTTACTCTTATATTCCAACCCCCTTGCAGCAAAGACTAACATACCATTTGCCTTTCTAATTGCTTGCTGTACCCGCATGTTAATTTTCTGTGATTCGTGTACAAGGACACCCAAATCCCTCTGCATACCAACATTTACTATTCTCTCACCTTTTAAAAAATATTCTGTTTTTCTATTCTTCCTCCAAAGTGGATAATTTCACATTTCCCCACATTATACTCCATCTGCCACCTTCTTGCCCACTCACTTACACTTGTTTATATTCCTTTGCAGATTGTAAATAGCTCAAGCCCAAGCACTGATCCTTGCGGCACCCCAGTAGTTACAGTGACCCGAAAATGACCCGTTTATTCCTACTCTCTGTTTTCTGTCCGTTACCCAATCCTCAATCCACATTATTCCCAATCCCATGAGCCTTAATTTTGTTTAATAAACTCTTGTGTGGCATCTTATCAAATGCCTTCTGAAAATCCAAATACACCACATCCACTGGTTCCCCCTTACCTATTCTGCTAGTTACAACCTCAACAAACTCTAACAGATTCATCGAACACGATTTCCCTTTCATAAATCCGTGTTGACCCTGCCCAATCCTATTATTGTTTTCTAAGTGCCCTGTTACCACGTCCTTAATAATAGATTCTAGCATTTTCCCTACTACTGATGTCAGGCTAACTGGTCTGTAGTTCCCCATTTTCTCTCTCCCTCCTTTCTTAAATAGTGGGGTTACATTTGCCACCTTCCAATCCACGGGAACCGTTCTAGAATCAATGGAATTTTGGAAGATGACAACCAATGCATCCACTATCTCTATAACCACCTCTTTCAAAACCCTAGGATGTAGGCCATCAGGTCCAGGGGATTTATCGGCTTTCAGTCCCATAAGAATAAGCTCTTAAAATTCGAACTTTTAAAAAATGTTAGAGAGAGCAAAACAAAGTTTGGGGCTCTCATGTGGGGAAAAGGCAAACCTGAAATTAAAATGAACAAACTTTAAAAGTTGCTTAAAATTTATAATTAAAACGGATAAATTTCACACTGCACAAAATAAAAATTAGTTTATCAGGCTCATAACCTTTGTTTAGCAGTCAATACGCTATTAAAACCCCAGTTACACCTAATCCCTTGGGGTCTAACTTTTAGTGGGGAATTTATCAGCGTAATTACTGTGGAAGAGCCGAAGTTTTCAACAGTTTCCCTGTTTTGAGTGATTACACTGATTGCCAGCTCTGTGGGGGGGGGGGGGGGGCACACAGCGCAGCCTGTGCCGGAGCAGTGAATGACAGGCCCCAACTTCAGGATTTCCGCATGCGTCTGCACCAAATCCCGAAGTTGCGGTCAGTTTCAAAGGCGGAATAACGGTGAACGCTGCCAGGTCACTGTCATCCGGTCCCCAAATTCCGGGCCAATGTTTTATTGTCCTAGACAATGGTATGCGAGGAGATGAGTGGACAAGTGTTGCATCTCCCATGGTTACATGGCTGTATGGGAAGGTGCCACGGTAGGGCAGCTCAAAGGTGGGATGGAGGAAAAGTGAACCAGAGCGTCGCAAAGAGAATGGTCCCGCCAGACAGCAGAGGGGGAGGGGAGGGGAGGGGAGGAAAAATGTGCATGGCCATGGGGAAAGAACAGGGGAGTGGGATTTATTGGATATCTCTTTCAAAGAGCTGGCACAGGCACAATGGGCTGAATGACCTCCTTCTGCACTTTTGATGATATAATTCTATGTGTTGATTATATTGTAGGTGGCAGCAGACAGTGCTGACGGAGAGGGGGGGACAGTGCCCTCGGTTTTGGACTTTTTTTTTCTTTTTGCGAGCTGACAGACCTGCTGCACTTTCCCAGCATTTCCTGGTTTAATTTCAGACCTGATCTATAGGCTTTCTGTGTTTTCCATCTCTTCCATCCTCTGTTCCTTTTCCTTGAGGGCACCTCCCACTGCTGTAGCAATTCATGAATGCTTAATTTCTTTAATGCTTCTTTCCATTGCTTGCCTGAGATGATCTATTATATTATCTAACAATCATTCCATTTATATTTCCTCTCCCTTTTCTTGTCTGTGCTTTTTCCTTCCCCATCCTCCCCTTTATCTACTTCTAATAATAGTGATGTGCTTGTTTACCTTTCATTTTTCAGATCTGAAGTGCCCAAAGTGTCAACTTGTCTGCTGTCTCCACAAATGCAGACTGACCCGTTCTGTGTTTCCAACATCTCCTGTTCTTGTCTCACAAATAAAATGTTATGTTTGAATTTCAGATCATTTTGATTTAAAAAAAACCTTTCCCGTTTAGTCGTACTGCTATAGATTGCTTCGTTCTTTGTTTTATAAAGTATGCTCTAAAAAGAGTTCTCCAATAAACATTCATCCGATGAAATACAAACAGAAAATGCCGGAAACACTCAGCTTGTCAGCAGCATCTGTGGAGAAAGTCAAAAGGTTAGGTTAATGCTTCAGGTAAAACTATCCCACATAATAGTTGTCCTTTTCCTTTTAGAATGTGTCACAGGGGAGGCGGCTGAATGGTGCTGCTCTGTGTTTTCTTTTAGCTTTTATCTGATCTGACTCACTGTTTGATGCAAAATACACAGACTCATATCCTGATCCCGATGTTGCAGCTTCAGCAGAAGAGAAGCCGACAACAGGGGAATCAGGAGAGGCAGCACAAGCAGCCTATGTAGAAATCCAAATGATCTCAACAACTCCAGCACTTGATGAAGCAGCATTGAAAGGTAATGGTATATCGATATAGAGACTCCCATTTGGAGCACCGACACGGCAAGAGAGCCCCAGGTGGGCAGAGGAAACGCTTCAAGGACACCCTCAAAGCCTCCTTGAAAAAGTGCAACATCCCCACCGACACCTGGGAATCCCTGGCCCAAGACCGCACAAAGTGGAGGAGAAGCATCTGGAAAGGCGCCGAAAACCTCGAGTCTCTTCGCCGGGAGCAAGCGGAAGCCAAGCGCAAGCAGCGCAAGGAGCGCACGTCAACCCAAGCACCCCACCCACCCGCCCCTTCAACCACCGTCTGCCCCACCTGTGACAGAGACTGTAGGTCCTGCATTGGACTCATCAGTCACCTGAGAACTCATTTTTAATGTGGAAGCAAGTCATCCTCAGTTCCGAGGGACTGCCTAAGAAGAGAAGAAGAAGAAGAAGATCTATTTTTAATAAGCTTATATGGTTTCTTTACACCTTCCTCCACCCAATTCCATTTTTCAGGGAGAAAAAACCTTCCAGTTAATCATTGTTAATTATTGGCTTCAACGGTGAAATTATCCCACCCATAACGTATCAGCTTTTCAATTAAAATTGAAGCAATGCAGTCTATGTGAGCGATTTACGTTTAGAAACAGGATTAGAGTTTTCAGTCTCTTGCTTATTAACATGAATAATTAAGTCACTCCGCAATGCAGCGAACAGCCATTTTCATTTCTATTCTCCTATAGTGGCCAAAACTGGATAAGTTAAATTTCTTTATTTCACAAGTTCAGTTCATTGAAACTTCAAACAAAGTGCGTTTACATTAGTATTTTAAAACATTTTATTGGTATTATTTGTACTTAGAATAAAAGAGGGAAATGCAGCATTGTCAAATTTTATGCTTATCAAGGCTCTTCATTGCTATTCAAGTATCAGCATCAAATATTCAAATATTAGGTAATGTATGGCTTAAAATCAGGCTACAGTTCCCTCTACACTGCCTCAAGATGTGGTCCAATCTCAAGAAATGTAACCGCAACTGTACCTATCTGACATAATTTCCCACATTAGCCATTCTTGAGTCTTTCTAAGTGACACCATCAATTAATGCTGAATAGTGAGTAGGTTTATGCAATGTACTCATGTTCATTAGAAACTGGATAGAGATTGGCCTAACAAATTTCATTTAGAACAATTATAGTTATCATAAAGAGGAAATTTTCATCCCATCAGTCAGTCACTATTATGCTTGCAAGCACCAGCTGAGAAGGAGGAGAGGAGAGCTCATTGGCAGCCAAGATCGTGTCCTAGCCCTGCTGTAGAGGGCAGAGATGATGACTTCCAGGGCCCAGCTTTCAAAAGACGAGTATTAGCTGAGAACCATGAATTGTCAGGTCAGGCTGGCTATGCAATATGGTAGCCATGATGTGGAGATGCTGGTGTTGGACTGGGGTGGACAAATGTGAGAAGTCGCACAACACCAGGTTATAGTCCAACAGCTTTATTTGAAATCACAAGCTTTCGGAGCGCTGCTCCTTCGTCAGGTGAAGTGTCGATATGCGCGATCTTCTTGGAGATCCTCTTCACTTTGAGCCGGCAGTTTGTGGTGTCGATAGTAGCCATGATGTGGAGATGCCGCTGTTGGACTGGGGTGGACAAATGTGAGAAGTCGCACAAAACCAGGTTATAGTCCAACAGCTTTATTTGAAATCACAAGCTTCACCTGACGAAGGAGCAGCGCTCCGAAAGCTTGTGATTTCAAATAAAGCTGTTGGACTATAACCTGGTGTTGTGTGACTTCTCACATATGCAATATGGTAAATAGTGTAAAGGAGTCTATTTCCAACTTGGGTGTGACACTCACGAATGGCATTGAGTCACTGTGGTCTACCATGGAGTGTATGGTGACCTCAATGCAGACTGCAGTTGGGCCTGTTATCCAGGAGTCTCTAGCACCAGTGGTAGCATCTCTCAGGAACTCACATACTGAGGCCATGCAGACTCTGGGCTCGCATCTTACCAAGCTTGTAGGAAAGCATTGATCGAAGCTTCCAAAATGTTACAGCGCTTCTAAAGTTTGCTCTCCCGCAGATCAGTGCAGAGGCGCCACCCCACACCAGGAGGACAGAATGCCTGCTCCCCCACCACTCTCTGCTCCAGTGCCACTCTTGGTGCCGCAAAGCCAGCTGGGCCAGACTACCCTGGCAGCAGCCGATATGTTACAGTTTGCAGCTGGGCCTACTCAGGCCCGAGCTCCTTGAGGCCGCTAGTCACGGTCCTCTCAAGTTTCCCTCATTGGAAGCACAGCAGCCTTCTACAGAGGAAGTTATTGGCTTTGGAAAAGAGTGCATCCGTCACCTGGTGACTGCAAACCTGCAGAGCTAATTGGCTGATGTTGCAGATGTCACCTGTTGCAGACTAGAATGACACCGAGGCATAAATGCTCATGGTCACAGTGACTTTGGCAGCCACAGGCAAGGATGTATGTGGTCTTGTCCTGGACTGCAGTTGGTGCTGCAGGCCAGGACAGAGCTCTATGACAGCTTCCTGGAAAAACAGAGTCTCCTCACACAATGTTCCTCGGTGAACTGCAGGCAAGAAGTTCTGGGCCTGTACACTGATGTGGGGTAAGGCCTCCTGTGGGCTGCTCTCTATCTGTCTCTTCGCTCTGCAGCTGCAGTTCCCTGGACTCTAGCATGATCCTCCTCCTCCTCTTCCAACCACAATGGCAGTGCAAGCACCAAACCCATTGAAACCAATCAGAAGATTGACAGAAGCCTCTGGGCAAAAGACCTTCTGTTGACTTAGCAAATTACTTTCACAAGTGATTACTGTCAGTTCCAGCAGTCGAAACTCTCCAAAAAGCTCAAAAGTAGCAAACTAGTGGTCCAAATAAACTAACCAGTGATTTACCTGAGAGCAGCGTATGATCCCTTTAAATGTAGTTAAAAATGGTGCTCTCCAGGTTGTACACACACATGATTTCTGTAACTGATTTAGAATTGACGAACAGAACACCAGGGCTGTGGAAAAGGGCATTTTGGTCCTAAAACAAGTGCAGGAGACTAATTAGCAGGCTTAAATAGGTGGCCTCAGATTTTAGGCTGGTGCGCTGGACACATAAAAGAAGCCACGATTCAAATTGGGCAAATACTGTACGCAAAATGGGCAAGCAAGTTTGAGACCCAACTCTCGTATCTTAATACTCATTTTTTGGAGGTAAAATGGGCATTCACAAGTTGAAAGTCTCCCATTGTTTTTCATTTAAGCATAGTGTACAATATGGAGGTATAATCAAGTATGCTAATAAACTCTCTACTGTATTTATGGTGCTAATTCTACATCACTTGCCTTTGAAACATATTTATGTTTAGTTAGGCTGAGTGTAAGCATAGTAAAGATAAAAAAGTATTTTGTTTCATTGTGTCGTTGGTTCTGTAACACAAATCATTTCTCCACCTTACCTGCCTCCACTGAATATTTTGAGATGAGAAAATATGAGGCTGCACTAGCTCATCAATCAGGACACTGTAAAATGAGCAAGCCAACTAGAAGACATAAAATTATGACCCAAATAACTTGTGTGTAGCAGAGCTAGCTTATATTGGAAGAGTTTCTCATTATAGTTCTGTGAGAGGCTAAGATGCAGAAAATAAGCTGAAAATAAAGTACGTTACGATCAGTAGAGGAACCTTACTCTCATTGCTTGATAAAGAAATACAAGAATTATTGTTCATTTGGTGGCAACCCAAAGCAGTTACCATGGTAACATAAAATGTAATATTCTGAGCCAGTTAATAAAAAGGTCAGTGGTCTGTGGAGTTTGTAAAATGACTGAGACAATTGTCAGTACAATACGCATGATTCTAGGTATTTGTATGCATGTCAGTTCTCAATAAGGCCAACAGTCTATACTTCTTGTCTCTAGTCTGACAATTTAATGGAAAAGATTCATCAATACAACAGCATATATTTGAACACATTTTTCAAAATGGACAACTGGGCAAAAAGCAACTCTGCTAGGAACAGATGTAACAGAGGGAAGAGTTCAATTGTCTTTTGTTCATTTCCTTTGGTATTCAGAAAAGTATAGCTTCTCACTGTCACTAAAGACAGATCTAAGGAGCTAACACTTGGTAGCATCTTTGTGGATTTAATCTTTACTTTCAAGTAAGAAAATGGTGCTGGAAAAGAAAGCCCCTGAATGAAGACAAACACTTAACCCTTTGATTATTATATTTCCATGGTCATTTACAAACTGTTTGCTTTCTGTGTTAATCAAAGATGTATGGCAATGCTGAATGTTTCCAAAGCAGGATTAGGGTCAAGAAGAGAGCACACAAACAATGCTTCTTAATAGATAATATTCTTTGAATAAGCTGACAATTTTTTTAGCTACACTCCATTTTCTGGAGTGAGCAAACTGGCATTGAGACAAAGAATCATGGAGGGTTGGCTTCATGACCTTTTGCCTTGGTTCATGACCTTATGAGTTAGGTCTAGGTCAATAGGCGAGAATGAAGCTATATTTTCTCAATTATCTAGCCAACGGTCTCCCAGGAATAGCTAATGGAACCTCCAATTTAATCTAACAGCAATACTCTCAATACTGTGTATTCTGTTCCGGGTGACCTGCTAAGTGAACCAGGTCATTTTTTGAATCACTAACCAAAATAACTAATGTATTGATGGTTAACCTGAGAAACATTAAATCATTCATGCTTGCACAATCTATCAACATGTGAATCCTTGACCAAGACTTCAATCTTTCTTCTATTAGTTCCAGTTACAAGTTCCAAATGCTAATTGTACAGATTCTACTTCATTAATTATCCCTGCATTTTCTTGTGATAATTTCTGTTCTAGGAAAGAATACTTGTGGAAATGTTATGCAGTTAAAGCTCTGGACATTTTAAGTCGATAAATACCATGTGTGATTAATATAACAGAATTTTTTTATTATGAAATTAAATTTGGCACTTTTGGTAATTTTTTTCAAGTTACCAAATTACATTTCAGAGAATAAAATTATAAATGAAATCCATCAGTTGAATTGTTTCTAAATTGCTAATTCTTGTATAATTTCTTTTCTTGTGATTTCCAAAAGTGCTAGAGACTTTACTTGTTAAAATGGCTTGCTATATGTTATGAAAGGATTTTTTTTGGTTTTCTGAGATAGATGATGACTAAGCAATGGTTTACTTTTGACCTATTTAACCCAAACTGACAATGAACCAGGAAGCTTATCTTCATAAATTAGTTGATTTTCAGTTGTAGTTTGAAATTGCATATTAAACTGTCTTTATGAAAATTACTTGATGATCCTTTTATACCTGGGGGAGAATAGTGTAATATTTTTTTCATAATGTTGTCTCATGCAAGTGCTGTGATGATGCATTTTGTTGTAATTCATGTCATCTCACTGCTTGCGATAAGTAAAAGAAGTTTAGCCAAATACCTTTTCAGGTACACTCTGCCCCTTTAAATAAAACATACACCTGTTTGTGCTCTACTTGGGGAGTGGAAATTAAACAGATTAAAGAATGAGATGACCCAGTTGGGCCAAATTTGTCTCTTTGAGAAATGGCACAAATTCCAAATCCAACCATAATTTCCTTATATGAGTAGACTACTTTATCAGTAGTATGTAAAATGGCAGAAGAATCAGGCTCTTCTATAATCTTTTTGATATATGAGAGTAAAGCCATAGAATTATCGCTGCATTACCTCTCTAGGCACTGGGTTGACACATGAAGGTGTGCTCACACATTTCTATTGGTCAGGGAACGATGAGAGCAGGTCACCATGTCTTTAATGGGATGATTAAAGAACAAGATAAAAATATGAGGTCAGCATCATGCAGGTATTGGTAAATTTTCCACCTTGTTTTTGTAATGCAGAATATTCTATTTTGGCCAAAATCGGGACTTTGGCCAAATTTCTACCAGTTTAAATCAGCCACTCTGGAGTTAGCAGGGAAAAGAAACCTGCAGTAATTAGGTTTCAAATGTAAGCAATCAGTAGCGGCTGGATCCTATCCAGTATGACTACAGCATGCACTCAATGAAACAAGTAAAACAGCACCATCTAACAAACTTCACACTAAATGTATAATTTAAAAAAAGTCCTCTGGTGGTTTCTCACAGTATAAATACTTTATAATGGGAAACTAAAGACCATGCTATAAAGGTTGAAGGCTAGAGGTACAAGAGGGATAACTTACCAGATGTTCAGGAGTGCAATGGCGATGTTAGAAGAACTTCCCTAAATATGGGAGCAGTATTCAAGTCTTGGATGGATTTGGCTTTATAAAGAGTTAAGACTTATTGAATGGAAATCACATGATGAAGAGTTATGCAAGAAACTTTGTAAGATTCTCAAAATTCACAGATCCCCCTAACTCTAAGAAAAAACCCTAAGGAAAAGGACTTTGGACTCTTTTCTAGCTATTACAGGGTGGTGAAGTGCATTGGGCCTAACCGAAGAACTTTTTGAGCAAAAACCAAGATTTGGTACTTTTAAAACATGTCTGGGCTTGTAAGGGAGAAAAGGCTGTGAAGGAAGGTGGGATCAACCTTTGTAAAAACAGTTTGGGTATTGGAGCTAATGGGAACTGTCTGGGGAACCGCATGATCTCGCTGAGAGTGTAAATCGGCCCCTATCAGACATTAGCATCCTAACAATAAACCCGAGGAAAACCAGTCTCCACCCCAAGTTACAGAGCCCATTAAAACATGCATAAAACAGATTACTTCGGATTACTCTATAGAAATCATAGGCCTAGCCAAGAAAACCCAAAACATAAGAACAATCAAACTCCGATTAAGTGGCAAATCGACAGGATGGGGACCATCCCGGAACCACTTCACACCTTAACAAACCAGTTACCGATAACGAGCCTGCCAAAACTAACAAAGACCGAGACCTGATTTGGCGTGCAGATAAGGAACCTTCAATGGGTATAATTGAAGGCCCGTTCTCAACCTGAAAAAAGAAGAGGAAGGAAGAACAAGAAGACATCAACGGAGGCATTCTCCGCAACACAGTTCTAAAACCAACACCGTTCAGCATTCCATGTCCAGCCAGGAGGTCGACAGCTCGAAGGCCAGACCATCCAACAAAGTAGGCTGAAACGAGAAGAAACCAGAACGACCGCCTCAGTGACCACCGGACACCTCGCGGCAACAAGGCCCTCACGAAACAACCAACCAAACACCAAGTATCAATATTTGGGCCACCGCGACCAAAGAAAACCAACTCGAAGAAAACCCGAAGAACCGCAAAGTTTCCACTCTACAATCTACTCCTGACTTACCCCTGGGTAAGATTTTCCCTTAAAAAACTCTAAACCCTACTTCTAAACTAAAGAAAAGTGGGTACTCACCTGATAAATCCAATACACACCCTACCACATCAGCGGACTCGCGAAGACTGACCAGATACGCAGTTGAAGTCCTCTACCGCGTACGGGGTATGGCAGACACCAACCGACATATAGAGTGAACCCCAAAACCGCGAATTAACCTAACTGTCAAGGATTCTGGTGAGTATCATCCGTGATCCTCTGGAGTCCAACCTAGTTAGTGAAGTGCGATTGGGAGGGGTGAGGTATTCTTCTAATGTTATTTCCCTCGCTTGTACCGAAGTGTTCCCCACTCTTAGAGTGTTAAGAGTGTTTGTGTTGTGTTTTACTTTCTTGAATAAAGAACAAAGTTCTTGCATCAAAACCAGTTGTCTGCTGCACTTTTTGTCACAACCCCCAAATAAGTCCAAGGTCTAGAACCAAGGGAGTGGGTGCGATTCGAACCGCTCAGAAGTCAGAGGTGAAGCTGACACAAACCACCACCCCCTACAACTTATACTTGTCTTTTGTCTTTATCGATGCTGACTGATCTGGTGTGTGTTTCCACTATGTCCCATTTTCACTTCAGATTTCCAGCATTTGCAAGTTTTTTTTCTTTTACATGAATTGGTGCACAATAAATTAGGAGCAGGAACTGCTTGAAGCTGAATACCAGTTAAATTCAGAGAAAATAACTATACAATTCTATTACTATCATGCCTATTTCCTCATATTCTCCACTTCATGTCTCTTCACACATGAACTAAACTATATCCATTGCTGCAGCCAATGATGGTCTACCACTAGAAGGTTAGAGAAGCCAGCAGTGATTGGTTCTCCAAGTCTTCTTGCCTGGTCGGTATTAGACATCTCCCTAATAGTATAATTGTAACCAGTAACTTGCCATATGGAAACTAATATGGAAGCACAAAGTCACATCCTACCACTCTGAATTGTTCCAATTTGGGTTTGCCTCATGTCATGAACATTTTGTGCCCAATTCAAAAGTCTGCTTTCGTAGGCAAGGTCTCCTAGGAATGTAAAAATGACAATGTGTGAAGTAATCTGGGCTAGCAGTTTGCGGATCGCATAATGAATCCCTTTTTATTCAACACAGAGATGCCCTATTGCAGCATTTGAGAAACAAACTCATCTGATGTAGAGCTCTTGAGAAAGGTCCTCATAGGACCTGTGCTGCTTCTACATTTTTTGCGGGTGTAATATCTGGTGGGCTGCATTCTTCTGGCAGGGTGACTGACTCTCCTTTCTTCAAACCTGTGCTACTCTTCCTCCTTCTTCATAATGTGGAGATGCCGGTGTTGGACCGGGGTGGACAAATGTGAGAAGTCGCACAACACCAGGTTATAGTCCAACAGCATAATTTGAAATCACAAGGTTTCGGAGCGCTGCTCCTTCGTCAGGTGAAGTGAAGAGATGTATATAGGCACAGCATATATAGTCAGAGAACACTGCCAGATGATTACAGTTAATCTTTCTAACTGCCCTTTATCACACCTCGGCATCCACGAATCCCAAGATGTCAGCAGCGAACCCAATGAGACAATCAATGATCCGGAACAGCAGACAGAGGGACCCGCAGTGCAGCAACCGAAGAAGAAAGAGTCAAATTGGACCCCTCCGGAGGGTCGCTGCCCTAAGCTTGCCATGTATGCTCAAGCTGCCAGGAGATGCATCAACGCCAGATTCATCAGCCGCACTCACAAGACAGTCCAGAATGTCACCTGAGCACAACGCAACGCCATCCACGCTCTCAAGACCAACTGCAACATCATCATCAAACCAGCAGACAAAGGAGGAGCCATCGTCATACAGAACAGAATGGACTATTGCAAAGAAGCATACCGACAACTGGACAACCAGGAACACTACAGACAGTTACCCGCAGATCCAACCAAAGAACACACCCGCCAACTCAATAGACTGATCAAGACCTTCGATCCAGACCTTCAAAGCATCCTACGCGCTCTCATCCCACGTACTCCCCACATGGGAGACTTCTACTGCCTCCCAAAGATACACAAAGCCAACACACCCGGACGTCCTATCATATCAGGCAACGGAACCCTGTGTGAGAACCTCTCTGGATACGTCGAGGGCATCCTGAAACCCATCGTACAGGGAACCCCCAGCTTCTGTCGCGACACTACAGACTTCTTACAGAAACTCAGCACCCACGGACCAGTTGAACCAGGAACACTCCTCACCACAATGGACGTCTCGGCACTCTACACCATTATCCCCCACGATGACGGCATCGCTGCGACAGCCTCAGTACTCAACACCAACAACGGCCAATCTCCAGACACCATCCTACAACTCATCCGCTTCATCCTTGACCACAATGTCTTCACTTCGACAACCAGTTTTTTACCCAAACACACAGAACAGCCATGGGGACCACATTCGCACCCCAATACACCAACATCTTCATGCACAAGTTCGAGCAAGACTTCTTCACTGCACAGGACCTCCAACCAACGCTATACACCAGATACATCGACGACATTTTCTTCCTATGGACCCACGGCGAAGAATCACTGAAAAGACTACATGATAACATCAACAAGTTCCATCCCACCATCAAACTCACCATGGACTACTCCTCAGAATCGGTTTCATTCTTGGACACACGAATCTCCATCAAAGACGGACACCTCAGCACTTCACTCTACCGCAAGCCCACGGACAACCTCATGATGCTCCACTTCTCCAGCTTCCACCCTAACCACGTTAAAGAAGCCATCCCCTATGGACAAGCCCTGCGAATACACAGGATCTGCTCAGACGAGGAGGAACATGATGGACACCTACAGACGCTGAAAGACGCCCTCGTAAGAACGGGATATGACGCTCGACTCATCGATCGACAGTTCCGACGGGCCACAGCGAAAAATTGCATAGACCTCCTCAGAAGACAAACACGGGACACAACCAACAGAGTACCCTACGTCGTCCAGTACTTCCCCGGAGCGGAGAAACCATGCCATGTTCTTCGCAGCCTTCAACATGTCATCGATGATGACGAACACCTCGCTAAGGCCATCCCCACGCCTCGACTACTCGCCTTCAAACAGCCGCCTAAACTCAAACAGACCATCGTTCGCAGCAAATTACCCAGATTTCAGGAGAACAGCGACCACGACACCACACAACCCTGCCGCGGCAACCTCTGCAAGACATGCCAGATCATCAACACAGATACCATCATCACACGTGAGGACACCACCCACCAGGTACATGGTACATACTCATGTGACTCGGCCAACGTTGTCTACCTCATACGTTGAAGGAAAGGATGCCCCGGAGCATGGTACATCGGTGAGACCATGCAGACACTGCGACAACGTATGAACGGACACCACGCAACAATCGCCAGGCAGGAGTGTTCCCTCCTAGTCGGGGAACACTTCAGCAGTCAAGGACATTCAGCCTCCGATCTTCGGGTAAGCGTTCTCCAAGGCGGCCTTCGAGACACACGACAACTCAAAATCGTCGAGCAGAAACTGATAGCCAAGTTCCGCACCCATGAGGACGGCCTCAACCGGGATCTTGGGTTCATGTCACGCTACATGTAACCCCACCTGATGTAGAGTCATCCAGACTCGACTCGTCGTTGGCTTGTTCTCTCTACACAGATGAGGCCGGACCTACTGTGATTTCCAGCAAAAAAAGTTTTTTGTTTTCCATACAGACCCCAGCATCTGCCACATTTGACCCCTTGTGACCCCACCTCATTGTCTTTGATGTAATGTTTTCCTGACTGACCTGTTTGGACGCCATCCACACCTTTGATTGCCGTGATTATCTCTCTGCCGAGGTGTGATAAAGGGCAGTTAGAAAGATTAACTGTAATCATCTGGCAGTGTTCTCTGACTATATATGCTGTGCCTATATGCATCTCTTCACTTCACCTGATGAAGGAGCAGCGCTCCGAAAGCTTGTGATTTCAAATAAAGCTGTTGGACTATAACCTGGTGTTGTGCGACTTCTCACATTTGTCCTTCTTCATAATAATGGCATCCAATGGAATGCCCAGGGGAAATGTCATACCTGCTCCAGAGTTGCTCTGACTGTGCGGGGGTGGGGGGGGGGGGGGGGGGGGAGGGGGTGGGGTAGGGGTATCTCTGAATCTGCATGTTGTCTATCTGACACAGTCACAGGCAGTCATACTAAGTGTAGGCCTCAGTAGCTGCAAACAAGGGTGGAACTCACTAACCAAACTTTCCCGACTCTTCAAAGCTCACAATCTCCTCACTTCCGCCTTGATCAGGTAACACTAGCAATTGCTGTACCTCTTATATTGAAGTCTAACTTACCCAGAGAGCAATAGTGGGGTAAATCCAGGATACTCACGACTACAATGCCATTGGCTGGCAGGTGGCCATATGCAAATGACCTACTCACCATAGAATCATAGAAACTTAGAATCATAGAAATTTACATCACAGAAGGAGGCCATTCGGCCCATTGTGTCTGTGCCTGCCGAAAAAGAGCTATCTAACCTAATCCCACTTTCCAGCTCTTGGTCCATAGCCTTGTAGGCTACGGCACTCCACGTGCATATCCAAGTGCTTTTTAAATGTGATGAGCGTTTCTGCCTGTACCACCCTTTCAGGCAGTGAGGTCCAGAGCCCCACCGCCCTCTGGGTGAAAACATTTCTCCTTAACTCCCCTCTAATCCTTCTACCAATTACTTTAAATCTATGCCCCCAGATTATTGACCGCTCTGCTAAGGGAAATAGGTCCTTCCTATCCACTCTATCTGGGCCCCTCATAATTTTATACACCTCAATCAAGTCTCCCCTCAGCCTCCTCTGTTCCAAAGAAAACAACCCTAGCCTATCCAATCTTTCCTCATAGCTAAAATTCACCAGTCCTGGCAACATCCTCATAAATCTCCTCTGTACCCTTTAGTGCAATCACATCCTCCCTGTAATGTGGTGACCAGAACTGCACGCAGTATTCTAGCTGTGGCCTAACTAGTGTTTTATACAGTTCAAGCATAACCTCCCTGCTCTTATATTCTATGCCTCAGTGAATAAAGGACAGAGAACATCATCGACATCTTATACGGATTTGCCTATACTCATTCGTGGTTCCTGTAATAAGATCTTTTAAAATACTTTATTTGGCATGAAGGATGTGCCATATTAATTTTTGTTTAATTTCCAGAGACTCAGCTCTCTTTGTATCAAAGTCCCATGTGGAGTTTAGCGAAGGTGCAGACATGCAAAACTGAAGTGTACAAAGCTCAATTTGTGTCCAACTGAAGAGTGACCATTTTAACATGGCCATGGCTCCAACTATAGATAAACGGTAAGAACTGTTAGCTTTCACATGGTGTGTACTGTAAATACACACACTGGCATGCCTAACTTAGTGAGTGTTTATAGTGTGTATAGTAGATGTACTTTATTTAAACATGTGCTCTAATGATCTGAGATCTTGGACAATTGAATGCTACTTCTTTCACCAAAACAACTTGTTCCATTTTGAAACATCCACTTTGTAATCTATCTGTTGTACAGCAAAAATTTAGAGGAGCTATAGGCTGCACGGTTGTAGACACTGTAGTTGGAGACATTGGGCCAGGTTTTTCTGTCAAAATAACGGTGAGGCTGATGGCGCTTGCCGTTATTTATGCGTAAATGGTACACCAATTTCAGGCGAGGGGCTGATGCGTGGTTAAATGCGAATATCCAAAGGTTGCTGTCCGAGATGCTCTGCTGTTAGCTTTGTGAAAACGGCATTTCGCTGTCTGCCTCACCATTGAAATGCATTGAATGTCATGAAGTTGCTGTATTTGTACGATAGATACTTACTGAACCTGCCGCAGATATTTAGGACTAGTAATCACAAGTGTAAGTACCCTTTAACGACGTGATAAGTGTTAATGACTGTGAATGACCCTCTCTGGTACCGAATACTAACTATTATAAGTGTGGAGTTTCATTCTTTCAGGTTGTGAATTGTTTTAGCAGATTTTATAAATGTCAAATGTTAAATTAAATTGTTTTTTTCTTATTTTTTCTTTCTGTCTCTTTTCTCTCTCTCTTAATCTGATCTTTCTTTCCCTCTCTTTATTTCTCTTTCTGTATCTGATTTGACATTGAATTCACCCATTCTAATTACATAGAATATACAGCACAGAAACAGGCCATTCAGCCCAACCAGTCCATGCTGGTGTTTATGCTCCACTCGAGCCTCCTCCCATCCTTCCTCATCTAAGTCTATCAGCATAACCCTCTATTCTCTTTTCCCTCATATGCTTATCTAGCCTCCCCTTAAATGCATCTAAACTATTCGCTTCAACCACTCCCTGTGGTAGCGAGTTCCACATACTCACCACTCTCTGGGTAAAGAATTTTTTTTCTAAATTTCCTATTTGCTTTCTTGGTGATTATCTTTTATTGATGGCTTCTAGTTTTGCTCTTCCCCACAAATGGAAACACTCTCTTTGTCTACTCTATCAAAACCGTTCATAATTTTAAAGACCTCTATTAGGTCATCCCTCAGCCTTCTCTTTTCAAGAGAAAAGAAACCCAGCCTGTTCATCCTTTCCTAATAGGTATAACCTTGTATTTCTGGTATCATCCTTTTAAGTCTTCTTTGCACCCTCTCCAGTGCCTCTATATCCTTTTTATAATATGGCGACCAGGACTTGTACAATATTACAAGTGTGGTCTAACCAAGGTTCGATACAAGTTGAGCATAACTTCGCTACTTTTCAATTCTATCCCTCTGGAAATAAACCCTAGAGCTTGCTTTACCTTTTTTATGGTATTATTAACCTGCATCTCTACTTTTAGTGATGTGTGTATTTTTACTCCCAGATCCCTTTGCTCTTCTACCCCATTTAGATTCTTATTTTCCAAGTGATATGTGACCTCCTTATTTTTCTTACCAAAATGTAATGCCTCACACTTACCTGTGTTGAAATTCATTTGCCAATTATATGCCCATTCTGCAAGTTTATTAATGTCTTCTTGTAACTTGATGCAGTCCTCCTCAGTATTGACAACACCCCAATTTGGTGTCATCCGCAAATTTAGAAATTGTGTTTTTGATTCCAAAGTCTAAATCGTTAATATAAATTGTAAACAACAGTGGTCCCAGCACTGATCCTTGTGGGATCCCATTTTCCATCTTCTGACACTCTGAATAGCTACCCTTTGCCCCTGCTCTCTGATTTCTGTCTTGCAACCAGCTAGCTATCCATTCTGCTACTTTTCCCCTGACTCCGCATGCTCTGACCTTATTCATTAGTCTATTATGTGGTACCTTATCGAAGACCTTTTAGAAATCTAGATAAATGACATCTACTACACCTTGAGTACTGTGTGCAGTTTTGGTCGCCTTATCTGAGGAAGGATGTTCTTGCCATGGAAGGAGTTCAGCGAAGATTCACAAGGCTGATACCTGGGATGGCAGGAATGACATATGAGGAGAGATTGGGTCGATTGGGCTTATACTCGCTGGAGTATAGAAGAATGAGAGGGGATCTCATCGAAACATAAAATTCTGACAGGTCTGGACAAACTAGATGCAGGAAGAATGTTCCTGATGGTCGGAGAGTCCAGAACCAGGAGTCATAATCTAAGGATAAGGGGTAAGCCATTTAGGACAGAAATGAGGAAGAATTTCTTCACCCAGAGAGTGGTGAACCTGTGGAATTCTCTACCACAGAAGGTAGTTGAGGCCAAGTCATTAAATATATTCAAGAATGAGTTAGATATATTTCTTAAAGCTAAAGGTATCAAGGGATATGGGTAGAAGGCAGGTACAGGGTACTGAGTTTGGATGATCAGCCATGATCTCATCGAATGGCGGAGCAGGCTCGAGGGGCCGAATGGCCTACTCCTGCTCCTATCTTCTATGTTTCTATATGTTACCCTTGTCTACTCTCTCTGTTACCTCTTCAAAGAATTCAATGAGGTTGGTTAAGCAAGACCTTCCCTTTTGAAATCCATGCTGACTATTCATTATTATACTTTTAGTTTCTAGATGCTTTTCTATTTTCTCCTTTAGTAGGGATTCCATTATTTTTCCTACCATTGATATTAAGCTGACTAATCTATAATTCTCTGGATATGTTCGATCTCTCTTCTCCGTCCTTGCGTTGTTTATTTCCTAATCCTTAAATCTCATTGGTTATGGAGATACCTGTTGCTTGCCCTGTTCACTCAGGTCCCAGATGCCCTGTTGCCCTCGCTGCACCGTTATCAGCTCGCACTTTCAGCAACTTTGTGGGCAAAAATCTTTTGAGCTGACGGCTGCAGGGGCAAGTCTAACTAACCGCAGACGCTGTTCGATGACCTGCTACAGCAAAGTCTGGCTCATTTAAAAAAAAAGTTTAATATGTGAGGGTTAATTGGTACTGAGATGTAAGATTTTGTATTTAAACATTTGTGGATTTTTATTTTATAGAATTACATAGAAATTACAACACGAAAACATGCCATTTAGCCCAACCACTCTGTGTTGATGTTTATCCTTCACACGAGCAGTCGTCCTAATCCCATGTGCCCACCCTCTTCCAACATCCCTTTATTCCCTTTTCCTTCAACCACCAATCTAACCTATTCTTAAATGTTGACATGGTCTTAGCTTCAATTACTAATTCCAGGAGTGCATTCCACAATCTCAATTCTTTGTATAAAAAAAAATCTCCTGCTCTCTGTCCTAAATCTTTTACATTTAATCTTATAAACAGGGCCCATCTTTCTAGACCCTCAGTCACTGGAAACAATCTATTTCTACCTACCTTGTTCCATCCTTTCATAATGTGAAATACCTATATCTGTATTTTGGATAATAGAAAATTTCAGGTCAGCCTTACTCATTTTGGGTTGCAGTTTGCATTTAAGTACCACCAAGAGCTATGCGGTTAAAACAAAAAAAATCAACGGCACAATTTTTGTGCTTGTACCCAAATGTGGCATATCATTAAAACAAGTTATCTGTAATGTGACTTTCTAATATTTCACTAAACTTCATTGGTTTAGAGGAGAGATTGCCTTCTTATCTTCAGCTATGGGCACGTGCATATAGGGCAATCACTTTCAAATCTGCCGCAGGGCTATCTGCATTTATGTTTTTAATCTCTCTCCATGAAAAAAATAGGAAAATATTTCAACTACAGTGAAAGCTACTGTTTCGCTGTGTTTCTCTAACACAGACGCATTCATTTGGACACTTGCAGCTTTTTGGCTGTTCACAGCTCATCACACACAGCTGGTTCTAATCAGGGAGCAGGCTTGGTAACACTTCGTGCACTGTGTGTGTTTGACAGTGATTGGCATTTCATAATCTTCTGTGAAGAAACGTTTTAATTAACATATTGCTTAGATTAGGGGAGAACCCTTTGCATAACCCAGAATATTTCATCATTTTTTTGTGGTTGCATTAAATGAACCGGGAATTGCTGAAGATGAAGGGGGACAAAACCAAAAACTAAAGTAGCTATTGGAAAGGCACCAGAAAGACATTAAATGTTATATGAATGATATGTCCATACACTGGTAAGATCTGTAAATCCCTATGAGTTATTAAATGCAGTTATTTTTAGAACCAAACTCAACCATCCTCGGCTTAATGGTCCACCACAGCAGAGCCCGCTGAAGAAATGCAGCATGAAACACATTCATTTTGCACTTTCTTTTATATATTGTAGGATTGGAACTTCATTTGGAAGATATTGTCCCCACAAAAGGCTCATCTCTCCTGCACATGATCTCAAAATGAATCTGCCTTGTGTCTGCTAGACTCTTGGGTGAGTTTGTCAGCAAGAAGAGAGAATTACTGCAAGAGAGACCCACACAGAAGTTGTTAACAGATTTTGAAATCCTGCAGCCCTCTCACTAATGTTTGTTTTTTACTGTCATGCACAGCAATTACTATTTTTTAAAACTTACTCAAGGTGGTAACACCCACCAGAAAAATTAACTCTGAAACCATCATGTAGTCCTTAGTCATAACTGTTACAAATCTAGTGTCAACCAGCTGCCACATCTACAACTTGTATGTCATTTGGTGTGGGTGGGAATGGTGCAACTGTCTTTTATCAAATTTACATATATGAATGTAATAGGAATGTGTAATGGGACCCTTTAAAACCTCAACTTCAACTGTGCTCCTCCACAAGCGCAGAAAGACTACCCTCTCGATAGGGTAGACGTAGCGAAGATGCTTCCACTTGTGGGGCGAGACCAAAACTAGGGGCCATAAATATAAGATAGTCACTAATAAATCCAATCAGAGAGTGGTTATAATGTGAAACTTGCTATTATGTGGAGTAGTTGAGGTGAATAGTTTAGATGCATTTAAGGGGAAGCTAGATAAGTACATGCGGGAGAAAGGAATAGATGGATATGTTGATAGGGTGAGATTAAGTAAGGTGGGAGGAGGCTCGTGTGGAGCATGAACACCGGCATAGACCTGTTGGACCTAATGGCCTGTTTCTGTGCTGTAAATACAATGCAATACTATATAAATCAACACCTCCAGGAAATCCAGACACACCGGGCTCAATTTTCACCGGCCCGTGGAGGCGGGTTTGGAGGCGTGTGGAGTGGGAAAATAACAGATTCGGGGGTCCCGAACCCATCCCGCCCCCAACCCGCCTCCATGTTAGTTTCCCAGGAGGCGGGTACCCGACCTGTGCTGGGACCCGCCTCCACGAGGCGGGAAGGGGATTAGTGCCAATAAACTGCCTGTTAACAGGTAGTTAACAGGCAGTTTTTTGCCTAATCCCTATTTTTAGCCCTGAAGTGTGGGCTTCCCGACAGGTCCGAACCACGCCGATTTAGCGAGGTGGACCGTCGGTCTGGAGGGCTTGGAGGGGTCGAGATGTCTGGTGTGCAGGTGAGTGATGGGTGCATGAGTGCAGAGGTAAGTGTGTTTGGTGTGTGTAAAGTGTTTTAAGAACTTGTACTTACCTTAACTTTGTCCTGCAGGCTTCCTTCCTTCAGTTCTCGGGAGTCCCTCAGCTCACCGGCACAGAAAGCAGAATGGCCGCGGAGCTGCCAAAAGCTGCAGTCTCTGCTTTCTGTGCTGGATTGATTTCTAACTGAGTCTAAGTACAGGGACTCAAGTTAGAAATCATATTGTCAGTGTTTGACAGCTTCACAGAGCTGTCAAACGCTGAAATTTCATCTGTCAAAAGCTCTTGACAGATGAAATTTCAATGGCTGATGTCACCTGTATCCAAGGGACCCTTGATTGGCCTGCTAAGCCCGCTGGGCGGACTTAACAAGGTCAATCAAGGGAAAATACAGTGGGTTGGCCACAAGTCGATGGAGGCGGGACTACAACCCAAAGAGTGGGAGTCCCGCCTACATCACGTCCCCATTGACAAAATCCAGCCCTCCAGTTTTTTGCCAAGGTGCAGCGCTGTGCACATATTGCCCTTGTACAGTGCTTGCCCAGGAGATTCAGTCCTGCTGTGTTGTTGTGGATCTGGCACAGTCTATTTTCTACCTTGAACAGTGGACTAACCAGTAGGGTATGGTGATGGGTGATCCCAAGTGCAGCATTATAATTTGTATGGCTCTAGAGCGCGTCTTGAAGGCGTTGATTGAAAGTTACAGGAACTATTCATTCCAATTGCTTTGTATCAGTACTGGAAGTCTTGATGGATGTCAACTTTAACCTGGACACAGTTTTTCAGGACCATGCTAAGGGGTGAAAGGTCTTTCTTGTCTTTTATCAATGACAGCAAATGAATAGTAATGAGGAGGACGTCTAAGCATGCAGTTTATAACACATCGGGGATAATTTAAACAACTGGAGAAACACACCTTGACGACTCATATCATGTGCTCATTCGCTTAATAAAATTATATTACTTGAAATTTGTCTTGTAGTGTGTCATTCTTTTATTGTGCAGAAAAGAAAGTGCCATTTTAGGAAATGTAGATCAAAGTAAACATATTGGCCATTTTTTTTCTCTCTCTCTCCCACATGGCAGCTGTCTTTCATTCTGTGCCATTTACATAGACATAGAAACATAGAAACATAGAAGATAGGAGCAGGAGTAGGCCATTCGGCCCCTCGAGCCTGCTCCGCCATTCAATGAGATCATGGCTGATCATCCAAACTCAGTACCCTGTACCTGCCTTCTCCCCATATCCCTTGATACCTTTAGCTTTAAGAAATATATCTAACTCATTCTTGAATATATTTAATGACTTGGCCTCAACTACCTTCTGTGGTAGAGAATTCCACAGGTTCACCACTCTCTGGGTGAAGAAATTCTTCCTCATTTCTGTCTGAAATGGCTTACCCCTTATCCTTAGATTCTGACCCCTGGTTCTGGACTCTCCGACCATCGGGAACATTCTTCCTGCATCTAGTTTGTCCAGACCTGTCAGAATTTTATATGTTTCGATGAGATCTCCTCTCATTCTTCTATACTCCAGCGAGTATAAGCCCAATCGACCCAATCTCTCCTCATATGTCATTCCTGCCATCCCAGGTATCAGCCTTGTGAATCTTCGCTGAACTCCCTCCATGGCAAGAACATCCTTCCTCAGATAAGGCGACCAAAACTGCACACAATACTCAAGGTGTGGTCTCACCAAGGCCCTGTACAACTGCAGCAGGACATCCCTGTTCCTATACTCAAACCCTTTCGCTATGAAGGCCAACATACCATTTGCCTTCTTCACCGCCTGCTGCACCTGCATGCTTACCTTCAGCGACTGGTGCACAAGGACACCCAGGTCTCGTTGCACTTCCCCTTCTCCCAATCTATTGCCATTCAGATAATAGTCTGCCTTTCTGTTTTTTACACCAAAGTGGATAACCTCGCATTTATCCACGTTATATTGCATCTGCCACGCTTCTGCCCACTCACCCAACCTGTCCAAATCATCCTGGAGTTTCTCGGTATCCTCCTCGCAGCACACACTCCCACCCAGCTTTGTGTCATCTGCAAACTTGGAGATATTACATTTAGTTCCCTTATCTAGATCATTAATGTATATTGTGAATAGCTGGGGTCCAAGGACCGATCCCTGCGGTACCCCACTAGTCACTGCTTGCCACTCGGAAAAAGACCCATTAATTCCTACTCCTTGCTTTCTGTCCGCCAACCAGTTCTCTATCCAAGTCAATACCTTGCCCCCAATCCCATGTGCCTTAACTTTACACGCTAATCTCTTATGTGGGACCTTATCGAAAGCCTTTTGAAAGTCCAAATACACCACATCTACTGGTTCTCCCTTATCTATTTTCCCAGTTACATCCTCAAAAAATTCCAGTAGATTAGTCAAGCATGATTTACCTTTTGTAAATCCATGTTGACTTTGTCCGATCCTGTCACTGTTTTTCAAGTGCTCAGCTATTACATCCTTTATAATGGACTCTAGCATTTTCCCCACTACCGATGTCAGGCTTACCGGTCTGTAATTCCTCGCTTTCTCTCGACCACCCTTTTTGAATAGTGGGGTAACATTAGCTACCCTCCAATCCATGGGTACAGTTCCAGATTCCATCGAATGTTGGAAGATGATCAGCAATGCATCTACTATTTCTAGGGCCACTTCCTTAAGTACCCTAGGATGTAGATTATCAGGCCCTGGGGATTTATCGGCCTTCAATCCCGTCAATTTCCCTAACACCATTTTCCTGCAAATACTGATTTCTTTCAGTTCCTCCCTTTCATCAGACCCTATGTTCTCCAGCATCTCAGGGAGGTTATTTGTGTCCTCCTTTGTGAAGACAGAACCAAAATATGCATTTAATTGGTCTGCCATTTCTTTGTTCCCCATTATAACTTCCCCCGCTTCTGACTGCAAGGGACCTACACTTGATTTCACTAATCTTTTTCTCTTCACATATCTATAAAAGCTCTTACAGTCAGTTTTTATGTTCCCTGCAAGCTTACTTTCATATTCTATTTTCCCCTTCTTAATTAATCCCTTTGTCCTCCTTTGTTGAATCCTAAACTGCTCCCAATCCTCAGGGTTACTGCTTTTTCTGGCTATCCCTAATTTCCCTTGTTAGCCACGGTTGAGTCACCCTTTTTGTTTTATTCTTATGCCACACTGGGATGAACAAATTCTGTAGTTCATCCATGCAGTCTTTGAATGTTTGCCATTGCCTATCCACCGTCAACCCTTTGCGTGACATTCCCCAATCAATCCTACCCAATTCGCGCCTCATATCTTCGTAGTTTCCTTTATTTAAATTCAGGACCCTCGTCTCTGATTCAAATACTTCACTCTCCATCCTAATGAAGAATTCTATCATATTATGATCACTCTGACCTAAGGGGCCTCATACAACAAGATTGCTAATTAATCCTACACTTCATCTAGAGCCATCTTTTGTTTCTTAACTTGTCCCATTACCATCTCCTTTTGCCTTGCACCATCTCTTAATGTCTCTTAATCTCTCCTGCCTTCCATCTTGAGCCATATTTTGTTTCTTAACTTGTCCCATTACCATCTCCTTTTGCCTTGCACCATCTCTTAATGTCTCTTGATCTCTCCCGCCTTCCATCCTATCATAGACCTTCCCTTTTGTTCTTTCCTCCCCTCCCCCCTTTCCCTACCCCTGCACTTGCTTAAAAACCTGTTCGATCTCCAGCTTTTTCCAGTTCTGACGAAGGGTGATCGACCTGAAACGTTAACTCTGTTTCTCTCTCCACAGATGCTGCCTGACCTGCTGAGTATTTCCAGCATTTTTTTGTTTTTTTTTCAGATTTCCAGCATCCGCAGTATTTTGCTTTTGGCCAGGATCGCTGGCTTCTGTGCTCCCCAGCCCATAATTTTACCCCCATTAATTTAACAGACGGAAAATCATGAGCTGGGGAAATGGGATATCTCCCTCGAATAGTTCTGAGGTACAACTAAACAGATAATGAAATGGGACATCCCTAATTGTAAAAATATCCAAGGAAAAGTTTTTAAAATTCATTCTCGGGAAATGGACATTGTTGGCAAGGTTGGGATTTATTGGCCATCCCTAGTTACCCTTGAGAAGGTGGTGGGGAGCCTTAATCTTGAATCGCTGTACTCCAGGTGGTGAAGGTGCTCCCACACAGGATTTATGTCCAAATCAGGTGGTGTGTAACTGGGAGAGGAACTCGGAGGTGATGCTGTTCCCATGCATTTGCTGCCCTTGTCCATTTAGGTGATGGAGGTTGCAGGTTTAGGAGGTGCTGCTGAAGAAGCCTTTACAAGTTGCTACAGAGTTCTTCCTGTAGATAGTATACATTGAAGCCAGGGCATGCCAGTGGTGGAGGGGGTGGATGGGGACGCTTCCCTGTGGAACTCCTGCAGCGATTTCCTGGGGCTGAAATGATTGACCTCCAACAACCACAACCTTCTTCCTTTCTATCAGGTATGACTCCAGCCACTGGAGAGTTCCTGATCTCCATTGATTTCAGTTTTACTCGGGCTTCTTGGTGCCACACTTGGTCAAATGCTACCTTGATGTCATGGGCAGTCGCTCTCACTTTGTCTCTGGAATTGAGGTCTTGTGTCCATGTTTGCATCAAGGCTATAAAGTGGTCTGGAGCCAAGTGGTCCTGTCAGAATCCAAACCAAGTATATGGTGAGTAATGGTAAGCAACTGCAGAACTCATTCAAAATTCTGAGCAACAAGTGCTTCCCATAGCTGCCTCCCTTGGTGAAGCCTGCAGCTACTTGCTGTTGCACACCGTTGTCCCCCTGCTCTTCTAGTTGGTGCTGGCGCTCTGCATCCATGTCCATGGTGAGGCCTATGTCTATGCAGCATACTGTTACAATTTGTCCAGCTTCACTGGGGAATAGTGTAAGGTCCCCCAACTTGTTCAAGCATCTGAAGCAATGCTTGAACAAGTTGGGAGGTATAAATATAAGATAGTCTCTAATAAATCCAATCAGGAATTCTGGAGAAACTTCTTTACCCAGAGAGTGATTAGAATGTGAAATTTGCTACCACATGAAGTAGTTGAGGTGAACAGCATAGATGCATTTAAGGGGAAGCTAGATAAGTACATGCGGGAATAAGGAATAGAAGGATATACTGATAGGGTTAGATGAAGTAAGGTGGGAGGAGGCTCGTGTGGAGCATAAACGCCGGCATAGACCAGTTGGGACGAATGGGCTGTTTCTGTGCTGTATATTCTATGTAATTCTATGTAATGGTTTGGCACCCCAGAAATGTTCTCTTCAGGGTTCTGGTTTGTGCATGTGCATCATTGTATTTGATCTCTTCTAGGTACAGGAGAGAGCAAAAATGAAGCATTTTTGTCTTTGTTAAAATTATTTATTGGATACTTTCTTGCTTGTCATGACACACACAAGGTTAATATTTTTTGGCGACTGTGTCTGCAAGCTACAAGAATATATGTTACAGTTTGCTAAACCAAAGACATTAATAGGCATCTGAGACTTTGAGGGAGTTTAATATGCTAATGTTGGTTGAACGCAGAGTCATTGATGTTAATCTGTTGAATAATGTTCTTAGTAGCGAGTTAAACACGTCTTAATTACCAGCTATTGCAAAATATACAAATTAGATTGGGATAAACATTCTAGGTAATTTACAACCTGTGAATGGCTATTGACCCAAGGTAATTATGAGAGGCACAGTTGTATAATGCTCATTCAGTGTATCTTCAATGCATGTTGAACGATATCGACGTTTGATTTTAAACTGTTCAATCTGAGGCCATCAGAGAGACTTGGTTCATAAAAACAGAAAATGCTGGAAATACTCGGCAGGTCAGACAGCATCTATGGAAAGAGAAACAGAGTTATAGGCCGTGATTTTCCCTACCTCAGCGGGTCCATGGCGGGCAACGTCGGTGGCGGGTCCCGGCCCCGCTCCTGTCTCCATCCCAGCCTCCGAATTACTTTCCCTTGATTGGGCTTGTTAAGCCCACATAGCGCGTTTCCGCCCAGTTGAAGGAAGTGGGTCTGCTGACATCATTTGATGACGTGTCATCAGCCGGTTTCCTTAAAGGGACCATGCACAAATTGATTTTGACAGTTGTGCTGTCAGTGTTCTACAGCATTAAGGTGCTGCAAACACTGACAAGCATTGCACAAAGGTGCAGGGCTGCACCCAGGCTTTCCTATGACTCCCTCCGTATGCTTATGGAGGGAGTCACAGCATGCAGGGAGGTTCTCTTCCCTTCCAATGGCGGAAGAGACCTCCCCAAGAGACCAATGCAGCCTGGTTGCACATTACACAGGAGGGCACAAGCAGGGATGTCGTTAGGAGGACCAGGCTGCAGTGGTGCAAACCTTTCAATGATCTCAGTAGATCACGAAACGTTACTACAAAGCCACACTCAACCTCATTCTGCCACTCATCACATCCCCATCACTCTGCCTTCCCTCCCCTACCCCTGCACATCCTTACTCACACCAACTTACCTTGCACCTTCACCCATCCTTCTCTATCTACATTATGGGGGCGATTTTCACATTGGGAGCGGGTTTGGGGGTGGGCAGGTTCCGAACCCGCCTCCGTCAGGTGGGAAAAAGTTGGGATTTTCCCCTAATTGCCCAATTAATTCCGGGCGTGTGGGTTCCCCTGGGCCAATTACTCTTTTTGGACTGAAACTCGCCTCTGCTGACGTCACTTATGCAGCTTCATTTAAGGGCTGCTTGCTTCCTTGGCTCATTTCACTGCTATTTTGTGGCTGCTGAGCACTTTAGCATTGAGAAGAGATGGCCAACTCGAGAGCCAAGGCCTCCCCGAGGTTCTCAGATAAGTCCCTGAGTATTCTGGTTGAGGGGTGAGAGTGAGCAAGGAGGTGCTCTTCCCCTCATCTGGGAGGAAGAAGTCTCCCAAACAAACCAAGGCTGTCTGGGTGCAGCTGGCACGGGATGTAACCTCCAGCTCTGTGTGCAGCAGAACATGGCTGCAGTGCCGCAAGAGGTTCAATGACCTTGTAAGATCAGCCAAAGTGAGTATACCATCAGCTTGAACCTCATTCTGCTCCCCTTCTCCTCTCATCACCACCACTCTGCATTGTCAACCTCCTCCTACACATCCCACTTTACCCTTACAACCCTTGCACCCTTAACCATCCCTGTCACTCTATGAACACAATCACTTCACTATTCGACTATGCTTCCCTCACACTCCCTATCAGTGTTATGCAATCTTCTTCTTCTTAGGCAGTCCCTCGGAACCGAGGATGACTTGCTTCCACATTAAAAATGAGTTCTCAGGTGACTGATGAGTCCAATGCGGGACCTACAGGGCTCAATTTTGCCATTGGGGGCGGGCTGGGGCGTGTCAGGTGGTTTTCCTGTCAGGACCCGACTCCGATGTGAAGTGGGAAAAAAGTGCGATTTTGCCCTAATTGGGCACTTGATTTCCAGCGTGTGGAAACCCCTGGCCCAATTAGTCTTTTCATACAGAAAGTCGCCTTCGATGACATCATCAATGCTGCTGGATTTAAGGCCTGCAAGTAGCCTTGCTTCTTCTGGAGACTTTAAATTTTATGCCCATTGTTGTGATCGCTTCATTCAGCAACTATGTCCAGCAGTAGGCCAAAGTGTGCTCCAAGGTTCGATGAGGCCTCCCTCTAAGCGCTGGTGGAGGGAGCAAGATCAAATAAGGAGGTGCTCTTCCGTTCCTCAGGGAGGAAAAAGCCTCCCCAGCAGACTTAAGCTGTGTGAATGCAAGTGGCCCAGGAGGTCAACTCAATCTCTATGTGCTGCAGAACCTGGCTGCAGTGCAGGAAGAGGTTTCATGACCTTCTCCGCACAGGAAAAGTGAGTATGACTTTCCCATCACCCTCAATCTGATCCCCATCACCTCTCCTCACCAGCACTCTGCTTTGCCAACCTCTTCCTCCACATCCCACTTGACACTGACATCCCTGCACCCTCACCCATTCCCTCTCTCTATGGTCACTTTCACTTAACTATTCTACCATGCAGCCCTCACAGTCCCTATCACTGTGATGCAATGACAACAACTTACAACACACAGGGAGGGCCCTTTGTCTCCTTCTAAGCATCTATGCTATGGATTCTCTACACTCACGCCTTCATTCTCACTCAAACTCCACTTGTGTCCCTCATTGCAGGAAAAGAGAACCCACAATAAGGGGGAAAGAGCAAGGACAGGAGGAGGGCCACCCTCAGTAGCCCAGCTCACCACCTCGGAGGAGGCAGCCCTGGAAATCGCTGGTGTTGAGGAAGATTCGCAAGTGGGGGACGGACAGACGGGCGCATCACAGCAAGCTGGTGACACAATAGTTTGGCATCTCTCTCATTGACATAGCATGAGTCACTGATAATGATTCTGATGCTCTAACAGATTGACTTATGATCATCTGCACAATTCAATGTGCATGCAACCTCGACCTCACATCTCTAACTCTTTCCTTTACTCTCCCACAGGACCATCGAGAGCCCCCGTCCCCACTGTCCAGGAGGAACAGCCTGAGCTTCAAGACTCCTCAGAGAAAGCTGCGACCTCTGAGGGCACAGCGTCAGCAGAATTCAGTGCACCCAACACCAGCGCAGACACTCACACCTCGGTGGGACCTTCGCGAGATAGAGTAGTGTTGTCACCTGGTGTATCACAGCTCACAAGTGAGCATCAGCAGATGGTGGAGACAGGGACAGCAGAGGAGAGTCCTCATCGGAGGTCGCAGGACTCTGCCAGCTCGGCTCCGCTGCATGTCGACCCTGTGCCTCCGGGTCCATCCAGAAAGAGTGCGGTGCTGGAACTCCAGGAACAAATGCAGGAGTCTCTGGCAGGTTTTGTCTCCAGGGTCACTGCATGTGTGGAGAGGATGGAGGAGTCCAACTTGAATATGAGCAGAGCCTTTGTGGAGTTATTGGCGCATTAACGCATCTCCTCGGAAAGGTTGGATAGCTCTGTGGAAGCGATGTCTACCTCCGTGGTATTGATGGCTGCCTCTCTGCAGACGATGGCCAGGGCCATGAAGGAGATAAGTCGCCAGAGTGTTGAAAACATGGTCAATGTTCAGAATAGACTGACATCTCCAGAGGAGCGATGGCCAGCTATTGATCAGAGAGACCAGAGCTTCATGGAAGTCCTCAGCAGTAGGACTGCCAGTGCAGAGATGGGTCCTCTTGGCCCCCATGATGTGCAGCAATGTGCTGTCAAGCCACTTGCTAGCGCTGAGGTGGGGCTGACCCATGAGAGGGATGTTGGTGGCAGAGAACAAGGAAGTGGGGGCTCCTCTCCAAGCGCTCACACTTCCATGCCACTGCGTTGCCCTCAGTCAGAGCCCCACCAGAGTCCTCGCCCAACTGAGATGGGCATCTCAGCCCCTGCACAGCTGCAGGAGGAGCAGACTTTTGTCGAGCCCTCAGAGTCGCAAACCCAGAGGACGACCACCAAAGGTGTCGAAGCAGGAGCAGCATGAAAGTGAGCAAGGGGCCTCCACCTCTGCTGAAGCCACAGGGGAAGCACCACGTAGGAGCACGCGTGAGAGGATGATAAAGCACAATTAGTCATACGGGCCGTCACATGGGTGTTTTACCACCACCGCCGCCGCCAACCGACGTTATGCAGCGCACAGCAGACCATTACCATTCTGCTGAGTGCTGCAGGGCTCCACCTGATTGGTCAAAACATCTGAATCGCATCTTCAGCAAGCCAATGGTTTGTTTGATGATGGATCCGGTCGAAATGTGGTTGGCGTTGTAGCGCTCCTCAGCTTCGTTCGCTGGCCTGCTGATCGGCATCATTAGCCACATCTTCAGGGGGTAGCCCTTGTCTGCAAGTAACCATCTGTTCAGTTGGTTTGGCGGACTGAAGAGCGGAGGCACACTAGACTGCCGCAGGATGAACGAGTCATGGCAACTGCCACAGTACTTGGCGCAAACATGCAAAATCTCCTTCTTGTGGTTACGCACCAGCTGCACATTGAGGGAGTGGAAGCCCTTGCGGTTGACAAAAATAGCTGGGTTGCGATGGGGTGCCCTCAGGGCCACATGTGTGCAGTCTATGACGCCTTGCACCATTGGCAAGCCTGCCATATTTGCTAATCCAACCGCACGCGCGGTTATACTTGCTTGATCCGTTGAAAAGTTGATGTAATTGTGGGCCTTCGCGAAGAGGGCCTCGGTAAACTGTGTGATGCAACTGTGGGCGGCCGACTGGGAGATGCCGCTGATGTCTGCTGATGATCCCTGGAAGGAGCCTGAAGCAAAAAAGTTGAGTGTGGTGGTGACTTTGACAGCCACTGGTAAGGGGTGTCCACCCGCTCCTCTGGGCTCCAGGTGTTGGTGCAGCATTGCGCAGATGTCTCCGACAACCTCTCGCGAAAGTCTCAGCCTCCTTTGGCACTGCTGCTCACTCATGTTGAGGAAGCTCATCCTCTGTCGGTAAACCCTGAGAGGGGGGTATCTCCTGCGGCAATGTGCTGCCATATTCTGGCGCCTTCTGCCCTGTGCAGCATCAGGTGGGTGAGCAGGAGGTTGGCGCTCCTGCTGCTGTTGCTGCAGTTCTGCCTGGTTCTGCTGCTGCCGTGGCTGCTCCTTGTCCAAATCTGATGTCCATGATGAAAGGAAATAAATGTTTCCCATGCTGCTGGTCGATACCTCCATTGGGGAAGCGCTCAGTCCGAGTGGGGAGAGGGTTTTCCCAGGAGGTCCCAAAGTAGATCTCAGCTGCACCACCTCCGACTTCGGTAGGCCTGGAAAAAGTGCTCAAAGACCTGTGCAACAAAGGTTCTGCCACCTGCAACTCATCCCTGTTGAAAGCTCCGTTTTTATGGTGGAGCTGCAGCTTTGAGGAGGCCAGCCACTTGTCAACCCGCCAGGATTAGCTGGCGTGGTTTAGGAGCGGCGTGCAGCACGCTGTAAATGTGGCAAAATAACAAAGGCCTGGCAAAATAGGATTACAGAGGCCCTTAAGCGCTTGTTAAGGGTCTTAACTGCTTATCCCGCCTCTTGGAGGTGGGACCGAATCGCACTCCTGAAGCCTGCCTCCGGCAAAGTTGCGCGGAGGCGGGTTGGAGGCGGGTTCCAAACCCGCACTCACTTGTTGCAATTTTACCAACTGTCCCGCCTCCAAACCCGCCTCCTCAGGGCTTGGAAAATCGCCCCCTTTCACTTCCGCATCTCACTAGCCACCCCTCACACTCACCCTCATCCTAGTGCAATCATACCAACTAACAACACACAAGGGTAGGCACTTGTGTGTTTTAGCCAATGTTCATGTGAAGTTTCTGTTAATGTGCTGTCAAACATTGAAATCTTTATTTTCAACACTTTGCACTCTTGGGCAGATTTGTGTGCACCTTTGGAAGTGGCTTAGTGAGTTGGAGTGAAAGGTGAGACATAACGGTACCCCCGCAATGGTGATGAGTGTGTAAGGAATGGTTTGGGCATTGTAGGGATGCTTTATGGTGTTGGTGTGGCGCATCATATGGCAGCCAGGGTGTACAGCATCAGGTAAAGTAAATCTGGCTATGGTGAGGCTATCCCTGGCGTCCCGGGCAGCAATGTGGTCGGGTGCTGATACCTTCTGTCTTGTGCAGCATCAGTTGATTGCGGAGAAGGTTGGTGCTGCTGGTGTGCCTGGTGCTGCTGGTGTGCCTGGTGATGCTGGTTTTGGGGCTGATCGTGGTGGGATTCTGAGGACCAAGGTGAGAGAGTATAAAGTGCACCTATGCTGATGGAATAGATGGCAGGTGAAGTAGAGATGACAGAAGCGATCTGTCAATGGTGAGAGAGGTAATGAGGTCAGACTGGATGGAGACTTGTGTAAAGACTTGCAGCATTCTGAATCTGTAGTGGAAATGCAGTTTAGAGAAGCTAGTGGCTAGGGGAACATTTCTCAATCAGCTGGGAGCTTTGACTTGACATTTGAAGCGGTCAACTTATCAGCTGAAACAATGGCCACTGACCTCCCGCCTCAGCTTCACGGACAAGGTCTAGCACAGCAGGAAACCGGTGGGCGACCTGTCAAATCCAAAAAGCTGGGAAAAAAAGCTGTCAATCATTTTAAATTTAACAGCGGATCTGCCACCAATCCCGTCTGCTGAGCGCCGGCAAAATTCCGGCCAAAGTTTCAGGTCAGCGACCTTTTGTCCGAACTGAAAAAAGTTAGAGACTTGGGCTGCGATTTTCTTCTTGGAGGCGGGTTGGCGTCGGGAACGGTAGTCGGTGGGTTCTGGTCCCGCTGCCGGCTGCAGCCAGCCTGCTGACACAATTTTACGTTAATTGGGCTAGTTACCCGCCCTGATCACAAGGTGCGGGTCTGTTTGCTGACGCGTTTGCAGCCGGTGCATTTAAGGGGGCCATTTCACAATTAGATCTCAGGTCGCTTCTGGTGCTTCTGACTGCTGCCTCTCACCACGATGTCTGCAGAGAGACAAAAGGCAGCTCCCCGATTTAACGAGGACTCCCTCCATGTTGGGAGGTCCTATACCCAGGTGATGGAAGAAGGAAACCTCCTCAGCAGCCAAAGGCAGCCTGGCTGTGAATAGCTGAGGAGGTCAATGCCAGGTCCATGTACAGACACACCTGGTCCATTGCAGGAAAAGGTTCAATGATCTCCTGCATTCTGGAAAAGTGAGTATAAAAGCTCACTTACCTTAATTCTGCTGTGTCTGTCATCACACCCCCATCACTCTGCATTGCCAACCCTACTCCTGCACATCCTAACTCAACCCAACATCCCTTGCACCATCCCCCATCCCTCTCTCCTTATGTACAGAATCACTTCCCCATCTTACTATGCACCCCTCACACCCACCCTCAAGGTTATGCACTGACAACAACTAACAACTCAATCAGAGGAAACTCTGTAATGGGAACCCACTCCTTCACGGTCTCCCTCTGAACATCTATCGTATCCATTCTTTACACTCATTCCATCACTCTCACTGAAACTCCACTTCTTTCCCTCATTGCAGGAAAAGAGAGGCCACAATAAGAGGGAGAGGGAGAGAACAGGAGGAGGACCGCCATCCTTATCACAGCTGACCAACGCTGAGGAGGCCGCTCTGGACATTGTGCGATCTGTGGAACATCTCGAAGTGGGAGACGGAGAGACGGGCTCAGTAGAACAACCTGGTGACAGAATGCTTCTCCATCTATCTTATTTGGCTTTCATGAGTGACACATATGGGATCTGATGTCAATAGAAATTGAATGCTCATCATGTACACAATGGGATGTGTCTGCAATCTACATATCACATGTGTAACTCATGTCTTTACTCTCCCACAGGACCATCAAGAGCCCCCTCCCTACTGTCCAGGAGGAAGAGCAGGAAGACTCCTCAGATGATGCTGCATCCTCTGAGGGAGCAGCGTCAGCAGCAATGAGCGCACCCAGCACCAGCGCAGAGACGCACACCTCGGTGGGTCATTTGTGAGATAGAATAGTGTTGTCACCTGGTGTATCACAACTCACGAGTGAGCAAGAGCAGATGGTGGAGACAGGGACAGCAGTGGAGAGTCCTCGTCGGAGGCCACAGGACGCTCCTAGCTCTGCTCAGCTGCATGTAGACGCTGAGCCTTGGGGGCCATCCAGAAAGAGAGCGGTGCTGGAGTTTCAGGAAGAAGTTCAGGAGGCTCTGACTGGGTTTGCAACCACGGTAACTGCGAGTGTGCAGAGAATGGAGGAGTCCATCTCAAACATGAGCAATGCTGTGGTGCACGCAATGGCGAATGTAGGTCCCGCCATGGAAAGGATGGCAATCTCCATGGAGGACATAAATCGCCAGACTCAAAACAACATGGTGACTCTTCTAAATAGATAGTCAGCTATGGAGGATAGATGGGCATCTATCGTGGAAAGGAACCAGAGGTACATGGACGTCCCTGTTATGAGGACAGTCAGCACAGAGATGGGTCCTCATGGCCCCACTGATGTGCAGCAAGGTGCTCTCCAGCTACTTGCTAGCAGAGAAGTGCGGGTGGCCCATGAGAGGGATGATGGTGGGAGGTGACATGCAAGTGGGGGCTCCTCTCCAAGCGCTCCAACTTTCATCTCCTTGCCAACCCCTCGGTCAGAGCCCCAGATGACTGACGGAGCAGTGATGGCTGAGTCTGCCCCTGTGTAGCCGCGGGGCCTTCAAAGGCTCCAAAACCCAGAGGATGACTGCCAAAGGCATCTAAGCAGGCACAGCAGGGAAGTGAGCAGGCTGTCTCTATGTCTGCTGAAGCCACAGGGGTAGCACAACGTAGAAGCACGCGTAAGAGAAAGCTGACACATAGATGATCACAAGGGTGCTCACTTCGTGTTCTGATAGAATTCAATGTTCGGTTTCTGTTCTTTTATTATGTTGGAATAAGTTAATCTTGTATGAATGTTTGACATCATTGCCGTTTGTGTGCTCACAATTTGAGGTAGCACAGTGAAGGGTGAGGGCGTCTTTTATGTCCAGCAATGCAGTTGACAGTGGATATAGAGTTAACAACAGACATTTACAACCTCAAGGCAGTCTCCCAAATTGTGAAATCAGCAACCTCTGACATTTGAAATTGTGCAGATTTGAGAGTGCAGCTTTTAGACTGCAGTTGCAGCTGTGAAGTTTCCAGCTCGTTGATCTTCCCGACACACTTACCTGGCGTGATCTCCGAACGTCATGAAACCTGAATCAGTTGTTGGAAAATTGCAAAAGGCTGTCAAAATAGCAGTTAACAAGCACTTAACAAGGAGTTAAGTGCCTTAAATCCCTTAACCGCCGCTTGGTGTCGGGTCTGTTGTGAAATCGCAGACCCGACACTCTTGAAACTCACACGGAGGCGGGTTCGCGGCGGGTTTCCAACCCACCGTCAATCATTGCGACTTTAACACCTGACCCGCCTCTGAACCCGCCCCCTGAGCGCTGGCAAAATCACGGCCTTGGTTACATCTGTGGTAGTATTTTGCTACTTAAGAAATGAGTGACCGAACAAAACCCCACAGCTTTATTTCTAAATTAATTGCAATTTGAGGAACTTGTGGTGCCAGTTCTTTATCCACAATGAGTAGGAAAGCTAACTGCAGAACTTTGCAGCCAACTGCAGGAGTATTCCTGTGCAGTCATTGGAAATTAAAGACAGGTGTGGTGCTCTGCTGTGACTCAGTGTTCACTCAACAGATAAGGTCATGAGAATCCTGAATGACACTTATCGCAACACTGCAAGGAAGTGAAAAAGTGATTTGATGGAGTTCATGCACCAGATTCTCGTTGGGACTGGCCAGGTAAATCACAATGTTTTCTTTTCTCTTGTACTGCATACTTCTATGTAAAAATGATCACCTGAATGCCAGCAGAGGCCCAGGGTCTTTGTGTAACTTCCCACACTGATGAATATAAGCAAACTCACACAGCTCAAGCAGATAATAAGGGCAGATGGTCAACATTTTGTATTGTGAATGACATACTATTCTCATCAAATAACAGGTCCAGATAATTGCAAAAGAAGTATACTGTTGTCTTTGATATTTCTCTGCTTTTATCAATACTGTAGAATTCTCACAAGATTATCAAAGATCTTGGAAAAAAATAATCTGAAGAGAAAACCAGAAAGTTATTTTGATTTATCTCCTCCCAGCTAGGAAGCACTTTTCATGCTTGAATGAACACTGCACTGAGCTTAGGATCTCATTTGTATTCTATACTACGCAGATATACTGGCAAAATTACACAAGAAATCATTTTAAAATGTTGTCTCTGGGGTGAGCTGATAGTCTTTAACAGTAGAGCAGTGACTTCCCAACCTTAGGGCTGAGAGTTCAAATCCCAGCTCGACCGTCATTTGCGTTCACCTGTGCTCTGCTGGTTTTTCAGCTGGGCTGCGGGGAGCAGTGTTCTGAAGGAGCAGAGGCCCTTGTCTGGTGGAAGGGGAGGCAAACCTCTGAATGGAGCCTCATTGTTCACAGGAGCTGCTCCTGTCAGTCCATCAGCAAGCGATGTCGGCAGCAGCTACAGAGAAACTCAGGCTGTTCCAGTCTCCTGGCTGAACAGAGAAATGTGATGGTGAGAGGCAACAATGGAGGGGTATCTTGGGAAAATATAATGAGAAATAGGGCACATCTTTCAGGGATTGAATGGTGGAAATTTGAACATGCAATTTGCAATGGTAGTTCATTATCCATCTAATTTACAATGCATTATGCATAATTAATTTGTATGATTATATATGTATACTGTATATCCTCTGAGGCATTAAGATTGGAGCAGGAATTCCTTAACGTTAATAGTTCCAGTGACTGAGGCAGATTTACTTCTTTTCATCTGTAACTAAATCAAATCGCTCATTCGTATGTTTCCATTCACTTCTTTATACTGATTAACTAACTGTGATCTACATTTTGTAGCTCTTTTGAGTGGTGTGTCCTCTAGTCTCTGGAGACTTGTCATGTAGACTATCTCCCTATCACAAATTCCTTTTGTCATCTTTTCACCACAACCTTGGCACTCCAGATCTTCTTGTCATTTAATAACTACCCCACGATATTATCTGCTGACATTTAGCAAGCACTGACTCATGCCATTGGTGCCTTTTTATATTTTACCAAAAGAAATGCTCACTATTAAATCTACTATTTAAACAGTTCTGCAGAGACACATCCAGAGTAGAATCAGATTATTTTGAATAAGTTCAGTCTTGGGGTTATATAAAATTCACACACTACTGATCAAAGGTCCATTTTGTTTTATCTGGAATCATACATCTTTGGCTGAATATTGCGGTCCATTAGTCATTTGTGTGCTGTTGAATTTAATTGTCTGATTTTTGAATGTTGTTGTTTTATTCACTTTATGCTGTATTAAAAGGCACTGTGACTAAAATTAACCCCTCACATACTGCATAGTGTGAGTCTCTACATTGACATGTCTAGTAAGATATAATAGAAAAGTAATTCAGTTAGAAGACCAGCTAATCGTAGTAGGGACCAAGCCATAATATATTCTGATAAACACCTCATATCCAGTCCTACTCTTTATGCTGCTGCTATCTTCTGAGTGTCTGATACTGCTAATTTTATACTTTTCAGTTACTAAGTCATATTTTGTCTGGAGTACTGGATAGAATGGTCATAAATTATGATGAGTGCTAAAGTCCCCACCACATAACTTTATTTTTATTTAAAGGAGAAGTACCGCGTGCGCCACCAAATCATAACCATAAATATAATGAGAAGTATTTGTACACTTACTGGTATCTAACAGTCATCTCTTGTTACACTGTTTTAGAAATGTTGGTTGGTGATAGTCTGGGAGTAGACAATTTTGTAGAAGGCCTTCTCCATGATATTGTGATGTCTGTCCACTGACATAGTAATAGAGAATGGGTCCATTCTTGGTCCTTCTCTTCACTATCTACATCTTATCCTGTGGCAATATTATCTGGAATCACTGGGTCAGCTTCCACATGTATGCTGATGACACCCAGCTCTACCTTGCTGCCTCCTTCATTAACCAAAAGCTTGCTGCCACATTCTCAAATTGCCTGCGTGATATCAGAAGCTGGGTGTGCCAAAACATCCCCCAGCTGAATGTCAGCAAAATTGAGACTCCTTTCAGTGCCTCTGTCCTTGAGAGCATCAATCTTTCAAGCTGCCCTCCCAAGCTCAGTCAGGAAGTGCCTATGCTTGGTGTCCTGTTCAAACCTGAGCTCGACTTTCTTCCCCACATCCACTGCATTGTCAAAATTGCTTTCTTGCAAAATTGCATTCTTCCCCACCTCCACGCATTGCCTGTCTCTCCCGCTATTTCTCCCCTTCTGTGGCTGAATTCCTTATCCATTCCTTCATCACCTCTTGTCTTGAGTTCTCCAATGCCTCCTACCTGGCCTCCTCACATCAATCTCCACAAGCATTAACTCATCTAAAGTGCTGCAGCCCTTGTACTCACTTGTACTAATTCTCACACTCCCAGCACCCCGTTCTCTCCAAGCTCCACTGGCTCCTCATGCCTCAGCATAGCGATTTCAATGTTCTTGTTGTTGTTTTCAAATCTGTCCAGACATCGCCTCACCTTAAAGCAGGTGTCAGGGAGTATGTTTAAAGCTCGTAGCACCCTCAAAGATTCAGATGACATCATATGCTGCAAGAGTAAAACTTTGAGTGGTCTATACAGTCATCTGAACCCCCAGCAGTCTGACACTTTTAAACTAATTCACCACCTTCCAAATAAAAACTCCCACAAATTGTTCTTTCTTATGTCAAGAATGAAATGATATGGGATACATTAGCAGGCTATTAATTGTCTCCACAAATCTCAGGATGACCTGTCATTGCCCTTGGAGAAAATCAATAACAATCAGTTTTCCTTGTACACACCTACAAAGAGCAGGTTCATTTTGAATTAATCCTTTTAAAAAGATTACAGGTAGCTAACGACTAACTTTAGCCTTACATGTATATAATTTCAAGTGGCAGACACCGATGTACATCAGTTTTAAAATCTTTCTCTGTGTGGTACCTATGGATGTCACTAGCTGTGCAATGACTGTTTGCTGTAAACAGAAAACAGAGAGTAGGAATAAACGGGTCAATTTCAGGTTGGCAGGCTGTAACTAGTGGGGTACCGCAAGGATCAGTGCTTGGGCCTCAGCTATTTACAATCTATATCAATGATTTGGATGAGGGGACCAAATGTAATTTATCCAAGTTTGCTGATGATACAAAGCTGGGTGGGAATGTAAGTTGTGAGGAGGATGCAAAGAGGCTTCAAGGGGATATAGACAGGCTAAGTGAGTGGGCAAGAACATGGCAAATGGAATATAATGTGGAGAAATGTGAAGTTATCCACTTTGGCAGGAAAAATAGAAAAGCAGAGTATTTTTTAAACGGTGAGAGATTGGGAAATGTTGGTGTTCAGAGGGACCTGGGTGCCCTTGTACACAAATCACTGAAAGTTAACATGCAGGTACAGCAAGCAATTAGGAAAGCAAATGGTATGTTGTCCTTCATTACAAGAGGATTTGAGTATAAGAGTAAAGATGTCTTTCTGCAATTATATAGGGTCCTGGTGAGACCACATCTGGAGTATTGTGTACAGTTTTGGACTCCTTACCTAAGGAAGGATTTACTTGCCATAGAGGGAGTGCAACGAAGGTTCACCGGACTGGTTCCTGGGATGGGGGGATTGTCCTATGAGGACAGATTGAGTAGACTAGGCCTATATTCTCTAGAATTTAGAAGAATGAGAGGTGATCTCATTGAAACATACAAAATTTTTACAGGGTTTGACAGGGTAGATGCAGGGAGGATGTTTCCCCTGGCTGGGGAGTCTAGAACCTGGGGTCACAGTCTCAGAATAAGGGATCGGCCATTTAGGACTGAGATGAGGAGAAATTTCTTCACTCAGAGGGTGGTGAATCTTTGGAATTCTCTACCCCAGAGGGTTGTGGAGGCTCAGTCGTTGAGTATATTCAAGACAGAGATTGATAGATTTTTGGATATTAAGGGAATCAAGGGATATGGGGATAGTGCATGGAAGTGGATTTGAGGGAGAAGATCAGCCATGATCTTATCGAATGGCAGAGCAGGCTCGAGGGGCCAAATGGCCTACTCCTGCTGCTATTTCTTATGTTCTTATGTATAAATGGAAATTAAATGGCTATTGGCAAATGGTAAATTGATTGCTTCATTCTGTGTCTCTTTGGATTTAGGCTCATTATTGAAGCTGATAGATCCCAGATGAGCTTCATTTTGTTTACCAGTAATGGCCCCATGTGTGAATTCATCTGTAAGGTTTGTAATGAGAACAGGTATCCATGTTTGTGGCTGCAGATTTCAGCCTCCGCTGGAGGTCAGAGCTTGCCAGCCATGAGTGATGAGATCCATTATTTCTCACTTCCACGCCTACTTGCTTTAGCAGAGAGGGCGAGCTCATAGGCTGCTGACTTCTCTGCAACTATTAAAGGCCTCAATGATTTTCTGCTCAACTCAGAATATATGTTTTCCACAGCATAATACGGATTCTAGGAAGCTTAGATATTTGCAATCCAGTGAGAACTGCAACAATTTATGTATGTGTGTGTATATGTATATGTATGTGTTTGTACATTTACTGGCTGCAATCAAGGTCCAGCATTGTCACTTAATCTCATCACTTCTGAAAACCAGACATCAATATTGAGTCAAGATTGGAGAGCTGTAGTCACGGACCATGGATCTTATTAGAAATCTGCCACATCAACACCATAAAACAGATGATGACAAGAATCTAACAATGAAGGAATAAGCTATGGAATTCTGTTTTGATTCGGGGAAAGGTGATATAAAAAAGTCTCTGAAAATAATTGGTATCCAGTTAAAATAAAAGTTATCAAATTAAAAACGTTCTAAGTTCAGTTTCAAAATATGACAAGTTACGTAACAATACACTCATGGATTTAAACAGACATTTTTCGCCAGTCTTGTGCCTTGGCAATAAGCCTGCGTCCTTCCATTCCCTATTGAATCAGGAGTCTATCCATTTTGTTTTTGAATGCTTCAATTTGTATTAGGTCAGGGGTTCTCAACTGGGGGTCCGCAGGAAGGTTTCAAGGGGTCCGCCAGTGGCTCCTTGTCTTCACCGTGCAGACAATTTAAAGTCGATTTAATGCCGATCCCCCAAGGTTATAGTATCCAGGGCACAGAGTTTTATCTTCCACCCCTGAGTCACCGATCAACACCAGCACAGTATCACTTTAGTCCCCGGCCCTGGCCTGGCAAAGGTCGTGAAGAACCGGAAACCGTCGCTTGGCCCCATAGACTCATGGTCATTGGTCCACTGTGTTGTCAAGGAGGCGGCATCCAGTCTCAGCAGTCGCGTTTCGCTCGGCTCGTTAGTAACGTACAAGAGGAGAAGCGAGAGCTGCACGGCTGTCATCACCATCGGTCTCAGCAACACTCTCAGCTCCAGTGACACTTCACCAACCTTAGTGACTGTTATGTGGAGATGCCGGTCTTGGACTGGGGTGGACAAATGTGAGAAGTCGCACAACACCAGGTTATAGTCCAACAGCTTTATTTGAAATCATAAGCTTTCGGAGCGCTGCTCCTTCGTCAGGTGAAGTGAAGAGATGCATATAGGCACAGCATATATAGTCAGAGAACACTGCCAGATGATTACAGTTAATCTTTCTAACTGCCCTTTATCACACCTCGGCAGAGAGATAATCACGGCAATCAAAGGTGTGGATGGTGTCCAAACAGGTCAGTCAGGAAAACATTACATCAAAGACAATGAGGTGGGGTCACAAGGGGTCAATTGTGGCAGATGCTGGGGTCTGTATGGAAAACAAAAAACTTTTTACTTTTTTTGCTGGAAATCACAGCAGGTCCGGCCGCATCTGTGTAGAGAGAACAAGCCAACGACGACTCGAGTCTGGATGACTCTACGTCAGGTGGGGTTACATGTAGCGTGACATGAGCCCAAGATCCCGGTTGAGGCCGTCCTCATGGGTGCGGAACTTGGCTATCAGTTTCTGCTCGATGATTTTGCGTTGTCGTGTGTCTCGAAGGCCGCCTTGGAGAACGCTTACCCGAAGATCGGAGGCTGAATGTCCTTGACTGCTGAAGTGTTCCCCGACTAGGAGGGAACACTCCTGCCTGGCGATTGTTGTGCGGTGTCCGTTCATACGTTGTCGCAGTGTCTGCATGGTCTCGCCGATGTACCATGCTCCGGGGCATCCTTTCCTTCAACGTATGAGGTAGACAACGTTGGCCGAGTCACATGAGTATGTACCATGTACCTGGTGGGTGGTGTCCTCACGTGTGATGATGGTATCTGTGTTGATGATCTGGCATGTCTTGCAGAGGTTGCCGCGGCAGGGTTGTGTGGTGTCGTGGTCGCTGTTCTCCTGAAAGCTGGGTAATTTGCTGCGAACGATGGTCTGTTTGAGGTTAGATGGCTGTTTGAAGGCGAGTAGTGGAGGCGTGGGGATGGCCTTAGCGAGATGCTCGTCGTCATCGATGACATGTTGAAGGCTGCGAAGAACATGGCGTAGTTTCTCCGCTCCGGGGAAGTACTGGACGACGTAGGGTACTCTGTTGGTTGTGTCCCGTGTTCGTCTTCTGAGGAGGTCTATGCGATTTTTCGCTGTGGCCGTCGGAACTGTTGATCGACGAGTCGAGCGTCATATCCCATTCTTACGAGGGCATCTTTCAGCGTCTGTAGGTGTCCATCGCGTTCCTCCTCGTCTGAGCAGATCCTGTGTATTCGCAGGGCTTGTCCATAGGGGATGGCTTCTTTAACATGGTTAGGGTGGAAGCTGGAGAAGTGGAGCATCGTGAGGTTGTCCGTGGGCTTGCGGTAGAGTGAAGTGCTGAGGTGTCCGTCTTTGATGGAGATTCATGTGTCCAAGAATGAAACCAATTCTGAGGAGTAGTCCATGGTGAGTTTGATGGTGGGATGGAACTTGTTGATGTTATCATGTAGTCTTTTCAGTGATTCTTTGCCGTGGGTCCATAGGAAGAAAATGTCGTCGATGTATCTGGTGTATAGCGTTGGTTGGAGGTCCTGTGCAGCGAAGAAGTCTTGCTCGAACTTGTGCATGAGGATGTTGGCATATTGGGGTGCAAATTTGGTCCCCATGGCTGTTCCGTGTGTTTGGGTAAAAAACTGGTTGTCGTAGGTGAAGACATTGTGGTCAAGGATGAAGTGGATGAGTTGTAGGATGGCGTCTGGAGATTGTCTGTTGTTGGTGTTGAGTACTGAGGCTGTCGCAGCGATGCCGTCATCGTGGGGGATACTGGTGTAGTGCCGAGACGTCCATCGTGGCGAGGAGTGTTCCTGGTTCAACTGGTCCGTGGGTGCTGAGTTTCTGTAAGAAGTCTGTAGTGTCGCGACAGAAGCTGGGGGTTCCCGGTACGATGGGTTTCAGGATGCTCTCGACGTATCCAGAGAGGTTCTCACACAGGGTTCCGTTGCCTGATACGATAGGACGTCCGGGTGTGTTGGCTTTGTGTATCTTTGGGAGGTAGTAGAAGTCTCCCATGTGGGGAGTACGTGGATGAGAGCGCGTAGGATGCTTTGAAGGTCTGGATCGAAGGTCTTGATCAGTCTATTGAGTTGGCGGGTGTGTTCTTTGGTCAGATTTGTGGGTAACTGTCTGTAGTGTTCCTGGTTGTCCAGTTGTCGGTATGCTTCTTTGCAATAGTCCATTCTGTTCTGTATGATGATGGCTCCTCCTTTGTCCACTGGTTTGATGATGATGTTGCGGTTGGTCTTGAGAGCGTGGATGGCATTGCGTTGTGCTCGGGTGACATTCTGGACTGTCTTGTGAGTGCGGCTGATGAATCTGGAGTTGATGCATCTCCTGACAGCTTGAGCATACATCTCAAGCTTAGGGCAGCGACCCTCCGGAGGGGTCCAATTTGACTCTTTCTTCTTCGGTTCCTGCACTGTGGGTCCCTCTGTCTGCTGTTCCGGATCATTGATTGTCTCATTGGGTTCGCTGCTGACATCTTGGGATTCGTGGAAGAATTCCTGGAGCCTCATTCTCCTGATGAATTCCTCTGTGTCTGCCGCGAGACCGATGGGGTCCATTTTGGTGGTGGGGCAGAAATTGAGCCCTCGGCTGAGAACTTCGATTTCGTCTGGTTGAAGGGTGTGGTCGGACAAGTTGATGATGGACTTCCCTGTGTTTGCAACCGTGGTACCGGGGGAGGCTTGGTTGCTGCTGGTGGTGATGCCGAGTTTCTCAAGCTTCCTGCCGAGGTGTGATAAAGGGCAGTTAGAAAGATTAACTGTAATCATCTGGCAGTGTTCTCTGACTATATATGCTGTGCCTATATGTATTTCTTCACTTCACCTGATGAAGGAGCAGCGCTCCGAAAGCTTGTGATTTCAAATAAAGCTGTTGGACTATAACCTGGTGTTGTGCGACTTCTCACATTAGTGACTGTTGACTAACTTCAATATAACTCTACCAACCTCAGTAATAGACTGTCACTGAGGGTGGTAGAATTATACTGAAGTTAGTAGACTGTCACTAAGGTTGGTAAATTATTAACTTCAGTATAACGCTACCAACCTCAGTGACAGTTTATTAACCTCAGTGACAGTCTATTAACTAACAAGCGCGTGTGCTTGTCGAAGATACCTCCAAATCTTGACAGAATTGTTGCTTAGCACCAGCAACAAGTTTCACATTAAGTAAAACAAAAATAATAATATATATTTTTAATTGTATAACTAATTTTTATACTGAAAAAATACTTGTGTTGTGTTACAACGGGTGCGTGGAATTTTTATAACACGGGGATAGGGGGGCCTCAGAAGCACAAAGGTTGAGAACCCTTGTATTAGGTGATAGTGTATTTTGTAAGTTGACTAAGGGTAAGGAAATTTCTCTTTAAATAAGCACAACATGTGAGCTGGCTTGCCCAGGCAGTCTGGATTTTGAGAAATACATGTAAATGATAAATGAGAACAGATGGATGTAATGTGTTGTGAATTAAGCTTGGAACTTTCAGTCAAATTAAAAATATTAGAATTTTAAAGTCCGATGAAAATTTGTCTATGATTCAGTTAAAAAGCAATTAGCGATTCAGCTAAAAAACAATTAGCGATTATAATTAAAAAATATCACTATAAATTAATCTGAAACCTTTTACAGAGATTAAGTATTATACATTTTTCACTCTCAGTTTTAAGCCCTCATTAAATTCTACAACATGGATTATTTTGCAGAAATAATAGCAGATACGAGTCAAACTAGTTTAGAAAATTACCCCCAACCACTTCACAAAAAGTTGCAAGATCTTGAAGCTCCTGTTGTTTATCTACATGTACCACATTGCATTGCTGTTGACTTTATTTCCTTTAAACTATGCCATGCCTTTCCTAAATAGCCACATGATACCAAGTCAGGAAACATTATCCCTCTCCCAAGAGAAGGCAGCAGGACCTAACAGGCAATTCACCCATCCCTCACTTCCCCTCCCACTCTTCTTCTTCTCTTGTGAGATGGATGGTATTGAACTGCTGTTGTCGCCACCTAGTACTACCATCATACTAATTATAGACAACTGGGGGGAAAAAGTGGGTTGCTTTGCGCCCTGTTAGCGCCCCCGGGGGTGCTAACGGGGCACAAAGGCCCTAGCGCCCAGGCGCGGCGCCGCTAATGCCTTTTCGAAATTCAGCGGGAGGTTAGCAGCGGCGGTAGCCAGTAGCGCCCTGTGGCGCTGTGCCGCTGGTGATGACGTCATCGCCATGTGCAGCGCCCTGCTTGTGCCCCGGCCGCAACCTTGGGTTGCGCCCCCTGACTTGTCGCCAGACGATATGTCCGACAGGGTCAGGGTGGCGTTTTTGTAGTCATGGCGGTGCTACTAAAAGGGCAGGTGTTGGGCGGCCATTATTTTTTGGCCGACTGCCGGCACCTGCCCCCTTCCCCTTTTTTCTTCGGGGTGCCGGCCGCGGTCGCTCAGCCCGGCACTCCTCTTGAGTGCCGGGCTGTTTTCCTGGCGCCCCACTCCCCAGTTGTCCAGCAGGGCCCTGGTGCACGCAGCGCTAGGCCCCTCCCCTTTAATCAGGGGAGGGAGGCCTGCTATGACGTGCCGCTACGTGCCGACGCGCGTGGCGCTATTGCACATAGCACTGCGAAATTCACTGGTAGCGCCCGAAGAAGGAAAGGGAGCGCTACCAGTAGCATCCCGCCTCCTGCTTGGGGCGCTACTACTGAATTTATGGCGCAGGGGCACTAACTTTTTCGGCGACGTTTGTGCCCCAAAGAGGGCGCCACCGAATTTTTCCCCTTCTGGAATCTCAGAAAAGAAAAGTAAGACTACCCAACCATTTGGATTAAGGATAACACATTATTACTATCCTTGCTTCTCAGTTTTCACATAGCTGGTCCAATCCAATATTTAGTCATCTTCAGCTTAAGTTCTTGTTGATTCATAAGAGCCATTCAGATAATTTATCCAAAGCACTGATATAAAATGCTGCATAAGCTTGTAGCATATTTGATGTGCTTCAGTATAATTGTTTTCTGCATTAGTACTAACCAGCTCAATATTGTTGAGGGGTAGTGGGGAGTGAGGGTGAGCGGATTTCAACCAAGAGTCAAGTTTTCTGACTCTTTTCAACAACAATAGCCCAGGTTTTGCTCTCAGTGGCGAAGGAACGATGCTTGCCGTACACCTCGCTGACAGCCGCCAACAGACTTTTTGCGGGCTTGTCAGTGGAGATTTCCTCCAATCCGGCATTTTTTTCAGCATGGTGCCCTCTACAGGGGATCTGTGGCATCTGTAAACAGGACAAGGAACAGCAAGGCTCTTCAACCAATCAGATAGAACTATCCTCACTGCGACACGCTGAGTCCAAACCAGGAGGTATAAATTAGATTTAAATGATGTACAGAAAGCAAAGTTAAGTTTAGGAAATACAGATGGGATTATAGGAGAGAGATAAGAGACAGACAGAAAAAGTTAAAAATGAAAATAATTTTATTTTAATTATTTTTAAATCTCCAACACTAAATTTCTTCTGAGAGAATGAGACTCCGCACTTGTAAAGTTAATTTTTCAGGGCCAGAGAGGTTGTTCAGCAGTAATTATCTCTTATCATGCTGTTAAAAACTCACTTGCTCCTGAATGCACCAGCCCTAATTTTTTCAGCCATTTTTAGTGCGGAACTAGTGGGCAAGTACAGCAAGTTCACGCCGTTGCAGTCATTTCAATGCCGAGCCTATCTCCAAGGACTGCAACAGTGTGTCCTGTGGAGGAGCAGGGTGTCTCTGACAGCAACTTCTGGATTTCCCCGTTTAATTGCACGTGTGTACTCCAGAAGTTGCTGTCAGATTTCCTCCATTATAATGAGCACTGATAGCATCACCGTTATTCTCATTGCAAATTCCGGGCCATTGAATTTGTCCTGGTTCTAGAATGTAAATAACTGGCTCTTTAGGAACATTTACTTCTAATTTGTTGCATGGTAGGACAGACTAGTTAATCCAGCAGGATTAGAAAATACAGAGTATAATGCTTTCTATCTTGCAGCAGTGCACATCTGATTTATGTGCATCAATTGATTTCAACTCAACACACATAAAAGAACAATAGTACAACAGCAGAAACTGTGTCCTAACACATAATGATATTGAATGAGAGGCCTGTTATATTGACTCCATCTTTCCATAACATTATTTCTCATTGTTAAGTGGTATCTGAACTTTGACAGAAATAAAGTATTCTGTAAAATGATCACACAGATCTAGAGTTTTCTTATCAAATCCTCCAAAGCTAACAAGAATTGAATAAGTGGATCAGGGCCTCCTTCATGTTGAATAAAAGGTCTAACTTATAAACAGGCCAAAAGAAAATTGGTTTACTTCAACCAAGCTTTGATTTCCACTCAGGAAATTCTTTCAGTTGATTAGAGTAAAATTATAGACTCAAAAAGTATCCCACAGACCAGCTACATAGAGAAAGGTCTGTCACACCGACCCAAATGGAAATTGGGATGCTGATTCAATGGATGAAAATGAGTCAACTGATCCAATAATCTGTAGTGAAGGATAAGTTTAGTAATTCCTTTGATATAAATCATCAGACAATGCAGCTGGGCTGACCAGAAATAGTTTCAGATGGGCACTATACTCTGTATTTTCTAGCACTGCTCACACTTTCAAGAACAATGGGCCAGAATTTGCTGTCAAAATAATGGTGAGGCTGATGGCGCTCGCCGTTATTTATGCGTAAATGGTATAGCAACTTCAGGCGAGGAGCAGATGCGTGGTTAAATGCGAATATCCAAAAATTGCTGTCTGCGTTGTGCCACTTCACTGTTAGCTTAGCGAAAATGGCATCTTGCTGTCTGCCTCACCATTGACATGCATTGAATGTCGTGAAGTTTAATCTTGGTTGAAATTTGGCTGCCAATAATACTGAGGTGGTCAATACTAATGCTGGAGGCAATTACACTGAAGCACATAAAATATGCTAAACATTATGCAGCATATTATAATAGTGCTTTGGATAAGTTATCTGAATGGCTCATATGACTCAAAAAGGGCTTAAGCTGAAGCTGAAAAAATAATGGATTGGTTTGGACCAGCTCAGTATGAAAATGTTTTCAAATTTCCCTCAGTATACTGCAGAATATTGTATTAGAAATTGGCTCTTATTCCACAGAAATTCAGAAAAAAACACTTTTCAGGGATTAGCAACTGGTACTATTTGCAATCAATTTGGTAATCTTGATAGAATATTCACCATAATGATTTTTATAGAACCTGATCATGAGCTTGGTAAACTAGAATATATCTAAGTCCTGATAGAGATTGCAATATTAATGAATAAGTTGCAACATAAAACTGCTCTAACTGGGTGTCACTTTAATTTCTAGATGTATATAGTGTTTATATCAAAAGTCCATCAAAATCGAAAGTACCATATATTTCTTTCTAATGGCATGAATTCTCTTTTATCCAGAGTAATCTTGCAGCTAGACAAATTGTCATATTGCTGTATCATGTGAAAAATACTGGGCAGAAAAACCGCCGGCAGTACAATGTACAGCAGCACGTCTTTGCTGCATAACATCTTCTACTGCTGCTATCCAAATTCTGCACATCCTCGTTCATCCAACCTTGATCGTAGCAAGTGTTATACCTGTTATGATCAGTGTCATACAAATACAGCAAAGAGCAGGATATAAAAGAAATTACACTTATACCTGAACCCAGTGGATCAGGCGCAAAAAATGGCTAAAGAAGTTGGCACCAATGGTAGAGTGGAGCGAGGGAGAAACCGGCAGGAGACCGATATTGAAACTGTAGAAGGTGTGGATAGGGACAGCGGTCACAAAGGTAGAGAGGGGTAAGGCCACAAAGGTAATTGAACCGTAATTGAAGATGAGGATGTGGATTTTGAAGTTGATGTGCCGGGGCGTGGGGAGCCAATGAGGATTGACAATGATCAGGCAGGATGGTGCAGGATAGGATGTGGGCAACTTGAGTTTTGGATGAACCCGACTTTGTGCAAGGTGGAACTTGGGAGGCCTGCAAGTAGGGCATTGGAGAAGTTGGAAATGACAAAGGCAATGATGAAGTTTCAAGGGCAGTGGGCGTGAAAACGGGGTGGAGATGGACAATGTTTCTGACAAAGAAGTAGAGGACCTTGATGATGGACTGATTATCAGGTTTGGAGCTCGGCTCAGAGTTGGGCCGGGCACCATTAGGCTGAGCTTAAGTGGACATCTAGGGAGAGGGGTAGGATTGGGGCTCGACTATGGTTTCTGACAGCTGCCGAACAGGATGGCCATAGACAATGCCCCTTTACCCTTTGCTCTGTGGTAGTATTTCAGCACTCAAATCAAAGGCTTAAACATCCGAAATTCCATTTTAAATGAAAAATGTGAGTGGTTATTTTTCTCCAGGATTAACAATCCATTAATGAAATGACAGGAACATGGTTTTTGAAATGTGCTTTTGTTAGTAGGTCAATAAATAAAACGAATACAGACATTCACCTATTTTTTCATTCAAATAGGAACATGGAATTTAACTCTTTTTTAAATAGTTTTTCTTGTAGTCTAATTTTAAAATTGTTCATTGCTAGAAATTTATACTTTTTGTATGTATTTTAAAATTGAGGAGCTATGTCTTGAAAGCTGAAAGGTCTCATTAATCTAAAGGTTATTCCACATACATCTTGAATAAGAGTGCTAGTGAGTCACATGGACAATTATCTTTTGTGGGTCAAATTGGAAAATTGAACTATTTACTCATGCTCACTGCATCAGTTAGGTACGTGCGACGAATGTAAGCTTTACAAGGCTGAAAAACTCTATGGGGGAAAAATTGGGTTGCTTTGTGCCTCCCGTATGTGCCTGGGCGCGGCACTGCTAACGTTCACGGGAGATTAGCGGCGGTGGTGGCCAGTAGCGCCCCGCAGCGCTGTGCCTCCGGCGATGGCATCATCGCCGTGCGCAGCGCCTTGCTCGCACCCCGGCTGCAAACGTAGGTCGCGCCCCCTGACCTAACGCCGGATGATATGTCCGACAGGGCCAGGGTGGTGTTTTTGCGACCGCGGTGGCGCTAATTAAAGGGCAAGTGCCGGGCGGCCATTTTTTTTTTAGGCCGCCTGCCAGCACCGGCCCCCTTCAGCTTTTTCATGCGGGGTGCCGGCCGCGATCGGTCAGCCCGGCACTCCTCTTGAGTGCCAGGCTGTTTTCCCAGCACCCCGCTCCCCAGTGGTCCAGTAGGGCCCCGGTGCGCGCTGTGCAGGCCCCTCTCCTTTTAATCAGGGGAGGGAGGCCTGTAGTACCGCGGCGCTACGTGCTGATGCGCATGGCGCTGTTGCATGTAGCGCCGTGATATTCAATGGTAGCACCCCAAGAGGGAGGGGGAGCGCTTCCGGTAGCACCCCGCTTCCTGCTTGGGGCACTACCACTGAATTTACGGCGCGGGGGCGCTAACTTTTTCGGGGCGCAAAAGTAGCGCCCGGGCGAAGTTAGCGCTCCAAAGGGGGCGCGACCGAATTTTTCCCCAATAGGATTAAAAACCTTTCATAAACTGAATCGCTACATTTTTTTATTCATTAAAAAATAAAGGACTGATTTTAGGGGGTAAGATGGTGTTCATGCTGCATTTCTGCTCGCCACCATTTTTACTCAGCTGACTTTAGGCGCAGTGAGGCCGCCCATCCCCGAAAGGTGGGGGCGCCCTAATTTAAATGGCAATGCCACGTCCAAATGACATCATCGGAATGCATACGTCATTTTAACCACGGGCCCACCTACAGCCCACACAGTCTCCAGTCTATCAACAAAAGCTGCCAACAGCAACGATCCAGGCCCAAGTAATTTCTTTAAAAAAATATTTTTCACAATTCGTTGTGGGCCAGGATGATCACTCCTACCCCTCCTGGCCCCACAAGGATACCTTGGGCCTCCCGTGCCCCAGGCTTCTCCCCACCTTGATCGTTGAGTTGCTCACCCCCCACCCTAATATGTACTTACCTTGCTGGAGGTCATTTCCATGGGTCCCCGTCGGTGGCTTAACCCCGCCTTCTCCCCACCAAATTTGACTCCTGGCCACCGGCATGATGTCATTCCCGCCAGCTTTGGGCAGGAGCCAGAGTTGGGACATGCAAATGAGGCCCGGAATTTAAAATCTCCCAGGCCTCACACTCCAGGGAGCCAGATGGTTCGCTGCCCGTTTCAGCCCCCGCATCCCCGATTCCCGTTCCAATTTAAAATCGGCCCTCAAGAGTGTGTAATGTCTGCCTGAACTGTAAAATTCCTCACAATGGAAGTAAAAAAAAAAGGAATATTCGATAATGTTCTGGATTCCAAGGATTAAAGCTGAGGGTTTTTTTGTTATTTGTTCTCAGACAGACCCACCCCTAGTTGTTTTGAGGGCATTAAGATTCAAGCACGCGGGGTGGAACTGGGGTCACATGTAGGCCAGCCCAAGTGTTGGGGATGGCAGCCTTCCCTGACATTAGTGAACCAGCTTGCATGGTCATTTTCTCAGCCCGCAAATGACCACATTTATTGAATTCAAGTTCACAACTTGCGATGGTGGGATTTGAACCCAATGTTTCTTGGGCGCTAGTCCAGCTCCATAACTACGAGCTACTGTACTTCTCTAATTATCAAATTATCAGTATTATTACTGAGTGTGTCTGCATTATCCAGTGCAGAAAATTCAGAAAATGTAGTTGTTGGCATACTAAAACATGACTCACATAAAACTACCATAGGTGGCATGCGGGCATGAGGTTAAAAACTCACCCAAAGGATCGGAGCTCATTTGATTTGAGTGTGAAACGTTTGTCCCAACATTCTAGCAGCAGTATAGAATAAAATGTGAGGCCTATTACTGAAAAATTCTCCAATAAATCTTGTATATCGTGTAAACAATTTACAACTGATTCATAGGCCATCATTCTGTGTTCCAGTACACTCTTAGGGTTTGGATGTATTAGAAACTAAGCGGTTTGTTACAGTCATCTGAACCTCGAGAGTGTGTGTTGAACACATTTTCAAATGCACTTATCTCCTTCTAGATTTCTTTTAGAGTTTTACCATCAGAATACGTAACTTGTATTACTGGTGCTAACCAACTGCTCAATTTTCCTGTATAGTTCTACGTCATGTAATAAGAAGAGTGCTATTCTGCAACCTTATGATGCTACATTAGGGCTTTAATAGTTTATTGGTCGCTGAATGTGTTATTTATAGAATCAAAGAAACTTACAGCACAGAGGAGGCCATTCGGCCCATTGTGACTGTGCTGGCTTTTTGAAAGAGCAGTTGTGCTTAGTTCCACCTTCCCGCTTTTTGTCCGTAACTCTATAAGTTCCTCATCCAACTCCCTTTTAAAATGATTTATGGAATCAGCTTCCACCACCTTTTCAAGTTATTTTTTATTCATTCATGGGATGTGGGCATTACTGGCAAGGCCAGCATTTATTGCCCATCCCTAATTACCCTTGAGAAGGTACAGCATTCCAGATCCCAACAACTCTGAGTGAAAAAGATTCTCCTCATCTCCCCTCTAGATCTTCTGCCAATAATTTTGAATCTATAGGGGTAAAAATTCAGTTGGTTGCGCCTCCCGTTAGCGCCTTAAAAGGGCGCTAATGGGGCGTTAAGGCGCTAACGCCCGGGCGCAGCGCTGTTTGCGCCGCTCGAGAACTTAACTTGAGATTGTGCGGCGGCGCTAAAACTTACCGCTGCGACCACCTGCGCGCGCAGATTGTGACGTCATTCCGTGGTGCAACGCCCTTGGGGCGCCCCGGAGCGGAAATTGAGTGGCGCCCCCTGCCTTACCGCCTGGCGCTTCCAACGACCGGAAGACTGGAACGTTATCAATCGGTGTGGGGCTGGGGGGGGCGCTATTTAAAGGGGGCCTCTTCCTGTCTTTTTCTGTGGTCGACAGTTATGCACCACTCGTTCTGAGAGAGAGAGAGAGATTCGGAGAGAGAGAGAGAGAGACTTCTACATTGACTCAACGCTTTGTGAGGTAGTTTTGCCTAGTTCATCCTAACTTTGCTGCTACTTTCGTTGCTGTACCTCATTACTTTTCTGGCAAAGAGAATATGGGGGCTGCAATGATTGGGGGCGTCGTCCTGCTCCAGCTCAATCGGAGGATAGTGAGACGCAGACAGAGAGTGGCAATGATGGCCAGACGGAGGAGGGCCATCAGGCGCATGTACAGGAGAGCTTACCCTCCCAGGGTATATCGTGAACAGCTCTCCTACATCCACATGTCCGAGGAGCTGTGTTTGCGAAGGCTGCGATTCAGCAAGGAGGTGGTCACTGAGCTCTGCCACCTGCTGCAGCCAGATCTGCAGCCTCAGCTGAGGTCCAGGACGTCTCTGTCGGTGGCAGTGAAGGTCACAGTGGCTTTGAACTTCTACGCCACTGGCTCATTCCAAGCTGCTGTTGGGGACCTCGCCAATATCTCCCAGTTTGCGGTGCATCGCTGCATCCGGCAGGTCACCAATGCCCTCTTCACAAGGAGACGAGACTTCATCTCCTTCCCTATGACCCCAGACAAGCAGCATGACCGTGCTATGGGCTTTGCGAGGGTAGCGGGCTTCCCCATGGTGCAGGGCGCCATTGACTGCACGCATGTGGCTTTGCGTGCTCCGCGAGAGAATGCAGAGGAGTTCCGGAACAGAAAGGGGTTCCATTCCTTGAATGTGCAGTTGGTCTGTGACCACAGACAGGTGATTCTCGCTGTCAATGCCCACTATCCGGGCAGCTGCCACGATGCTTTCATCCTGCGCCAGAGTACTGTGGCAGAAATTTTCGAGGCACCGCATCAGCCAGTTGGTTGGCTTCTGGGGGACAAGGGGTACGCATTGAGCACCTGGCTGATGACACCGCTCCGTGCGCCAAACACCCCTGCTGAGCTGCGGTACCAGGAAAGCCAACAAGCAACCAGGAACATTATTGAGCGCACAATCGGCGTGCTCAAACAACGATTCCGCTGTCTGGACCATTCCGGAGGAGCCCTGCAGTACTCGCCTGAGCAAGTTTCCAAATTCGTAGTGGTGTGCTGCATGTTGCACAACATGGCAATCCTCAGGACGCAGCCAATGCCACCAGGCCTTGCAGCACCACAAGAGGAGGAGGAGGAAGAGGAGGAACAGGCCGAGGACGATGATCATCAGCAGCACCAAGGCAGGAGGGCGGCCCACAATGGTCAAACTGCAAGGGCCGTCCGTCAACGACTAATAGCAAGCCGCTTCTAGGGCCCCTGCCATTGCTACAAACACGAATCAACCCAGCACGCAACCCCTAAGCCGGCCAAGGCACCAATAATTCCAACCACCAGCCATGTATGTTTTGAATACAGAAACTTATTTATTGTACAAACTCTGTGTGTGTCAATTCCTCATGACAAACTCATAGAAATAAACACAAAAAAACAGTCAATAACATAACTGGTTCTCACAACCTGGAGATAATGTCCAAAACACTAAACAAAAGTTGGGCCATGAACCTCGGCCTTTAATAAAAAAATGACCAGCATTTTGGCACACCTCCTACTTTTTGCCCTTCGAGGGTGATCTCCTTCCCTTGCGCACTTCCCCCCTTCTAACCCTACTGCTCCTCCGTAATGGGACCTCAGTGGCTGCAGCAAGGCTGGTGGAAGGCTGCTGCTTGTCAGACCCTGACACTGCAGATGCCCCTGAAGGACGGCCTCGACCACTTCTGGGCCTGGAGGGCCCGGCTGCAGACTGCACCAACTCTGCATGGGCGGCAGCAGTCTGTCCTACAGGCGGTGGCAAGTGCAGTGGAGAAGTGACAGTGTTGGCAGCAGGAATGCTGTCATCGTGAGAGAGGACAGCAACTCCCTGCTCGCCCGACACACTGGCACTCCCACGGGGCAGCACTTCAGCATCCGGAGCAATTTGCCGGAGAACAGATTGCTGGCCTGCTGCGGCGCGGTGACAGCCCCGGGGACATGTGCACGAACCATCGAGGATGGCAGCAGTCAGTGCTCGCGTGGCCTCAATCTGAGTCTGCATGAGAGCAGTCTCAGATGGGTTCCTGGCAGCCAGTGACTGAATTGCAGCACTAAGCTTTAGTGTGGCATCCGCCTGTGCTACAGCGAAGTGCTCCACACTCCTTGCCAGTGCCTCAATGCATTCGGGCACCCTTCCCACTGCACCCATGAGCTCAGTGTGCATGCCCACCGCCTGGCTGTTCATTTCTGCAATCAGCCGCTCCTCCTCTGCGTCCATTGCATTAGGAGTGTCTGGCATACTCTCCCTCTGGGGAGAAGGCTCCCGTTCTTCCCTCCCCCCCCCATGGCGTGGCTGCAGCCCGCTGGGTCCTGGAGCTTCACCATCATCAGCCCCTTCCCCCCTGCTCCCCCGTTCTTCCCTCCCCCCCCAATGGCGTTGCTGCAGCCCGCTGGGTCCTGGAGCTTCACCATCATCAGCCCCTTCCCCCCTGCTCCCCCGTTCTTCCCTCCCCCCCCAATGGCGTTGCTGCAGCCCGCTGGGTCCTGGAACTTCACCATCATCAGCCCCTTCCCCCCTGCTCCCCTCCGGGGAAGGCGTGTTCCCAGTGTGGCCATGGGCTTCCTCGGGAGAGGGTGGCACTGATGCTCCGGCTTCCTCTTCCTCCTCAGCTGCAGCATCACTCCCAGTGGCAGCTTCAGGGACCATCTCCTCAGCTGGTGAATCACCATCTGAAAGCAGGGAGGTACAAGAGTGGCTTTAGCGTGAGGACAGGGTGGCAGTAAGGGAGGAATAAGTGCAGCGAGTTAGCAAGTTGGATTGAAAGTGTCAAAGGCTGGTATTGTGAGGGACAAGTGGAAGGACAGAGGACAAAAAGGTGATGACCTTACCATTGCTGTCCACAACGGGGTCGGCGTCCCCAGTGGCGACGGGACCGATCACCCGGCTTGCCACAATCCTGTGGACGCGCTCCTCCAGATCGCTGAGGGGTTGCAGCTGAAGCCGCCCTCCACCCGTCCGTTGCTGCTGTCTCCGATTATGAGCCAGCTTAGCCTGCAAGAAAAAGGACAGCATCTGAGTCAATATGCAGCCATGGTCTTGCCTGATGTGCCTCCCATAGGTGAATAGCCCTTACAATATGCAGCCATGGTCTTGCCTGATGTGCCTCCCATAGGTGAATAGCCCTTACTGTATGCAAAGTGTGGAATGTGTGTGTGTGTTTGATGAAAGGGCCACAGGTGTTGCATGAGTGTTGTGCATTGGGGTTTTAAGACCCTCTGGCCATAGAGTGAGGTTGAGATGGAGGGATGGAGAGGTATTGAGAAAAAGCCACTCACCCTGACGACCCGAGTGAGGTCGTTGAACTTTTTGCGGCACTGAACATGGGTCCTGGGCACCATGCTCCTGGAGGAGACGCTCTGAGCCACCTCCCTCCACACTCTTCTGAACTCGCGTGGCAAAGGCCTCCTGCCACTCTCCGGGAACAGCATGCATCGTCTGCGCTCCACTGCGTCAACCAGAGCATCCAAGGCCCGCTCGGTGAAGCGATGAGCGCGTTCTCTCACCCTCTCCATGCTTGGCAGCAAAATGGATTACAGGTCTCTCCAGGCTGAGATTCAAGGCTGCAATGAGCAGGGTGTGGCTGGGGAGCAAGTGGCCCCCCCCGCTTTAAGAAGTGTCCGGCGCCAGTGTGTCTGTGTTCCCTCGCTAACTGGCAGCAGCTGCGCTGCGCTCGTGCGCTGAGGTAGCGCCTCACTCCTAGGCCTTTGCGCCTTAAGAGAGGTGTGCAGCGCCTAATTTAGCGCTCCACTCACCTCCCGGGGCGGTAAAAGTGAAGTTTCCTGTCAGTGCCGATAATTAGCGCCAGGCGCTAATATTTGCGCGCGGACGATATTTGCGCCCCAAATGGGGCGCGACCTAATTTCTACCCCATAATCTTTAGTTATTGACCCACTCACCAGAGGGAATAATTTTTCTCCATTTACTCTATCAAAACCTCTCATCATCTTGAAATTAGGTCACCTCTTAACCTTCTCTGTTCCAAGGAGAACAGTTCTAACTTTTCTAACCTCTCCTCATAACTGAAATCTCTCATCCCTGGTAACATCCTGGAACTCCTTCTCTGTACCATTTCTAAGTTCTTTACATCTTTCCTGTAGTATGGTGCCCCGAATTGTCCACAATACTCCAGCTGAGGCCAAACCAGTGATTTATAAAGTGCTAGCACGATCTCTTTGCTTTTATATTCTAGTCCTCTATTTATAAACCCAAGTAACCCATATGCGTACTCTCGCGTATTCTCTCTCCAATTGCCGGTTTTCTGCATGCCCTGCGCATGCGCTGAAAACCGGCACTTGGTCTTTGGAAAAGGGGGCGGTTCCTCGGTGCATCGCGTGCGCGCTACAGGCTGCGCGCACGCTGTGCACTTAGTGCTTTGGACGCGCAGGTAAGGACGGAAGATTTTAGAAATGGAAAAAGGAGGAGTAAGACCCACTTTTAACAAAGTAAGTAGTGAATTAAGTATTTTTTTGAATTTTTTTTAACAGGTATATCTTTTTTGGAGACTTTAAAGACAGGTAAGTTTATTTTTATAACTTTTTAAAAGATTTTAAATTTTTTCAAAAATTTAATTTTTTATTTAAAATGGTTAATTTATTTAACTATACTTATTTTATTCATGTTTTTTAAAAAATTTAATTGAGGTTTAGCTGTTATTTTGGGGGGGTGTAAGATTCATAGCTTTCACAGCACGTATGTGAAACTTATGAATGGAAGATGGTGTGCTGCCATTGGCTCTAACTGAGTCACGTGATCCCACAGCTCGCACGAATTCACTACGCTGGTGGGATACGCAAGCACTGCCCAGCTGATGTCTGGAACATCAAGTTCGTGCGAGCTGGATCTGAAAAAGCCAACGCGGAGTGAGAGATCGCGCCTGCTCCTTACCCCCGCGGGAACAGAGCGAGATCAATTTCTGGGCCAATGAAATAATCTGTTACCTGACCACTCACAATCTGGTCACTATGATTTGGCTTCCCATCTATTTTTCATACTTCCTCAGTACCTGATAAGCTGCTCTTTAATATTTTATTGTTCTCTGTTATGGATTTGGGTTTGCTATAGGTATCTGCTTAGGTTCATTACTGTCAATCACTAAATTGAGCATTCTGGTTGCCTGCTTTTTCACTAGAGTTGACTCCTATTACCTTATATCTACTAACATGGTAGTGAGACCCAGGAATGTAACAATGAAACCCCCTTGTGATCTGGCCCAGATCTCTGCGTCTTACTCCTCGAGTCTCTCTGAAGGTGGACTGAGTTAACACGAGGCGGGGTGTCATTTCGGTTGGTTTCTAAGCTGCTTTATTCCACGGTAGGGAAAACATACAGAACACTAAGTATGATGTAGGTCACTTGGTGCAATCAGCTCAACTGTTGTCCACGAACTGTTGCAAAAATAAAATATGCGTTAATGCTGGCCCTCTTAGTTGGTTGGGGGTGGAGAATTGTTAACGTAGGAAGATAGATTCAATCTGATGTTGTTGTTGTTTATTTCCATTTTTTTATTCTTGCATTCTATAGTCCTATTTATAAAGCTCAAAATTCTATCCACCTTTTTTAATAGCTTTACCTATCTGCACTTGCATTTTCAAGGAATTATGGGGGAGAAATTCGGTATCACCCCATTTGGGGAGCAATTATCGGCCGGGCGCAAAGTTTAGCGCCTGGCGCTAATTATCGCCTCTGACTGCAAACTTGGCCTCTATCGCCCCTGGAGGTGATTGGAACGCTAAATCAGGCACTACACACCTCTCTTAAGGTGCTAATGCGGAGGAGTGAGGCGCTACCTCAGAGCGTGGGTGAAGCTCATGTGATGTCAGTTAGCAATGGAACACAGACACACTTGCGCCGGCCAGTTCTTAAAGGGGAGGGTCGATCTTGCTCTCCAGCCACACCCTGCTCATTGCAGCCTTGAATCTCGGCCTGGACAGACCTGTACATCAATTCTACTGGAACGAACAATGGAGAGGCCCAGGGAAAAGAGCTCAGAGTGCAGCCCCCACAGTCTCTTCTAAAATGAACCTGCAAAGTGCTGCTCAGTACCCAAAACTCCTTCACACAGCGTGGAATCTCTCCAGAAGTTTCTTTCTCTCTCTCAGAATGCATGGTGCAAAAATGTCACCGACAAAAAAAGACAGGAAGCGGCCGCCTTTAAATAGCGCTCCCCCAGTCCCTTCCTGACTGCAAAACGTTCCCCTCTACCTGTCGTTGCTAGCGGCAGGCGGAAAGGCAGGGGGCGCCACTCAATATCCGGTCCGGGGCGCTTAGGGCGCTAATGGGAGGCGCTAATCAACCGAATTTTCCCCCCTATGTATTTGAACCCTTAGGTCTCTCTGTTAATACACAGCCTTCAGTGGGGTAGATTTTAACTTTCACCACCATGCAGAAAACTGGCAGTAGCGAATTGGCTTCCCACCGTGGAAAGGTAGACAGTGTATAACAGGCTTCCGATCTGTCAATCCCGCAATTCCCATTCATCCCACCCCCTCCCCCCACCCCGTGACGTCCCATTCAACCCCCCGCGACATCTGGAATAATTACTAGTATCAGTAATGGTAACCATGAAACTATCGGATTGTTGTAAAAACCCATCTGGTTCATTAATGTCCTTTAGGGAAGGAAATCTGCTGTCTGGCCTATAAGTGACTCCAGACCCACAGCAATGTGCTTGACTCTTAACTGCCCTCTGAAATGGCCTAGCAAGCCACTCAGTTGTAACAAACTACTACGAAAAACAATAAAAAGAATGAAACTGGACGGACCACCCAGCATCGACCTCGGCACCGGCTACGGACATGGCAATGGCACACCCAACCCAGTCAACCCTGCAAAGTCCTCCTCACCAACATCTGGGGACTTGTGCCAAAATTGGGAGAGCTGTCCCACAGACTAGTCAAGCAACAGCCTGACATAGTCATACTCACAGAATCAGACCTTTCAGCCAATGTCCCAAACTCCTCCATCATCATCCCTGGGTATGTCCTGTCCCACCGGGAGGACAGACCCACCAGGAGTGGCGGCACAGTGGTATACAGTCGGGAAGGAGTGGCCCTGGTAGTTCTCAACATTGACTCCGGACCAAATGAAGTCTCATGGCTTCAGGTCAAGCATGGGCAAGGAAACCTCCTGCTGATTACCACCTACCGCCCTCTCTCAGCTGATGAATCAGTGCTCCTCCATGTTGAACACCACTTGGAAGAAGCACTGAGAGTAGCAAGGGCACAGAATATACTCTGGGTGGGGGACTTCAATGTCCATCACCAAGAGTGGCTCGGTAGCACCACTACTGACCGAGCTGGCCGAGTCCTGAAAGACATAGCTGCCAGTCTGGGCCTGCGACAGGTGGTGAGAGAACCAATACGAGGGAAAAACCTACTTGACCTCGTCCTCACCAATCTACCTGTCGCAGATGCATCTGTCTATGACAGTATTGGTAGCAGTGACCACCGCACAGTCATTGTGGAGACGAAGTCCCATCTTCACACTGAGGACACCCTCCATTGTGTTGTGTGGCACTACCACCGTGCTAAATGGGATAGATTCAGAACAGATCTAGCAGCTCAAAACTGGGCATCCATGAGGCGCTGTGGGCCATCAGCAGCAGCAGAATTGTATTCCACCACAATCTGTAACCTCATGGCCTGGCATATCCTCCCCTTGACATTCAGTGGCATTCCCATCGCCGAATCCCCCACCATCAACATCCTGGCGTTCACCATTGGCCAGAAACTTAACTGGACCAGCCACATAAATACTGTGGCAACAAGAACAGGTCAGAGGCTAGGTATTCTGCGTCGAGTGTTTCACCTCCTGACTCCCCAAAGACTTTCCACCATCTACAAGGCACAAGTAAGGAATAAGAACATAAGAACATAAGAAATAGGAGCAGGAGTAGGCCAATCGGCCCCTCGAGCCTGCTCCACCATTCAATAAGATCATGGCTGATCTGATCCTAACCTCAAATCTAAAGAACACAAGAAGTAGGAGCAGGACCCGGCCACTCAGCCCCTGGGCCCGCTCCGCCACCCACAGGGCCTTGACCGATCCGAACTCAGCCTCATGTCCAATTTCCTGCCTGCTCCCGTAACCCCTAATTCCCTTTACTTCGAGGAAACTGTCTATTTCTGTTTTAAATTTATTTAATGATGTAGCTTCCACAGCTTCCTGGGGCAGCAAATTCCACAGACCTACTACCCTCTGAGTGAAGAAGTTTCTCCTCATCTCAGTTTTGAAAGAGCAGCCCCTTATTCTAAGATTATGCCCCCTAGTTCTAGTTTCACCCATCCTTGGGAACATCCTTACCGCATCCACCCGATCAAGCCCCTTCACAATCTTATATGTTTCAATAAGATCGCCTCTCATTCTTCTGAACTCCAATGAGTAGAGTCCCAATCTACTCAACCTCTCCTCATATGTCCACCCCCTCATCCCCGGGATTAACCGAGTGAACCTTCTTTGTACTGTCTCGAGAGCAAGTATGTCTTTTCTTAAGTATGGACACCAAAACTGTATGCAGTATTCCAGGTGCGGTCTCACCAATACCTTATATAACTGCAGCAATACCTCCCTGTTTTTATAATCTATCCCCCTAGCAATAAAAGCCAACATTCCGTTGGCCTTCTTGATCACCTGCTGCACCTGCATACTAACTTTTTGATTTTCTTGCACTCGGACCCCCAGATCCCTTTGTACTGCAGTACTTTCCAGTTTCTCGCCATTAAGATAATAACTTGCTCTCTGATTTTTCCTGCCAAAGTGCATAACCTCACATTTTCCAATATGTGATGGAATACTCTCCACTTGCCTGGATGAGTGCAGCTCCAACAACACTCAAGAAGCTTGACACCATCCAGGACAAAGCAGCCCGCTTGATTGGCACCTCATCCACCATCTTAAACATTCACTCCCTCCACCACCGGCGTACCGTGGCTGCAGTGCGTACCACCTACATGATGCACTGCAGCAACTCGCCAAGGCTTCTTCGGCAGCACCTCCCAAACCCACGACCTCTACCACCTAGAAGGACAAGGGCAGCAGACGCATAGGAACACCACCACCTCCAAGTTCCCCTCCAAGTCACACACCATCCTGACTTGGAAGTATATCGCCGATCCTTCATCGTCGCTGGGTCAAAATCCTGGAACCCCCTCCCTAATAGCACTGTGGGAATACCATCAACACACGGACTGCAGCAGTTTAAGAAGGGGGCTCACCACCACCTTCTCAAGGGCAATTAGGGATGGGCAATAAAAGCTGGCCTTGCCAGCGGTGCCCACATCCCATGATCAAATAAAAAAAAATTCACTCCCCATGACGTCCCATTCACCCCCCCATGTCATCCCATTCACTCCCCATGACGTCCCATTCACCCCCCGTGTCGTCCCATTCACCCCCCGTGTCGTCCCATTCACCCCCCCATGTCGTCCCATTCACCCCCCCGTGTCGTCCCATTCACCCCCCCATGTTGTCCCATTCACTCCCCCATGTCGTCCCATTCACTCCCCCATGTTGTCCCATTCACTCCCCCATGTCGTCCCATTCACCCCCCCCATGTCGTCCCATTCACCCCCCCATGATCGTCCCATTCACTCCCCCGTGTCGTCGCATTCACCCCCCCTGTCGTCCCATTCATCCCCCCCCGTCGTCCCATTCACCCCCCATGTCGTCCCATTCACCCCCCCCGTCGTCCCATTCACCCCCCCCCGTCGTCCCATTCACCCCCCGTGTCGTCCCATTCACCCCCCCATGTTGTCCCATTCACTCCCCCATGTCGTCCCATTCACCCCCCGTGTCGTCCCATTCACACCCCCTGTCATCCCATTCACCCCCCCGTGTCGTCCCATTCACTCCCCCATGTCGTCCCATTCACCCCCCCGTGTCGTCCCATTCACCCCCCCATGTCGTCCCATTCACCCCCCCGTGTCGTCCCATTCACCCCCCCATGTTGTCCCATTCACTCCCCCATGTCGTCCCATTCACTCCCCCATGTTGTCCCATTCACTCCCCCATGTCGTCCTATTCACCCCCCCCGTCGTCCCATTCACCCCCCCGTGTCGTCCCATTCACCCCCCCATGTTGTCCCATTCACTCCCCCATGTCGTCCCATTCACCCCCCCGTGTCGTCCCATTCACCCCCACATGTTGTCCCATTAGCTCCCCCATGTCGTCCCATTCACCCCCCCATGTTGTCCCATTCACTCCCCCATGTCGTCCCATTCACCCCCCCATGTTGTCCCATTCACTCCCCCATGTCGTCCCATTCACCCCCCCATGTTGTCCCATTCACTCCCCCATGTCGTCCCATTCACCCCCCCATGTCGTCCCATTCACCCCCCCATGTTGTCCCATTCACTCCCCCATGTCGTCCCATTCACCCCCCCTGTCGTCCCATTCACCCCCCCATGTCGTCCCATTCACCCCCCCATGTTGTCCCATTCACTCCCCCATGTCGTCCCATTCACCCCCCCTGTCGTCCCATTCACCCCCCCATGTCGTCCCATTCACCCCCCCATGTCGTCCCATTCACCCCCCCCGTCGTCCCATTCACCCCCCCTGTCGTCCCATTCACCCCCCCGTCGTCCCATTCACCCCCCCCCGTCGTCCCATTCACCCCCCCGTGTCGTCCCATTCACCCCCCCGTGTCGTCCCATTCACCCCCCCTGTTGTCCCATTCACCCCCCATGTCGTCCCATTCACCCCCCCATGTCGTCCCATTCACCCCCCGTGTCGTCCCATTCACCCCCACCCGTCGTCCCATTCACCCCCCCGTGTCGTCCCATTCACCCCCCCGTGTCGTCCCATTCAACCCCCCGTGTCGTCCCATTCACCCCCCCCTGTCGTCCCATTCACCCCCCCTGTCGTCCCATTCAACCCCCCGTGTCGTCCCATTCAACCCCCCGTGTCGTCCCATTCACCCCCCCGTCGTCCCATTCACCCCCCCGTGTCGTCCCATTCACCCCCCCGTGTCGTCCCATTCAACCCCCCGTGTCGTCCCATTCACCCCCCCCTTTTCGTCCCATTCACCCCCCCTGTCGTCCCATTCAACCCCCCGTGTCGTCCCATTCACCCCCCATGTCGTCCCATTCACCCCCCCCGTCGTCCCATTCACCCCCCCATGTCGTCCCATTCACCCCCCCCGTCGTCCCATTCATTCCTCCGTGTCGTCCCATTCACCCCCCATGTCGTCCCATTCACCCCCCCCCCGTCGTCCCATTCACCCCCCCCCGTCGTCCCATTCACCCCCCCCCCCCCGTCGTCCCATTCACCCCCCCCGTCGTCCCATTCACCCCCCCGACCTGACATCCGCACCCCCAGTTGCTGTCCAGCCCGACAGCCTTGCAGTTCCAGTCAGTTTTTCTTCTTGCTGATACAACATAGAAGAAGGCCATTTGGCTCATCGTGCCTGTGCCGGCTCTTTGGTAGAGCTATCCAATTTATCCCATTTTCCCTGCTCTTTCACCATAGTTCTGTCTTTTTTTTTCAATTCAAGTATTTATCCAATTCGCTTTTGAATGTTACTATTGAATCTGCTTCCACCACCCTTTCAGGCAGTGCATTCCAGATCACAATAACTCGCTGTGTAAAAAAATGGTTCCTCATGTTGCCTCTGGTTCTTTTGCCAATCATCTTAAATCTGTGTCCTTTGGTTACTGACCCTTCTGTCACTGGAAACAGTTTCTCTGTATTTACTCTATCAAAACCATTTATGATTTTGAACAGCTCTATAAAATCTCCTCTTAACCTTCTGTGTTCTAAGGAGAACAACCCCAACTTCTCCAGTCTTTCCACTACTAATTTGAATCAGTAGTATATTTTATAATGTCTGTGTCCTGCCTCTCTCAGCCTGGGTAACACTGAAGGGAGCTTCCAGCTAGTCATTGCAACACCAGGTCGCAAAATTGGCAAGTGCTCAGCTCATGACATCCTTTGTGACTGTGACAAAGGTAAACTGTCCCTCCTCGTCCTTCTTGACCTGTCTGCAGCCTTTGACACGGTTGACCACTCCATCCTTCTCCAACGCCTCTCCACCGTCATCCAGCTGGGTGGGACTGCACTCGCCTGGTTCCATTCGAATCTATCTAATTGTGGCCAGAGAATCACCTGCAACAGCTTCTCTTCCCGCTCCCGCATCGTTACCTCTGGTGTCCCCCAAGGATCTATCCTTGGCCCCCTCATATTTCTCATCTCCATACTGCCTCTTGGTGAAATCATCCGAAAACACAGCGTCAGTTCCCACATGTACGCTGACGACACCCAGCTCTACCTCACTATCACTTCTCTTGACCCCTCCATGGTCTCTAATCGTCAGACTGCTTGTCCGACATCCAGTTCTGATGAGCAGAAATTTCTCCAATTAAATATTCGGAAGACCGAGGCCATTGTTTTCGGTCCCGCCACAAACTCCGTTCCCTAGCCACCAACTTGATCCCTCTCCCTAACATCTGTGAGGCTGAACCACACTGTTCGCAACCTTGGTGTCATATTTAACCCTGAAATGAGCTTCCGACCACATATCCGCAGCATAACTAAGACTGTGTGGCGGATCGCCACCTAAACGGGCATAACCCACTTTTCCGTCTGTGGACAATATATCGGTGAACCTTCCCTTTAAGGCACCTTACCTTTAAGACAGGAGTGGGCGGGGCTTCAGGGTTTTTCCAGAGAATTCTGGGAGCAGCTTTCTCAGCCTTTTTGTGTGCCATGCAGTGAATTAAAGTTTCTTGTTTTCCACATATGGATTCAGCCTCCATTCGTGTTTCGCGGCAGCCTCAACAACTGCCTATTTCCTCCTCTGCAACATCACCCGTCTCTGCCCTTGCCTCAGCTCATCCGCTGCTGAAACCCTCATCCATGCCTTTGTTACCTCTAGACTTGACTATTCCAACGCACTCCTGGCTGGCCTTCCATGTTCTACCCTACGTAAACCTGAGGTCATCCAAAACTCGGTTGCCTAACTCGCACCAAGTCCCGTGTGCTCACTGACCTACATAGAATCCCGGTTAAGCAACACCTCGATTTCAAAATTCTCATCCTTGTTTTCAAATCCCTCCATGGCCTCGCCCCCCCTTATCTCTGTAATCTCCTCCAGCCCCACAACCCCCCGAGATATCTGCTCTCCTCTAATTCTGCCCTCTTGAGGATCCCTGATTATAATCGCTCAACCTTTGGTGGCTGTGCCTTCTGTTGCCTAGGCCCTAATCTCTGGAATTCCCTGACTAAACCTCTCCGCCTCGCCACCTCTCTTTCCTCCTTTAAGACGCTCCTTAAAACCCACCTCTTTGACCAATCTTTCGGTTATCTGCCCTAATTTCCCCTTATGTCGCTCGGTGTCAAATTTTTTGCCTTATAATACTCCTGTGAAGTGCCTTGGGACGTTTTACTACGTTAAAGGCGCTATATAAATACAAGTTGTTGTTGTTTAAAATGAGAGTTTGGATTCAATTGCTGGTAAGCGGAGAATGTGCCAATTATATGAACAGCTGTTACAGCAGACAGCTGGAAACCTCCTTCACTCCTAAGCAGGTTGAGAGAGGCAGAATACTTTAAAGCGCGCTGCTGATTGAAATTAAAGAATGGAGAATCTGATAGGAAAAGTTATGCTTTAGCATCAAAAGTCTAGAATTTATTTCAGGATATTGCACTATGACAAATCAGGTGCTCAAGCTATAATGATACGTGTTGCATTTTATGGTATAATATTCCTATCATTATAAAACAGCATATTCTGTGATTTATCATGAGCAATGTCCCACCACTAATATATTATAAAAAGATAGATGAAGAAGAAATGAAAGGGAAGAGTACAGAGAAGGCCATAAACAAGCAAATACTACACTCCAACAGGTAGAATATACAGAAAGTGACAGACATATGGGCTGGATTTTCAATGACCCGTGGAGTCGGGTTTGGAGGCATGTGGGGGGTTAAAGTTGCAGATTCGGGGATCCCGACCCCATCCCGCCTCCAACCCGCCTCCACGCAATTTTAATAAAATCGTGTGCGGTGTTCCCGACTCCGTCCCGCCTCCAAGAGGCGGGAGAGGCCATTAAAGCCCTTAACAAGCCCTAAATTGGCTCTGTAATGCCATTTTGAAACGTTTTAGCTAGTTTAACCCTTTTCTGACGTGAAGCACGCCTGATGTGAAACACGCCAGTGAAACCTGGCGGGAGCACAAGTGGATAGCTGGCTATCAGCTGCAGGTCCACTATTACAACGGAGATGTGATGAAGGTAGTAGTAGTATCAGGTCTGAAAGTCGCCTCTGATGCTACTGCCTTGAATGTCTTCAGAGACTGCCGGGGCCTTTGGAGGACCTGGATGGAAAAAAAAAATCATTCTCTCTCTCTCTCTCTCTCTCTCTCTGAGATGCTGCTCATTTTGCATCCAGGTCCTCTCACAGCAAAGGCCAGGCAATCTCTGAGACCAGGCAGTCTCTGACCTGCAATGATGACATCATCAGAGGCGACTTTCAGACTGAAACCACTAATTGGTTCATGGGTTCCCACATGCTGGAACTCAATTGTCCAATTAAGTGAAAATTGCATCAATCTCCCACATCCAATTTCAGGCGGGTGGATAACACGAAATGCGGATGACATGACCCCAACCCGACCCCAAGACAAAATCCAGCCCATAGGGTTGGCGGCTTGTGCTGTGGAATGCTGTACACTAGAAAACACATAGATTACTTTTACTTTCTCTGGTATGAAAGATTAATATTATGAGCTATAATGTAAGGGGTTTTGTCTCTAGGACTGGTGCGAGGTGAGGCTTTCGTTGCCTGTATTATTGTTTGCTCTGGTCTCCGGCCAGCATTTGACAATAAGCACCTGTGAGTGGTTCGACCCACTCGCCCCTACGGTTCTGACACCTGGACTTAGATGCAAGGAGCAGTAATGCAGCGAAAAGACTCACATAGACCTGGTTGAATATCATGAAACGAATGTCTTTATTGCATGGCGTCTAAAATCATGAAATACATATCATAGGCACAGATCAAAGAGAGTACCTGTCGTAAGAATGAGCCTTACGCGTGGTGAACTTAAAGTAAGCTTTAATCAACTAAAAAGGTGCTACATACAAAAGAGGTCTTACTCTATGCCTCTCCAGGATTCAACTGATCAGTCCAGTATTTATCCTGGACTAATCACAGGAAGTGATGCAATAAAGTTCGAGTCACAGGAAGCTGTATTGTGTTACCACATTCTCCCCCCCCCAAAAGATTAGGAGGCCGGGATGCTCCCTCCATTTCGTAGCCGCTGGACGAGGGAGAGCCGCACCCGTTTGGGTTCTCGTTGCGGTAGAGGGCCCCTAGCCCGTTTACCCGCCGCGGGCCGTGGACCAGAGTCCAAGTGATCCAGCCCGCTCTGTGAGGGGTCAGGACGATCCTGACTGTGTACTGGTGCCCGAACGGGTGTCGGGCAGGGCTGTGGCAGATCCATTTCCGAGCGTACGGTACGGGGTGGATCGTGGCTGCGCGTGCGAGCCCCGACGGGCTCATAGTCAGTCTGCCCCAGGTCGGCACGCTGGAGTGAGGTACCAGCCGGCGTCAGATCCAGATCGTGATGAGAGGCACCTGGCGAGCCCAGAGATGTGCCTGGTACAATATCATCCCCTGGTGTCCCTCTATGTTTCGGCGGGCAGGGAGCCAGATCCCGCAATGACACGGTAGATTCCCGACCGTCAGGATACCGAATATAGGCGTAGGTAGGGTTGACGTCAGTGAGCTCAACTTCATCTACCAGGGGGTCATTCTTAGATGCCCGGACATATCTTCGGAGTAGCACTGGTCCCGGTGTAGTCAGCCACGACGGGAGAGATATCCCATAGGATGAGCGACGCTGAAATCGGAAGAACCGTTCATGAGGCGTCGTATTTGTGGCGGTCGAAAGGAGGGACCGTGTGGAGTGTAATGCGTCTGGAAGTACTGCTTCCCATTGCTGGTTGGGTAGGCCCCGAGATCTCAAAGCCAGACGTACCGCATTCCAGATGATAGCGTTAAAACGCTCGACTTGCCCATTCCCGACCGGATGATAAGGCGTCGTTCTGCTGGCAGCAATACCCCGTTCCGAGAGATAGGCCTTGAGTTCTCCTGACATAAAAGAAGGGCCCCGATCCGAATGAACATAGGATGCCATGCCACAGAAAGCAAATACCTGCTCAAGGCAGCTGATAACCGTGGTCGTCAGCATATTGGGGCAGGGAAAGGCAAACGGAAAACGGGAATACTCATCGACCATGGTCAACAGATAAGTGTTGCGAGTTGAAGAGGGCAACGGCCCCTTAAAATCGATGCTAAGCCGTTGCATTGGCTGGGTCGCATGTATGAGTATACCACCCGAGGGGCGGAAAAACTGAGGTTTCAATTCCGCAGAGACTCTGCAGTCCGAGCACATCTTCTTTACATCCCCAGTAGAGAATGGGAGATTTCGGGACCGCACGAAGTGTAGCATGCGAGTAACGCCCGGATGACACAACCCATCATGGATGTCTACGAGCGTAGAGGGTGCCATGGCGGAGCAGAATGCTCGTGAGAGGGTATCCGGAGCCACATTCTCCTTGCCAGGTCGATAGTGGATGGTGTAACCAAAAGAGGCCAATTCCAGCCGCCAAAGCTGGATTTTATTATTTTTAATTTTGGTCCGTTTTCGATTATCGAGCATGAAGGCGACCGATCGCTGGTCCGTGATTAAGGTAAAGTGCTGGCGAGCTAGGAGATGACTCTATTTCCGTACTGCCTCTATGATGGCTGTAGCTTCTTTCTCGACTGGAGGATAATGTAGCTCAGCCCCTTGAAAAGTCCTGGACAAAAATGCCACCGGACGACCTTCCTGATTCAGAGTGGCCGAGATCGCCACCTCCAAGGCATCACACTCAACAACAAAAGGAAGACTCTCATCGATGGAGTGAAGAGCCGCTTTCTCCAACTGTTTTTTCAGGAGGTTAAAGGCTGCAACAGCCGCCGTGTCTAGTGGGAATGTGCTGGCCTTCAGTAGAGGTTGGATTCGGTCCGAGAAGTTAGGAATCCATTTAGCATAGTATGCAAACAGGCCGAGGGCCCGGCGCAAGGAGGCCGGATTCTTAGGTGGCGGGAGTTCTTGGAGTGGGCGAAGCCTTTCAGGGTCAGGTTTAATGATGCCATTGCCCACACAATAGCCAAGGATGTTGATGGTTGGTTGTGACTCAATGGATTTAGCCGCATTTAATGTCAAATTACGGTGCTGGAGTGCATCCCAAAATCGTTGGAGATTGGCGTCATGTTCCCGTTGATTGCGACCTGCGACAGTAATATTGTCCAGATAAGGAAACGTATCCTTCAAGTCTTCCTGTTTGATCAGGTCATCCATTGCTCGCTGGAAGACAGCCACTCCATTAGTGACCCCAAAGGGGAGGCGACGAAATTGATACAGCCGTCCATTGGCTTCAAAGGCCGTATACTGCTTGTCTGAGACCTTCAAGGGTACCTGATGATAGGCACTTTTCAGATCATATGTTGAGAACACCGTGTACTCAGCCAGTTTATTAACCATATCATCGATGCGCGGCAATGGGTATGCGTCCAAGTCCGTATATTGATTGATGGTCTGTGAATAGTCAATGCACAGCCGTTTCTTGTGAGGTTGTAGAGGGTTCTTAACAATAACGACCTGGGCGCGCCATGGCGACGAACAAGGCTCGATGATATCCTCTGCTAAAAGCCGAGAAATCTCAGCCGCAATAAAAGACTGGTCTTCCTGACTGAAACGTCGTGACTTTGTTATAATCGGTTTGCATCGAGGAGGGATACTGGTAAACAGTGAGGGTTCATCCAGTGATGCTGCTGACAATGCACAGAACGGTAATCGAGGTCGTATATTAGAAATAGTGAGTTCAGGTTTGGATCCGCCGAACTCAATGGTGAGCTTCTTATGCTGCTTTTGAAAATCCAGCCCTAAGATAAGATCACTACATAAATCCTTGAGCACCGAAAGCCGGGTGGAGGGATACCTGTGACCATTAAGTGTTATTTCAACCATACAAAAGCCAGAAATTCTGGTATTAAGTGCTGACTGAGCCATCGCAATTGCCTGGTCCGATGGGAAAACATGTAGCTTTAACTCTGCAACAATCTGTTCCCTAATGAAACTATCAGTGCTACCTGAGTCAATTAAGGCATCTAAAGTATGTCCATTAATTGATGCTTTTGTAGCTGTATGGAATAGGTTCTGAGGACAAGCAGCTGTAATTGGTGTCGTTGCACAAAGAGTGGCTGAAACTCTAGGTGTGTTTCTTCGAGAGGAAACCCGAGAGGAAGCACGATAGATGTTAGCCGGAACATCTTGATAGGCCCTTACCGGGGCAGTTCGGTAGGACTTAGCTTGATAAGCCCTCGTAGAGGCTCTTGATAGGCAAACCTTTGCAAAATGACCCTTTTTGTTGCAATGACTGCAAAACGCATTGCGAGCAGGGCAGAATTTCCGAGGGTGAAACTCATCACCACAAAAGAAGCATTTCTTAGATTGCCAAGAGGCTGCCACAGTGGGGTCATCATCCTCTTCATCAGTGAAGTCATCAGATTGATCGTCAGGGATAAAGACCTCCCTAATAGAGTTCACCTGTGGCCTCTTAAATTGCCTGACTGTAGTTAAGGCAGTAGACCGAGGTCTGGGCACTGTATAAAGGTCTGTATTCCTTTTTGCCAGATCTAGAGAGCAAGCCATGTCATAAGCTCTCTGAAGCTCAAGTGTCTTACTTTCCAGTAGACGCTGGCGTATAAATGGGGAGGCAAGCCCGCAGATGAAAGCATCACGGATCATTTCTTCACGGTACAGCTCAGCTGAGGCCGCCTGAAAGTTACAGTCCATACTAAGTCTGCGAAGTTCTTGGAGGAATTTATCAATGGATTCCTCCGGCCCTTGTTGGGCTGTAGCTAGTAGATGTCTGGCATAGACCTCATTCGGTGTCTTAGTATATAGTCTCTTAAGCGTCCGAATTGCCTCCTCGTAACTGCCCCATTCCTCCACATACTGAAATACATTCGGGGTGACACAGTTGATGAGTATCCGCAACTTTGAGTCATCATCAGCCTTGCAATACTCAAGAAAATTGTCAAACGTGCGATACCAGTGTTTCCACACCTTACCGGCTGCTGGGGTGTTTGGGTCCAAGTCAAGACGCGATGGTTTAAGGATGTTTTCCATGATGGGTGATTCCCTGGATCCTTCGTTCCGAGTTCGTCCAAAAAGTTTGAGTGCGAAGTTTTCCAAAGTTGATTAAATTGTCGTAAGAATGAGCCTTACGCGTGGTGAACTTAAAGTAAGCTTTAATCAACTAAAAAGGTGCTACATACAAAAGAGGTCTTACTCTATGCCTCTCCAGGATTCAACTGATCAGTCCAGTATTTATCCTGGACTAATCACAGGAAGTGATGCAATAAAGTTCGAGTCACAGGAAGCTGTATTGTGTTACCACAGTACCAGTATACACACGTTCATAAAACTTGGTCTAGGGAAATGGAGAACACACGGCACATCGTAAAAAGGGGAACACATTATACCATAACCTTATAAAAACCACCCTCCCTTAATATACCTAAACTACGTCTGGATTTGTAGGATCGGGAAATATGCTCACCACTCGGTTCACTTCGGAAATTTAAAATGAGGCTCTCGGCTCACTCCGCTGCGGCACCTGACTATCACGTGGCTGTAAGAGTTTCTGCACCCCACTTGTTTACGCTCGTTGCCGCAAATGGGTCCACTTGGGGCGGCCCCCGGTAAAGTTTGTTGCAGGTGGCTCAGGCTACCTGCTCAAAGAGCCGGAGGGTAAGCCAGACTCCCTGATGTTATGAAGTGGTCTTTGGACACAGACCGTGTAGAATTCAAAGAAGAGTCTTCCTGTGTTATTTTCGGGCGCGGTCAGGGTTTACTGACCGCGGCGGCACGTGGAATTTCTTCTCGTCTTTCTTCTCGTCTTCTTCTTGATTACTCGGGCCTCCGGGTCCGGCCACCGTTTACCGACACTCGGAATGGTGCACCCCGGTACCTGCCCTGTCGAGGCGACTCGTTCCGATCGAGCTCCACCCAACACTTGCTCTGCTGAAGGAACCAGCGAGCAGGGAAGAGACACGCGAAGAGTCCGACGCCACGAGCAAAGAGTCAAGAGTCCAGGGAATCAGCGCAGAGTCCAGAGCAGAGAATCAGGAGAAGAGAGGGTTCAGCCCGAGTCAAGAGAGTCAAGAGTCCAGGGAATCAGCGCAGAGTCCAGAGCAGAGAATCAGGAGAAGAGAGGGTTCAGCCCGAGTCAAGAGAGTCAAGAGACCGATGGACCTTTGTCCTCTATAGTTATACTGTTTTGTCGGCCTTATCTCCCGCTCAAATCTAAACGTTTATTCTTTGTGTGATTTTGGCGCCCAAAACTCCCAGCATGGGGCGATTATCTTCTTAATGGGTTTCGGTAACACCTGAAACTGGCCAACTATCCGTTAATACCTTCTCCATTGTTGAGCCAGCCAGGATGTGTATGAATCGTCTCCTCGACTGGTTTTGGGGCCCCCCGAATACTGGCTTAATCACCCGCCAATGTCTCTCTCATTGTAGAGCCGGGGGGGGGGGCGGTATTTGTGTATTGATGTGTCTGGATGGGTTTTTGATGGCCCAGTTCAATGATCCTTACTGTGCGTAGGAAACGATTCCAGCACTTATATCATTGCTATTGTTCAAGATGCAAACGGGTTGCATCCTGTCTTTTCAATGTGTACCGAGTATGATCCGATCTCATACTGAATGTATATTCGACGCCATCTTGTCTGCCCACTGTGTCTCTGGAAGCTTCTGCCATGATGCGTGGTGGCCATTTTACAGGCTTCTGTGTCCTTTATTATCAGGGCAGCATTTCGTTTAATAAAAATGGTCAATTGAATCTGCTTCTCTCATGTTATTTTGAATCGCGATAATTGCGAAACTCTACAATAAAAATATTAAGAATAGATTCAGAATAAAATGATAATTTCTTCTGGCTTTCCCACAGCTTGTTCCCCAGCATTCAATACGTCTCCCACTTCCCTGCCTGAAAGTATTGTGATCACTGATTGCACCATGAAAATTCAAAGAATCTGGATAATATCACAAACGGTTGATGAATGTCATCTGGACCTGATCTGTGTGTTAGAGAGGTAGAGAGGCGGTGAGGTCAGTAAAACAGTGACCATAAACCTGTCAGATTGTTCTAAAAACTCACTGGTTCACTAATATTCTTTAGGGAAAGAAACATACCATCCTTACCCTGTCTGGCCTATATGTGACTCCAGACCCACACCAACATGGTTGATTCTTAAATGCTCTCTGAAGTGGCCTAGCAAGCCATTCAGTTGTATCTAGGGATGGGCAATAAATGCTGGCCTTGCCAGTGATACTGACATCTCGAAAATGAAGGGCTGCAGTACCAAGGGAGCGCTGCACTATCGCATGTGCTGTATTTTGGATGAGACATTAAACCGAGGTCCCATCTGCTCTCTCAGGTGGACGTAAAAAATCCCATGATAGTATTCGAAGAAGAGCAAGGGAATTCTCCCCACTATCCTGGCCAATGTTTATCCCTCAGCCAACATCACTAAAACATATTATCTGGTCGTTATCACATTGTTGTTTGTGGGAGCTTGCTGTGCGCAAATAGGCTGTTGCGTTTCCTGCATTAAACGTCAAAATTACTTTATTGCCTGTAAAGCACTTTGGGATGTCCTAAGGTCATGAAAGGCGCTATATAAATGCAAATCTTTCTTTCTTTACTCACTAGCTATAGCTTGTTGTTGGTGTGTACAATTCTGGATGTATAATTTTTTGAAACTTTCTTGTTTGAGACTGACTGGTATTTGGAACTACCACTACCAATGTTGATTGCCACCATCAAGACAAACTTTTCTGTGTGGTTTTGTGCTAACAGGAAGAACATATCTTTTAAAAATATAACAATATGACACAAGATCAAGGTTAGCGTGGGATCTGATGTCTGCATGAAGAGGATATAATACACTTTGTTTTATAGCGATATAAAACTATATTTATAAATTATAATAAAATTAATCCTGCACCCCATCTCCGACACTGTGAAAGCAGTTATCTGTATGAGGGATGTGTTCAGGACAATATTGGATGCCTCTGGCTTCAGCAGCCACATGAAGCTGTGTTTGTTTACTGAGTCAGAAGCATTTTTAGTTTCAAGACAGGTTTTAGGAAACATTTAAAACAATTAAATGAACTTAACAATACTTAACTTATTGCAATATATTTCATTTTCCACCAGCACTTTCCATGAAAGTTCCCCCTCACCCTCTAATAAACTTCACAACAGCAGGCGCAGTTCAGAAGCTTGCTTTTACAGTGAACGGTATCTTCTTGTCTTTGCAGTTATTTGGATCAGATGACTGGGGTCTTGTGAAAATTATTCCATTGTGTACTAACTCTCATCTTTCACAGCGAATGGATAAAATTAGATAACAATTGATGGTCGCAGTATGCTAATGCATCATTAGAATAATTGATTTTTAATCTTGTTCTATCATAATTAGCCCCCTTACTTTCTACAATGTTACGAGTGTCTGCACCTTTCAATGGGAATTTGCAATCAGTTTTCTTTTCGTTCAGTGAGCAAAGATTAAATGTCAAGTCATTGAACTGAATAATCATTATCGCATTTATCTTAGCGATTGGAGGTTTTTTTTATATGAAGAAAATAAGAAGTGTTCTGGGAAATAGCGGCATGTGTTATACAATGGGATTACCTCTTTTATAACTCTGTAAAATTAACTGCTCACTATAAATTACTCCAGAGTAAACCCTGTTATATTCACCTTAATTTGTGCTCCTTAAACAAAGGCTTTGCTAATTAATGGCAGGCTAGATGTGCTGATGCTCACATTCAGTCTGGTATAACAAAGAAAATGATATGGACTGGGCTAGGCTGGCAGTACAACTGCTGGATTCACCCTTAATAACATCCTCGTATCCTGCACTCAGCACGTTGGACATTCTTTATCAGTAAACACTGCAGTGCCCTCTGATGGAGTTTTATATTATTTCATCCATTAGGCTGTATCAAAAGAAAAAATCTGCCTGTCTTCAACTTTTCCTGTACCATCTGCACATGGTAATTTCAAATTATTAGTAATAGTCCTTGCTGAAAATCTAGGCAGCACCAGAAGTAGAATGCTTACCTTCTAACCAGATTATTGAAGTTTGAGTCCTTGGACTCTGCCCTTTGATTTTTTTTTATATAGCTTCTTTACTTCTCGGCCGTGCTACTGGATAGATGGGTTCCTCACTACAGTGGGAAGGTAAATATCTCCTCTGGCACTGCTACAAGCTCCCCCACCCACTCCGCCCCCAATCATAGATTGGCAATGGCGCACTTATCAAATAAACTCTCCTGACCTGCCAGCCTGAAGGAGGCCTCATGGTGGCAAGATATTTCTATAGGAAATAAAGGGTAAAAAATGGAGGAAAGAAAAATAATCCCTGTAATCCTTGGTTAAGGAGAAGTGTATCTCGCTAAGATTTGCTAGCTGACTAGATCTAGGTGTATTGGGTCTTTTATATCTCTGGACTGAGGAAACTTGCAGAAGCTTGGGATATGTCCTTCTATAACTCTACATTTATTTGTTTAAGAATTCTACTCAGCTGTGTAATTGCTGTACTCTAAAGCCGGACTAACAGCAGAAATGGCTTAAACGAGACATATGTTGCAACGAATACTAATGATGGAACTGATATCGTTACCTAGTAAAAAGATACTTACCCTATAAGCCTACTTGTTTTATATGCTGTCTCTTTGCCTCAGGGTTCAGTCAGGTAATGAAGCTACTCTGTTAAATATACCACATGCATACTGAGGCATATGTGCAAGATTACTGACACTGAATTTGATTGTATTTGGGTTATACTTTAAAAACCATGCCATGTACAAGGTTATTTGCAATTAAACGTTACACAAATACTTTTGAATAAATGCCAGTAGTTCACATTCAACTGATGAGTAGTATTGAGCTATCATCATGCTTTAGTTACACGACCAATTTGGTGCTGTGTTTGCGCTGGAATTGATGTAAACTGAGCATCAAACTGGAGGTGTAACACAAAGGGATATCATTTACAGAGCGGTCTGCACAGAGCGGAATTAAACGGAGTGGACTTAAACAGAGTGTTTCATTTGGGAATTTGGAAAGAGTGGGAATTCGGAGAAGAGGAGGAAGGAGTTGCTGCTTTTTGCCGACACTACTTGTAGTGCTTTGTGTTACATGTAGATATTTAATTTCAGTACCCATAACTTAATCTAGATCCAGTAAGTAGTCAAGAAATTAAACTTTAAACTAAGTTACTTAAATACAAATTTATTTAAATTTAATTAAATAGAACAAGGTCATATAGGGATGGCAGTGCAGGTGGTGTGCCTCAACTGCAGCATGTGGGAGTTTGTGGAGAGCATTGTGATCCTGGACAACCACGTGTGCAGTAAGTGTCTGCATCTTGAGGAACTTCAGCTCAGAGTTTTGAGCTGGAGTCTGAGGTGCAGACATTGCGGGGCATCAGGGAGGGGGAGAGTTACCTGGACATTTTGATCCAGAAGGCAGTCACACCCCTTAGGTTAGGTAGTGGTACAGGTCTGGTTAGTGGGCAGCGACAGGAGGGTGTGACTGCAACTCAGGCAGGTAAGGGGACCCCAGGTGAAGTGCTGGAGGAGCCTCGGCATTTGTCCTTATCCAACAGGTATGAGGTTCTTGCTGCCTGTATGGATGAGGGAAAAGCCTGTAGGATGGATGAGCAAGCTGACCACAGCACCATGGCGCAGGAGGCCATTCAAGTGGGGGGAGTTAAAGGGAATGTAGTTGTGGTAAGGGACAGCATTGTCAGTGGGATAGATACTGTTCTCTGCAGCCACAACCAGGACTTCCGAAGGTTGTGTTGCCTGCCCGGTGCCAGGGTTAAAGACATCTCCTCGCGGCTAGAGAAGAACTTGGAGTGGGAGGGGGAGGATCCAGTTGTCCTGGTCCATGTAGGAACCAACAACATAGGTAGAACTGGGAATGAGGTTCTGCTGAGAGAGTTTGAGCAGTTGGGGTCCAAATTAAAAAGCAGAACCTCAAAAGTAATAATCTCTGGATTGTTACCTGAGCCACGCGCCAATTGGCATAGGGATAAGCAGATTAGAAGGTTAAATGCGTGGCTCAAAGAGTGGTGTGGGAGGCAGGGGTTTTGGTTCATGGGGCTCTGGCACCAGTACTGGGGAAAGAGGGAGCTGTTCCGTTGGGACGGGCTCCACTTAATCGGGCTGGAACCAGTGTCTTGGCGAATCGAATAACTAGGGCAGTAGACAGGACTTTAAACTAATGAAGGGGGCTGGGAGGATTCAGGAAAGAGTAAATTTAAAAGCAGCAAGAGAAATATCAAGGCTCTAGAACAGAGCAGAGTTTTGGGTAAAAATAAGCAAAGTGGGTCAGGAAGGGACAGAGAGAATAACAAAGGTAATAAGGCATCAGTGACTAAGGTGACATCAGGGAAAAATAGAAATAAGTCAAAGCTAAAGGCACTGTATCTGAATGTGCGAAGCATTCGCAACAAAATAGATGAATTAATAGCGGCGATAGAAATTAATAGGATAGCAAAATACTGTGGATGCTGGAAATCCGAAATAACAACAGAAAACGCTGGAAAAACTCAGCAGGCCAGGCAACATCCGTGGAGAGAGAAAGAGAGTTAACGTTTCAGGTTGAAACCCTTCGTCGGAACTGAAAGAGCAAGAAACAAACAGATAAAAATGCAAGGGGGAGGCTGGGGGGAGGAATAAAAGAACAAAAGGGATGGTCTTTAGTGAGTAGAGACATTGAGAGATGCTCAAGGCAAGACGAGATGGTAATGGGACAGGTTGAGAAACAAAAGGTGAGGTGTGAAATGCTGGCAGAATCAGAGACAGCTGCCGTGGGGGGAGAGAGAGAAAAAAAGGAAAAAGGCACGGACCAAAAGAGTGGATAAAATGTATACATATGTGGTAGGGGCCGGGGTTATGATCTGAAATTGTTGAACTCGATATTGAGTCCGGAAGGCTGTAAAGTGCCTAAACGGAAGATGAGGTGCTGTTCCTGGAGCTTAGGCTGCGCTTCCGTGGAACAATGCAAGAGGCCGAGGACGGTGAGGTCTGAGTGAGCGTGGAGGGGTGAATTAAAATGACAAGCGACCGGAAGCTCGGGGTCACCCTTCCGGACTGAACGGAGGTGTTCCGCAAAGCGATCACCCAATCTGCGTTTGGTCTCCCCAATGTAGAGGAGACCACATCGTGAGCAGCGAATACAGTATACTAGATTGCAAGAAGTACAAGTAAATCGCTGTTTCACCTGGAAGGGGTGTTTGGGGCCCTGGAGAGTGGGAAGGGGGGATGTATAAGGGCAGGTGTTGCATCTCCTGCGCTTGCATGGGAAGGTGCCGGGTAAAGGGGAAGGGGTGCTGGGGGTGATAGAGGAGTGGACTAGGGTGTCTCGGAGAGAGCGGTCCCTACGGAATGCTGAAAGGGGAGGTGAGGGGAAGATACGTTTGGTGGTGGGATCACGTTGGAGGTGGCGGAAATGGCGGAGGATGATCCGTTGAATGTGGAGGCTGGTGGGGTGAAAGGTGAGGACAAGGGGAACTCTATCGTGGTTCCGGGAGGGAGGGGCCGGGGTGAGGGCAGAAGTGCGGGAGATGGAACGGACACGGTCGAGGGCCGTGTTGACCACGGTAGAGGGGAATCCTCGGTTGAGGAAAAAGGTTGACATGTCGGAAGCACTGGTATGGAAGGTGGCATCGTCGGAGCAGATGCGGCGGAGATGGAGAAACAGGGAGAAGGGAATAGAGTCCTTACAGGAGGCGGGGTGGGAGGAAGTGTAGTCCAGGTAGCTGTGGGAGTCAGTGGGCTTGTAGTGAATGTTGGTCAATAACCTATCCCCAGAGATGGAGACGGAGAAGCCGAGGAAGGGGAGGGAAGAGTCGGAGATGGACCATGTGAAGGTGAGGGAAGGGTGGAAATTGGAGGCAAAGTGAATGAAATTGTCTAGTTCAGGGCGAGAGCAGGAAACGGCACCGATACAGTCGTCAATGTACCGGAAAAAGAGGTGAGGGAGGGGACCCGAGTAGGACTGGAACAAAGAGTGTTCCACATATCCCACGAAAAGGCAGGCATAGCTAGGACCCATGCGGGTACCCATAGCAACACCTTTGATTTGGAGGAAATGAGTGGAGTCAAAGGAGAAGTTGTTCAGTGTGAGAACAAGTTCAGCCAGGCGGAGGAGGGTGGCGGTGGATGGGGACTGGTTGGGCCTCTGTTCAAGGAAGAAGCGGAGCGCCCTCAGGCCATCCTGGTGGGGGATGGAGGTGTAGAGGGATTGTACGTCCATGGTGAAAAGGAGGCGGTTGGGGCCAGGAAACTGGAAACTGTTAAAGTGGCGGAGGGCGTCAGAGGAATCGCGGATGTAGGTGGGAAGGGACTGGACAAGGGGAGAAAAAATAGAATCGAGATAGGAAGAGATAAGTTCCGTGGGGCAAGAGCAGGCTGAAACGATGGGTCTACCAGGGCAGTCCTGTTTGTGGATCTTGGGAAGGAGGTAGAAGCGGGCTGTGCGGGGTTGGGGAACTATGAGGTTGGCGGCCGCGGGGGGAAGATCTCCAGAGGAGATGAGGTCAGTGACAGTCTTGGACACGGTGGCTTGATGTTCTGTAGTGGGGTCATGGTCCAGGTGGAGGTAGGAGGAGGTGTCGGAGAGTTGGCGTTCAACTTCCGCTAGGTAGAGGTCGGTTCGCCAAACAACAACAGCACCACCCTTGTCAGCAGGTTTAATGACAATGTCGGGGTTGGATCTGAGAGAATGGAGTGCTGCAAGTTCAGAGGGAGGTAGGTTGGAGTGAGAGAGGGGAGCAGAGAAATTGAGCTGGCCGATGTCACGGCGGCAGTTAGCAAACGTTAACTCTCTTTCTCTCTCCACGGATGTTGCCTGGCCTGCTGAGTTTTTCCAGCGTTTTCTGTTGTTATTTAGAAATTAATAGGTTTGATCTAATAGCCATAATGGAGACGTGGTTGCACAGTCACCAAGGTTGGGAACTAAATAGTCCAGGATACTTAACTTTTAGAAGTCATCGGCAAAATGGAAAAGGAGGAGGGGTAGCCCTGATAATAAAGGATGGGATAAAGACAGTAGAGAGAAAGGATCTTAGCTTCGAAAATCAAGAAGTAGAATCAGTTTGGGTGGAGCTAAGAAACAGCAAGGGGCAGAAAACATTGGTGGGAGTTGTTTATAGGCCCCCAAACAGTAGTTGTAATGTAGGGCAGAATATAAATCAGGAAATTAGAGGCGCATGTAACAAGGGTAATACAGTAATCATTGGGTACTTTAATCTACATATAGACTGGGCAAACCAAATTTGCAGTAATAGTGTGGAGGACGAATTCATGGAATGTATACAAGATAGTTTTCTAGATCAGTATGTTGAGGAACCAACTAGGGAACAGGGTATTTTAGATCTAGTATTGTGCAATGAGAAACGGTTAATTAATAACCTTGTAGTAAAGGGGCCCTTAGGGAAGAGTGACCATAATATGATAGAATTTTATATTAAGTTTGAAAGTGATTTAGTTAAATCCGAAACTAGGGTCTTAAGTCTAAACAAAGCAAACTACGTAGGTATGAGGGGTGAGTTGGCTAAGATAGATTGAGAAACTACATTAAAAGGTATGATGGTAGTCAAGCAATGGCTAGCATTTAAAGAATTAATACATAATTTACAACAAATATACATTCCTTTAAGGCACAAAAATCCCACAGGAAAAGTGGTCCAAACTGTGGCCAACAAGTGAAGTTAAAGATAGTATTAGATCAAAGGAAGAGGTTTATAATGTTGCCAAAAAGAGCAGTAAGCCTGAGGATTGGGAAGATTTTAGAATTCAGCAAAGGAGGAGCAAGAAATTGATAAAGAAAGGGAAAATAGATTATGAGAGAAATTAATGGGACTGAAAGCCAATAAATCCCCTGGACCTGATAGCCTATATCCTAGGGTTTTGAAAGAGATGGCTATAGAGATAGTGGATGCCTTGGTTGTCATCTTCCAAAATTCCATAGATTCTAGAACAGTTCCTGTGAATTGGAAGGTAGCAAATGTAACCCCACTATTTAAGAAAGGAGGGAGAGAGAAAACGGGGAACTACAGACCAGTTAGCCTGATATCAGTACTTGGGAAACTGCTAGAATCTATTATTAAGGACGTGGTAACAGGCACTTAGAAAACAATATTAGGTTTGGGCAGAGTCAACACGGATTTATGAAAGGGAAATCATGTTTGACAAATCTGTTAGAGTTTTTTGAGGTTGTAACTAGCAGAATAAATAAGGGGGAACCAGTGGATGTGGTGTATTTGGATTTTCAGAAGGCATTCAATAAGGTGCCACACAAGAGGTTATTAAACAAAATTAGGGCTCATGGGATTGGGGGCAATATATTAGCATGGATTGAGGATTGGTTAACGGACAGAAAACAGAGAGTAGGAATAAATGGGTCATTTTCGGGTTGGCAGGCTGTAACTAGTGGGATACCGCAAGGATCAGTGCTTGGGCCTCAGCTATTCACAATCTATATCAATGATTTGGATGAGGGGACCAAATGCAATATATCCAGGTTTGCTGATGATACAAAGCTAGGTGAGAATGTAAGTTGTAAGGAGGGTGCAAAGAGGCTTCAAGGGGATATAGACAGGTTAAGTGAGTGGGCAAGAACATGGCAAATGGAATATAATGTGGAGAAATGTGAAGTTATCCACTTTGGTAGGAAAAATAGAAAAGCAGAGTATGTTTTAAATGGTGAGAGATTGGGAAATGTTGGTGTTCAGAGGGACCTGGGTGTCCTTGTACATGAATCACTGAAAGTTAACATGCAGGTACAGCAAGCAATTAGGAAAGCAAATGGTGTGTTGGTCTTTATTACAAGAGGATTTGAGTATAAGAGTAAAGGGAGGAAAAATTCAGTTGGTTAGTGCCTCCCGTTAGCACCTCCGGGGGGCGCTAATGGGGTGCTAGGAACTTAGGGGTAAAAATTCAGTTGGTTGCGCCTCCCGTTAGCGCCTTAAGAGGGCGCTAATGGGGCGCAAAGCCGCTAACGCCCGGGCGCAGCGATGTTTGCGCCGCTCGGGAACTTAACTAGACATTGTGCGGCGGCGCTAAACCTTACCGCCGCGACCACCTGCGCGCGCAGATTGTGACGTCATTCCATGGTGTAACGCCCTTGTGGCGCCCCGGAGCGGAAATTGAGTGGCGCCCCCTGCCTTACCGCCTGGTGCATCCAACGACCGGAAGACTGGAACGCTATCAATCGCTGTGGGGCTGGGGGGGCCGCTATTTAAAGGGGGCCTCTTCCTGTCTTTTTCTGTGGTTGACATTTTTGCACCACTCATTCTGAGAGAGAGAGAGAGATTCGGAGAGAGAGAAAGAGAGACTTCTGCATTGAGTCAACGCTTTGTGAGGTAGTTTTGCCTACTGATCCTAACTTCGCTGCTACTTTGGTTGCTGTCCTTCATAACTTTGCTTGCAAAGAGACTATGGGGGCTGCACTGATTGGGGGCGTCGTCCTGCTCCAGCTGAATCGGAGGACACAGAGACGCAGAGAGAGAGTGGCAATGATGGCCAGACGGAGGAGGGCCAACAGGCGTCTGTACAGGAGAGCTTACCCTCCCAGGGTATATCGTGAACAGCTCTCCTACATTCATATGTCTGAGGAGCTGTGTTTGCGAAGGCTGCGATTCAGCAAGGAGGTGGTCACTGAGCTCTGCCAGCTGCTGCAGCCAGATCTGCAGCCTCAACTGAGGTCCAGGACGTCTCTGTCGGTGGCAGTGAAGGTCACAGTGGCTCTCAACTTCTATGCTACTGGTTCATTTCAAGCTGCTGCTGGGGACCTCGCCAATATCTCCCAGTTCGCGGTGCATTGCTGCATCCGGCAGGTCACAAATGCCCTCTTTAAAAGGAGACGAGAGTTCATCTCTTTCCCCATGACCCCAGACAAGCAGCGTGACCGCGCTCTGGGCTTTGCGAGGATAGCGGGCTTCCCCATGGTGCAGGGCGCCATTGACTGCACGCATGTGGCTTTGCGTGCTCCACATGAGAATGCCGAGGAATTCCGGAACAGAAAGGGGTTCCATTCCTTGAATGTTCAGTTGGTCTGTGACCACAGACAGCTGATACTCGCTGTCAATGCCCACTATCCTGGCAGCTGCCACGATGCTTTCATCCTGTGCCAGACTACTGTGGCAGAACTTTTCGAGGCACCGCATCAGCCAGTTGGTTGGCTTCTCGGGGACAAGGGGTATCCATTGAGCACCTGGCTGATGACACCGCTCCGTACGCCCAACACCCCTGCTGAGCTGCGGTACAATGAGAGCCATCAAGCTACCAGGAACATCATTGAGCGCACAATCGGCGTGCTGAAGCAACGGTTCCGCCGGCTTGACCATTCTGGAGGAGCCCTGCAGTACTCGCCTGAGCGAGTATCCAACTTCGTAGTTGTGTGCTGCATGTTGCATAACATGGCAATCGTCAGGACCCAGCCAATGCCACCAGGCCTTGGAGCACCACCAGAGGAGGAGGAGGAAGAGGAGAAAGAGGACGAGGAGGATGATCATCAGCAGCACCAAGGCGGGAGGGCGGCCCACAATGGTGAAACTGCAAGGGCCGTCCGTCAACGGCTGATAGCAAGCCGCTTCTAGGGCCCCTGCTGTGGAAATGGCTTCTGCCATTGCTAACAACATCAATGAACCCAGCACGCAACCCCTAAGCCGGCCAAGGCACCAATGATTCCAAACACCAAAACTTATTTATTTTACAAACTCTGTGTGTGTCATTTGCTCATGACAAACTCATAGAAATAAACACAAAAAAACAGTCATTAACATAACTGGTTCTCACAACCTGGAGATAATGTCCAAAACACTAGACAAAAGTTGGACCACGAACCTCGGCCTTTAATAAACAAATGACCAGCATTTTGTCACACCTCCTACTTTTTGCCCTTCGAGGGTGATCTCCTTCCCTTGCGCACTTCCCCCCTTCTAACCCTACTGCTCCTCCGTAATGGGACCTCAGTGGCTGCAGCAAGGCTGGTGGAAGGCTGCTGATCGTCAGACCCTGACACTGCAGATGCCCCTGAAGGACGGCCTCGACCAGTTCTGGGCCTGGAGGGCCCGGCTGCAGACTGCACCAACTCTGCATGGGCGGCAGCAGTCTGTCCTACAGGCGGTGGCAAGTGCAGTGGAGAAGTGACAGTGTTGGCAGCAGGAATGCTGTCATCGTGAGAGAGGACAGCAACTCCCTGCTCGACCGACACACTGGCACTCCCACGGGGCAGCACTTCAGCATCCGGAGCAATCTGCTGGAGCACAGATTGCTGGCCTGCTGCGGCGCGGTGAGAGCACCGGGGACATGTGAACGAACCATCGAGGTTGGCAGCAGTCAGTGCTCGCGTGGCCTCAATCTGAGTCTGCATGAGAGCAGTCAGAGATGGGATCACGGCAGTCAGTGACTGAATTGCAGCACTAAGCGTTAGTGTGGCATCCACCTGTGCTACAGCGAAGTGCTCCACACTCCTTGCCAGTGACTCAATGCATTCGGGCACCCTTCCCACTGCACCCATGAGCTCAGTGTGCATGCCCACCGCCTGGGTGTTCATTTCTGCGATCAGCCGCTCCTCCTCTGCGTCCATTGCAGTAGGAGTCTCTGGCATACTCTCCCTCTGGGGAGAAGGCCCCCGTTCTTCCCTACCCCCATGGCGTTGCTGCAGCCCGCTGGGTCCTGGAGCTTCACCCTCATCAGACCCTTCCCCCCTGCTCCCCTCCAGGGAAGGCGTGTTCCCAGTGTGGGCATGGGCTTCCTCGGGAGAGGGTGGCACTGATGCTCCGGCTTCCTCTTCCTCCTCGGCTGCAGCTTCACTCCCACTGGCAGCTTCAGGGCCCGTCTCCTCAGCTGGTGAATCACCATCTGAAAGCAGGGAGGTACAAGAGTGGCTTTAGCGTGAGGACAGGGTGGCAGTAAGGGAGGAATAAGTGCAGCGAGTTAGCAAGTTGGATTGAAAGTGTCAAAGGCTGGTGTTGTGAGGGACAAGTGGAAGGACAGAGGACAAAAAGGTGATGACCTTACCATTGCTGTCCAGAACGGGGTCGGCGTCTCCAGTGGCGACGGGACCGATCACCCGGCTTGCCACAATCCTGTGGACGCGCTCCTCCAGATCGCTGAGGGGTTGCAGCTGAGGCCGCCCTCCACCTGTCCGTTGCTGCTGTCTCCTATTATGCGCCAGCTTGGCCTGCAAGTAAAAGGACAGCATCTGAGTAAATATACAGCCATGGTCTTGCCAGATGTGCATCCCATAGGTGAATAGCCCTTACTGTATGCAGCCATGGTCTTGCCTGATGTGTCTCCCATAGATGAATAGCCCTTACTGTATGCAAAGTGTGGAATGTGTGTGTGTGTTTCATGAAAGGGCCATAGGTGTTGGATGAGTGTTGTGCATTGGGGTTTTAAGACCCTCTGGCCATAGAGTGAGGTTGAGATGGAGGGATGGAGAGGTATTGAGAAAAAGCCACTCACCCTGACGACCCGAGTGAGGTCGTTGAACTTTTTGCGGCATTGAACATGGGTCCTGGGCACCATGCTCCTGGAGGAGACGCTCTGAGCCACCTCCCTCCACACTCTTCTGTACTCGCGTGGCAAAGGCCTCCTGCCACTCTCAGGGAAGAGTATACATCTTCTGCGCTCCACCGCGCCAACCAGAGCATCCAAGGCCCGCTCGGTGAAGCGCTGAGCTCGTTCTCTCACCCTCTCCATCCTTGGCAGCAAAATGGATTCACAGGTCTCTCCAGGCCGAGATTCAAGGCTGCAATGAGCAGGGTGTGGCTGGGGAGCAAGTTGGCCCCCCCCCGCTTTAAGAACTGGCCGGCGCCAGTGTGTCTGTGTTCCCTCGCTAACTGGCAGCACCTGCGCTGCGCTCGTGCGCTGAGTTAGCGCCTCACTGCTCGGCCTTTGCGCCTTAAGACAGGTGTGCAGCGCCTGATTTAGCGCTCCACTCACCTCCTGGGGCGGTAAAAGTGAAGTTTCCAGTCAGTGGCGATAATTAGCGCCAGGCGCTAATATTTGCGTCCAGACGATATTTGCGCCCCAAATGGGGTGCGACCTAATTTTTCCCCCTTAGTGCCAGACCACGGCAATTTTAGCGCCACTTGCGAAATTGACCAGTCGTTTTGCGCAGGCGCTAAACACTACTGCCACAATCTCCAGCGCCTGCAGATCATGACGTCATTCGAGCGTGGAACGCCCCGGTAGTGCCCCGGACTGGAAATTGCGTCGCGCTGCTGCTAGGAACGACAGGTAGAGGGGAACGTTTTCAAGTCGGGAAGGGGCTGGGGGGAGCACTATTTAAAGGCGGGTGCTTCGTGCCTTTTCCTGTCGGCAAAATTTTTGGTACCCGCAGGTTGAGAGGGAGAGAGACGTCTGGAGAGATTTGACACTGTCATAAGGAGTTTTGGGTCCTGAGCACCACTTTTGAGGTTAATATTTATTTGACCTTCATATTTACCATCTTTAGAAGCTTCTATGGGGGCTGCACTAACTCGGGGCGTCGTCTCCAGCTTCACATTCGGAGGCAGCAGAGGCGCAGAGAGAGAGTGGCAAACGTGGCCAGAGGGAGGAGGGTCACCAGACCTCTGCACAGGAGACCTTACCCTCCCAGGGTATTCCGGGAGCAATTCTCCTCTATCCATTTGTCTGAGGAGCGGTGTTTCCAAAGGCTGTGCTTCAGCAAGGAGGTGGTCACTGAGCTCTGCCACCTCCTGCAACCAGATCTGCAGCCTCTACTGAGGACCAGGACATCTCTGTCGGTGGCAGTGAAGGTCACAGTGGCTCTGAATTTTTAAGCCAGTGGCTCCTTTAATGCTTCTACTGGGGACATAGCGAATATCTCCCAGTTCACTGTTCATTGTTGCATCCGGGAGGTGACAAATGCTTTGTATAAAAGGAGACGCCAGTACATCTCTTTCCCCATGACCCGGGACAAACAGCGCGAACGCGCATGTGGCTTTGCGAGGATAGCGGGCTTCCCCATGGTTTGGGGCGCCATTGACTGCACGCATGTTGCATTGTGGGCACCTCATGAGAATGCAGAGGTGTTCCGAAACCACAAGGGCTTCCACTCTTTAAATGTCCAGTTGGTCTGTGACGACAGACAGCGCATCCTCGCCGTCAATGCCCGCTATCCTGGCAGCAGCCACGATGCTTTTATCCCGCGCCAGACTGGTGTCGCAGACCTCTTCCAACCACCCCGTCAACCTAGTGGACGGCTCCTCGGGGACAAGGGTTATCCACTCTGCATCTGGCTGATGACACTGCTCCGTAACCCCAACACCCCTGTCGAGCTGCGTTATAATGAGAGCCATATCGCCGCCAGGAAGCTCATAGAGCAGACGATCGGCGTCTTGAAACAACGGTTCCGGTGTCTGGACCACTCAGGAGGAGCCCTGCAGTACTCTCCCGAGTGAGTCTCCCTCTTCATTGTTGTGTACTGCATGCTTCACAACCTCGCAATCATGAGGACCCAGCCAATGCCACCAGGGATTGGTGCACCACCTCAGGAGGAGGAGGAAGAGGGAGAGGAGGAGGAGGAGGACAAGGATGAAGAGGAGGATGAGCAGCACCAACATGGGAGGGAGGCACACAATGTTGACACTGCAAGGACCGTCCGTGAACGGCCCATAAGACACCGCTTCTAACACTCTGCAGAGAAGATGGCTTCTGGGATGAAGAAACACATCATCGAAAGCATCCCGCACCCCCTATTGCCGGGCAAAGCTGCAATGAGTCAAATCAGCAAAGATGTAAAGTAACAATAACATTTTTTATTTATATTACAAACTCTGTGTCATTTATTCAGGACAAACAATTAGAAAGTGTAAAAGGCTGGTGTTGTGAGGGGCAAGTGGTATGAGAGAGGAGAGAAAGCCGATGAACATACCATTGCTGTCTCCAAGGGGATCGACCTCTCGAGCGGCCACGGCACCTATGACCTGGCTGGCAACGATCCTCTGCACTCTGTCTTCCAATTCAGTCAGGGGGTGTAGGTCCGCCGGTCCTCCTCCAGTGCATTGCTGCTCCCGTTTGTTATGAGAGAGCTTGGCCTGCAAGAAAAAGGACAGCGACTGAGTGAGTGTGCAGCCATGTGTTTGGCTGATGTGCCTCCCATAGTTGAATAGCCCGTAATGTGTGCAAGGTGCGGAATGTGCATGTGTGTTTTATGAGATGGCCATAGGTCTTGGATGAGTGTTGGGCATTTGGGTTTTTAAACCGTCTGGGCACAGAGTGAAGTTGAGATGGAGGGATGTAGAGGTATTGAAAAGCATGTATTCACCCTGACCACCCAAGTGAGGTCGTTGAACTTCTTCCGACATTGGGTGTGGGTCCTCAGCACCAGGCTCCTCGAGGAGACATGCTGAGCCACCTCCCTCCACACCCTTCTAAACTCCCGGGGCAATGGCCTCCTGCCACTCTCAGGGAACAGCACTGCCCATCATAGAAACATAGAAACATAGAATCTAGGAGCAGGAGTAGGCCATTCGGCCCGTCGAGCCTGCACCACCATTCAATACGATCATGGCTGATCATTCAAATCCAGTACCCTGTCCCTGCTTTAATCCCCACAGTACAGATATCCCACCCTACCCCCGTAACCCCACGTATTTAATTCCCCCTAACATATCCCATCCTATCCCCATAACCCCACATATTTAATCCCCCCCTAACACTAAGGGTCAATTTATCATAGCCAAATCAACCTAACCCGCACATCGCCATTCCAATGCGCCAACCAGAGCCACTAATGCCTCGTCGCTGAAGCGCCTAGCTCTTTCTCTGGGCCTCTCCATTACTGCTTCTAAGAGACACTTTAAAGGCAGGTCTGTTGAGGTCCAAATTCAAGGCTGCAATGAGCAGAGTGTAGCTGCCCAGCAAGATGGCCCCTCCCCTTTAAGAACTGGACAGCGCCAGTCTGTCTGGTTTCCACGGTAACTGACATCGCCTGAGCTTCGGTAGCGTTCTGAGGTAGCGCCTTGCTCCCCAAAGTTTGCACCTTAAGAGAGGTGTGTAGCGCTTGACTTAGCACTGAAATCACCTCCAGGGGGGTGATAGAGGCGAATTTTGCACTCGGAGGTGATAATTAGCGGCAGGCGCTAAACTTAACGCCCGGCCGATATTAGCGTCGCAAAATGGGCGATACCCAATTTTTCCCCCAAGATGTCTTACTGCAATTATATAGGGACCTGGTGAGACCACACCTGGAGTATTGTGTACAGTTTTAGTCTCCTTACCTAAGGAAGGATATACTTGCCATAGAAGGAGTGCAACGAGGGTTCACCAGACAGGTTCCTGGGATGGGGGGATTGTCCTATGAGGAGAGATTGAGTAGGCTAGGCCTATATTCTCTAGAGTTTAGAAGAATGAGAGGTGATCTCATTGAAACATACAAAATTCTTACAGGGCTTGACAGGGTAGATGCAGGGAGGATGTTTCCCCTGGCTGGGGAGACTAGAACCAGGGGTCGGCCATTTAGGAGAAATTTCTTCACTCAGAGGGTGGTGAATCTTTGGAATTCTTTACCCCAGAGGGCTGTGGAGGCTCAGTCATTGAGTATATTCAAGTCAGAATTTGGTAGATTTTTGGATATTAAGGGAATTAAGGGATATGGGGATAGTGCAGGAAAGTGGAGATGAGATAGAAGATCAGCCATGATCTTATTGAATGGCGGAGCAGGCTTGAGGGGCCAAATAGGCCGACTCCTGCTCCTATTTCTCATGTTCTTATGTTTTTATTTTAAGATGAAATTGTTGCCATCGTGTGTTTCCGATTAGACCGTGGGAAATTGGGGCTCTGCTTTGTGTATCTGTGATTTCAGTACAGCACACAATGTGAAAGACCCCAGCTGCTGGCTTGGCTCTACTTCTTTAGAGTGGGGGATAGGTGGGTTCATGGCGGTTATAACGGTGCACCGAACCACAAACAGTGAGCACTCTTCTTTTTTTTGTTTGAAATTCAGAGGGCTACCATTCAGCTGTAGCTTCAATAACCTGTGCTTGTGCACTGGAATTCCATGTTGTGGACGAAACTAGAGCACCTGGTCAGTATGACTGGTTGAATGCCAATACGATGCTGTTTTATTTCACTATTCCTTCTTTACCAAGTTTCCCCCTTCCTCTCCTGAAGGTATTGACTCCCTGCTGGAACACGATTCCACAGGTCCTACTCATCCTCTAACATTTCACCCAACTGGTTCTTATTCATGTGTGAACTTTGACAACGACAGCTTATTAAATGGTTTCAGAGGGGGGTGGGGGGAGCATCACAGCCGTACCCAAAAGTGCCTGCAACCTGATGTCCACACACACGCACTTCCAGCTGATTGTGATCTTGGTCAATTTTCCCTCCCGAACCCAAAGGTACTGAGAGTTGTTGCACCCTGCTGCCCCCTGGCTGAGACCATCTAACTCAGCATAGACCAGGGATCAAACTTGGGATCTTCCTTATCTGGATGGCTCAGCTATGCCGTTTCTAAAAACCTTTTAAAATATTTTTTATGCTTTGCAATTCTTTTAAGGATGCAATAACTTAACACTTTTATAGTTTGAATTACATAATGAGAGCCTCACTATTGATGGTCGATAGATAAATAACCATTTTAAAAGCTGTTCTCTATGAGGCAGGCCAGCTATTGGTTGCCCCTCTTCCCATGGTACTATGGGAAGAGGGGCTAGGATCAGTAGAATGGGGGGGGGGGGCGGTAATTTTCAACTTTTGCGCTTAGGCACTAATCTGGCAGAGGTTGCCCGTGGTAGAATCCACCTGAGTTTCTTTCTACTCAAATCAATGGAATGAAAGTTGGGCGGGCGATTCGTTCTGCCAGTTACCGCCCAGGTGGCAAAGGTGAGCGTTACCCCTAATGGCCCGGATTTAATTTTTGGACCCGGTAGCGCGCAGGAAACCCGGAAGTCAGTGCAGCGCGTCTCGCTGCGGCTTTTTAAACACACCCACTGCATTTGCATCTGACTTCCAGGTTTCCCGACCAATTACTGTGATCGGGGCTGATGATGACTTGCATGAGTCGATTTCAACTCCACTATTTAAAGGGACACTGCAAAGATGCCAGTTGAAGGATTGTGGAGGTGGGGTAAACAGAGCAACGAGCTGGAGTGATGGAGTCACAACGTTCCAAGGCTGTGCCGCGCTTTTCAGATGCCTTCCTAGACCTGATGCTGCAGTGTGTAACGTCCCGCATTGTTCCCTGCTGACAGGAGGAAGACGCCTGCCAGTGAGACCAAAAAGGCATGGCTGGAGATAGGTCAGGAGGTGAGCAGCAGGCATATGGTGCCACACTCCTGGGTGCAGTGCCGGAAGCTCTTTAATGACCTCATCAGGGACGGAAAGGTGAGTACACTGGCACACTCAACGACATCCTGCTGTGCTAACCCCCTCACTCTGCCTTCCCAAGCCTACTCCTGCACATCACTCTTCACACCAAATTACCTTGCAGGTGCACCCATCCCTCTCTGTCTATGCACTTCCTCACATCCCCATCTATCCATCCACCACCGACACTGACCCTCATCTTAATGCAATGTCACGCCTCTCCCTCATAATCACCCCCAACAAGTATTGCCCAGCCATCCGTTCCACACATTCCATTGCTCTCACTCATAGGTCTCTTCTTTCCCTCCTTGCAGGAGAAGAGAGCACAGAACACCAGGGAGAGGCAGAGAACCAGAGGTTGCTCTCCGGGCATCTCAATACTCACAGCTGCAGAGGAGTATGTGCGGGAGATAAGTAGAGTATCAGTGTGCCTGGCCATCAGAGATGGAGCGATGGGGGCCTCCCAGCTACCTGGTGACGGAACTAAATATCACACAGCCACATGGCATACAACAGCCACTCATGTTGACTTGATGTCAGCAGCCAGTGAAATATGATCGTGTGCATAATGTTCACTTAAAACATTCTTACTGTGACAGTTCTAATTCATGTCTTTGATGTCCCACAGGTCCATCAAGCCTCCCAGAGGAGGTGGTCCAGGAGGAGGATGACGACTCCTCAGAGGAGGTCATAGACTCTGAGAGTGCATCGTCACAGGACTCATGCCAAGCATCAGCTCAGATACACACACTTCGGTGGGTCCGGTAAGGCAGATAGTTGGGTTTTCACTGGTGAGTCACAAATCACAATGAACAAGAGCATATGGTGGAGACAGGGACAGCAGTGGAGAGTCCGCGTCGGAGGGCGTAGGATGTTGCAAGCTCTGCTCAGCTGGATGCAGATGCTGAACCTCGGGGGCTGTCGATGAAGAGGATAATTCTGGAGCAGCAGCAACAAATTTGTGAGGCACTGGCAGGCTTTCCAGCCGCACTGTGCACGCTGGCAGTGAGATTGGAGGAGTCCATCTCAAGCATGAGTGGCATAATGTCGCAGGCCTTTGCGATGATGTCTTCGTCCATGGAAAGAGTGGCCACCTGCATGGAGCATCATACGTGGCAGTCAAACAAGTGCATGCTGGCCCTCACCAATGGCTTTCACACTCTGGATGCCATCATAAACAGGATTGATGAAACGCTAGCCTTGGTCGTTCAGGGCCCCACTGATGTGCAACAAAGTGCTCTCCAGCTCATTGCTAGCAGGGAAGTGTGGATTGACCATGAGAGGGAAGATGGAGAAAGGGGACATGGAAGTGGGGGCTCTGCTCAAAGCACTTCCACTTCTCACCTGTTGCCCACCCTCGTCAGTCAGAGCCTCACATGCTGCCTCGTGTCCCGATGGCCGAGTGTGCCCTGCACAGGTGCGGGTGGAGCAGTCTTTGGCGGGGCCCTCATGGGCTCCAAAACCCAGAGGACGTTGGCCAGGAGCATCTCAGCAGTCAGTGCAGGGATCTGAGCAGCCTGCCTCTACATCTACTGAAGCCACTGGGGTTGCACAATGTAGGAGTAGCAGAAAAAGGAAGATCAAAGATTTGTAGTTGCACAAGGGAATGCACATGAGTGTGTTACATAGGGCTGGATTTTCTGCTTGGAGGCGGGTTGGCGTCGGGAACGTTGGGTCGGCGGGTTCCGGTCCCGCTCCCAGCTCCAGCCGGCCTGCTGACACAATTTTCTGTTAATTGGGCTCGTTAAGCCCGCTGTGCGCGTTACCCGCCCTGATCACAAGGTGCGGGTCTGCTGAGCTGCTCTGCTGACGCGTTTGCAGCCGGTGTATTTAAGGGGGCCATTTCACAATTAGATCTCGGGTCGTTTCTGATGCTCCTGACTGCTGCTGCTCTCCACGATGTCTGCAGAGAGACAAAAGGCAGCTCCCCGATTTAACGAAGAATCTCTCCATGTTCTTGTGAAGGGAGTCAGAGGACGTCGGGAGGTCCTATACCCAGGTGATGGAAGAAGGAAACCTCCTCAACAGACAAAGGCAGCCTGGCTGTGAATAGCTGAGGAGGTCGGTGCCAGGTCCATGTACAGACGGAGCTGGTCCATTGCAGGAAAAGGTTCAATGATCTCCTGCGATCTGGAAAGTGAGTATAAAAGCACACTTACCTTAATTCTGCTGTGTCTGTCATCACATCCCCATCACTCTGCATTGCCAACTCTACTCCTGCACATCCTAACTCAGCCCAACATCCCTTGCACCATCACCCATCCCCTCTCTCCCTATGCACAGAATCACTTCCCCATCTAAATATGCACCCCTCACACCCACCCTCAAGGTTATGCAATGACAACAACTAACAACTCAAAAGGAGGGAACTTGGTAATGGGAAACGAATCCATCACAGTCTCCCTCTGAACATCTATCCTATCCATTCTTTTCACTCATTCCATCACTCTCACTAAAACTCCACGGGGTAGAAATTAGGTCGCGCCCCATTTGGGGCGCAAATATCGTCTGGACGCAAATATTAGCGCCTGGCGCTAATTATCGGCACTGACTGGAAACTTCACTTTTACCGCCCCGGGAGGTGAGTGGAGCGCTAAAGCAGGCGCTGCACACCTGTCTTAAGGCGCAAAGGCCAAGGAGTGAGGCGCTACCTCAGAGCGCTGGCGAAGCTCATGTAATGTCAGTCAGCAATGGAACACACACACAATGGCACGGGCCAGTTCTTAAAGGGGATGGTTAATCTTGCTTTCCATCCACATCCTGTTCATTGCAGCTTTGAATCTCGGCCTGGAGAGACTTGCACATCAAATGTGCTGGAAAGAACAATGGAGAGTACCAGGCAAAGAGCTCAGAGTGCAGCTCCCACAGTCTCTGCTAAATCGATACAAGGAATGGCAAATCAAAATGAACCTGCAAAGTGCTGCTCAGTACCCAAAACTCCTTCACACAACGTTGAATCTCTCCAGAAGTCTCTCCCTCACTCTCTCAGAATGCGTAGTTCAAAAATGCCACCAACAATAAAAGACAGGGAGAGGCCCCCTTTAAATAGCGCCCCCCCCCCAGCCCCACAGCGATTGATAGCGTTCCAGTCTTCCGGTCGTTGGAAGCGGCAGGCGGTAAGGCAGGGGGCGCCACTCAATTTCCGCTCCGGGGCGCCACAAGGGCGTTGCACCATGGAATGACGTCACAATCTGCGCGCGCAGGTGGTCGCAGCGGTAAGTTTTAGCGCCGCCGCACAATCTCAAGTTAAGTTCTCGAGCGGCGCAAACATCACTGCGCCCGGGCGTTAGCGGCTTTGCGCCCCATTAGCGCCCTCTTAAGGCGCTAACGGGAGGCGCAACCAACTGAATTTTTACCCCCACGTCTTTCCCTCATTGTAGGAAAAGAGAGGCCACAATAAGAGGGAGAGGGAGAGAACAGGAGGAGGACCACCATCCTTCTCAAAGCTACGCACGCTGAGGAGGCCTCTCTCGACATAGCGGGATCAGTGGAATAGCTCGAAGTGGGGGACGGTGAGACGGGCTCAGTAGAACAACCTGGTGACAGAATGCTTCTCCATCTATCTTATTTGGCATTAGTGTCCCGCTCCCTGACATTAGAACCCCGCTCCCTGACATTAGTGTACCGCTCCCTGACATTAGTGTCCCGCTCCCCGACATTAGTGCCTCGCTCCCTGACATTAGTGTCCCGCTCCCCGACATTAGTGTCCCGCTCCCCGACATTAGTGTCCCGCTCCCCGACATTAGTGTCCCGCTCCCCGACATTAGTGTCCCGCTCCCTGACATTAGAGCCCCGCTCCCTGACATTAGTGTCCCGCTCCCCGACATTAGTGTCCCGCTCCCCGACATTAGTGTCCCGCTCCCCGACATTAGTGTCCCGCTCCCTGACATTAGAGACCCGCTCCCTGACATTAGTGTCCCGCTCCCTGACATTAGTGTCCCGCTCCCCGACATTAGTGCCTCGCTCCCCGACATTAGTGTCCCGCTCCCCGACATTAGTGTCCCGCTCCCCGACATTAGTGTCCCGCTCCCCGACATTAGTGTCCCGCTCCCCGACATTAGTGTCCCGCTCCCCGACATTAGTGTCCCGCTCCCCGACATTAGTGCCCGCTCCCCGACATTAGTGTCCCGCTCCCCGACATTAGTGTCCCGCTCCCCGACATTAGTGTCCCGCTCCCTGACATTAGTGTCCCGCTCCCTGACATTAGTGTCCCGCTCCCTGACATTAGTGTCCCGCTCCCCGACATTAGTGTCCCGCTCCCCGACATTAGTGTCCCGCTCCCTGACATTAGTGTCCCGCTCCCCGACATTAGTGTCCCGCTCCCTGACATTAGTGTCCCGCTCCCTGACATTAGTGTCCCGCTCCCTGACATTAGTGTCCCGCTCCCTGACATTAGTGTCCCGCTCCCCGACATTAGTGCCCCGCTCCCCGACATTAGTGTCCCGCGTCCCGACATTAGTGCCCCGCTCCCTGACATTAGTGTCCCGCTCCCGACATTAGTGCCCCGCTCCCTGACATTAGTGTCCCGCTCCCTGACATTAGTGTCCCGCTCCCGACATTAGTGTCCCGCTCCCTGACATTAGTGTCCCGCTCCCTGACATTAGTGTCCCGCTCCCTGACATTAGTGTCCCGCTCCCTGACATTAGTGCCCCGCTCCCTGACATTAGTGTCCCGCTCCCGACATTAGTGTCCCGCTCCCTGACATTAGTGCCCCGCTCCCTGACATTAGTGTCCCGCTCCCTGACATTAGTGTCCCCGCTCCCTGACATTAGTGTCCCGCTCCCTGACATTAGTGTCCCGCTCCCTGACATTAGTGTCCCGCTCCCTGACATTAGTGTCCCGCTCCCTGACATTAGTGTCCCGCTCCCTGACATTAGTGTCCCGCTCCCTGACATTAGTGTCCCGCTCCCGACATTAGTGTCCCGCTCCCTGACATTAGTGTCCCGCTCCCTGACATTAGTGCCCCGCTCCCTGACATTAGTGCCCCGCTCCCTGACATTAGTGCCCCGCTCCCTGACATTAGTGCCCCGCTCCCTGACATTAGTGTCCCGCTCCCTGACATTAGTGCCCCGCTCCCGACATTAGTGTCCCGCTCCCCGACATTAGTGCCCCGCTCCCTGACATTAGTGCCCGCTCCCTGACATTAGTGTCCCGCTCCCTGACATTAGTGCCCGCTCCCCGACATTAGTGTCCCGCGTCCCGACATTAGAGCCCCGCTCCCTGACATTAGTGCCCCGCTCCCCGACATTAGTGCCCCGCTCCCTGACATTAGTGTCCCGCTCCCTGACATTAGTGTCCCGCTCCCTGACATTAGTGTCCCGCTCCCTGACATTAGTGTCCCGCTCCCTGACATTAGTGCCCCGCTCCCTGACATTAGTGTCCCGCTCCCCGACATTAGAGCCCCGCTCCCTGACATTAGTGTCCCGCTCCCGACATTAGTGCCCCGCTCCCTGACATTAGTGCCCCGCTCCCCGACATTAGTGTCCCGCTCCCTGACATTAGTGTCCCGCTCCCTGACATTAGTGTCCCGCTCCCTGACATTAGTGTCCCGCTCCCTGACATTAGTGTCCCGCTCCCTGACATTAGTGCCCCGCTCCCTGACATTAGTGCCCCGCTCCCTGACATTAGTGTCCCGCTCCCCGACATTAGTGTCCCGCTCCCTGACATTAGTGTCCCGCTCCCTGACATTAGTGTCCCGCTCCCTGACATTAGTGTCCCGCTCCCTGACATTAGTGCCCCGCTCCCTGACATTAGTGCCCGCTCCCTGACATTAGTGTCCCGCTCCCTGACATTAGTGCCCCGCTCCCCGACATTAGTGTCCCGCTCCCGACATTAGTGCCCCGCTCCCTGACATTAGTGCCCCGCTCCCTGACATTAGTGCCCCGCTCCCCGACATTAGTGTCCCGCTCCCGACATTAGTGTCCCGCTCCCTGACATTAGTGCCCCGCTCCCTGACATTAGTGTCCCGCTCCCTGACATTAGTGTCCCGCTCCCTGACATTAGTGTCCCGCTCCCTGACATTAGTGTCCCGCTCCCTGACATTAGTGCCCCGCTCCCTGACATTAGTGTCCCGCTCCCGACATTAGTGCCCCGCTCCCCGACATTAGTGTCCCGCTCCCCGACATTAGTGCCCCGCTCCCCGACATGAGTGTCCCGCTCCCCGACATTAGTCTCTCCAGAAGTCTCTCCCTCTCTCTCTCAAAATGCGTAGTTCAAAAATGCCACCAACAATAAAAGACAGGAAGAGGCCCCCTTTAAATAGCGCCCCCCCCCAGCCCCACAGCGATTGATAGCGTTCCAGTCTTCCGGTCGTTGGAAGCGGCAGGCGGTAAGGCAGGGGGCGCCACTCAATTTCCGCTCCGGGGCGCCACAAGGGCGTTGCACCACGGAATGACGACACAATCTGCGCGCGCAGGTGGTCGCAGCGGTAAGTTTTAGCGCCGCCGCACAATCTCAAGTTAAGTTCTCGAGCGGCGCAAACATCGCTGCGCCCGGGCGTTAGCGGCTTTGCGCCTCATTAGCGCCCTCTTAAGGCGCTAACGGGAGGCGCAACCAACTGAATTTTTACCCGCACGTCTTTCCCTCATTGTAGGAAAAGAGAGGCCACAATAAGAGGGAGAGGGAGAGAACAGGAGGAGGATTAGTGTCCCGCTCCCTGACATTAGTGTCCCGCTCCCCGACATTAGTGTCCCGCTCCCCGACATTAGTGTCCCGCTCCCCGACATTAGTGTCCCGCTCCCCGACATTAGTGTCCCCGCTCCCCGACATTAGTGTCCCGCTCCCTGACATTAGTGTCCCGCTCCCGACATTAGTGTCCCGCTCCCCGACATTAGTGTCCCGCTCCCTGACATTAGTGTCCCGCTCCCTGACATTAGTGTCCCGCTCCCCGACATTAGTGTCCCGCTCCCCGACATTAGTGTCCCGCTCCCCGACATTAGTGTCCCGCTCCCTGACATTAGTGTCCCGCTCCCCTGACATTAGTGCCCCGCTCCCTGACATTAGTGTCCCGCTCCCCGACATTAGTGTCCCGCTCCCCGACATTAGTGCCCCGCTCCCTGACATTAGTGTCCCGCTCCCCGACATTAGTGTCCCGCTCCCCGACATTAGTGTCCCGCTCCCCGACATTAGTGTCCCGCTCCCCGACATTAGTGTCCCCGCTCCCTGACATTAGTGTCCCGCTCCCCGACATTAGTGTCCCGCTCCCTGACATTAGTGTCCCGCTCCCTGACATTAGTGTCCCGCTCCCCGACATTAGTGTCCCGCTCCCTGACATTAGTGTCCCGCTCCCCTGACATTAGTGTCCCGCTCCCCGACATTAGTGTCCCGCTCCCCGACATTAGTGTCCCGCTCCCTGACATTAGTGTCCCGCTCCCCGACATTAGTGTCCCGCTCCCCGACATTAGTGTCCCGCTCCCCGACATTAGTGTCCCGCTCCCCGACATTAGTGTCCCGCTCCCTGACATTAGTGTCCCGCTCCCTGACATTAGTGTCCCGCTCCCCGACATTAGTGTCCCGCTCCCCGACATTAGTGTCCCGCTCCCCGACATTAGTGCCCGCTCCCCGACATTAGTGTCCCGCTCCCCGACATTAGTGTCCCGCTCCCCGACATTAGTGTCCCGCTCCCTGACATTAGTGTCCCGCTCCCCGACATTAGTGTCCCGCTCCCGACATTAGTGCCCCGCTCCCTGACATTAGTGTCCCGCTCCCCTGACATTAGTGTCCCGCTCCCTGACATTAGTGTCCCGCTCCCTGACATTAGTGTCCCGCTCCCTGACATTAGTGTCCCGCTCCCTGACATTAGTGTCCCGCTCCCCGACATTAGTGTCCCGCTCCCCGACATTAGTGTCCCGCTCCCCGACATTAGTGTCCCGCTCCCCGACATTAGTGTCCCGCTCCCGACATTAGTGTCCCGCTCCCCGACATTAGTGTCCCGCGTCCCGACATTAGTGTCCCGCTCCCTGACATTAGTGTCCCGCTCCCCGACATTAGTGTCCCGCTCCCCGACATTAGTGTCCCGCTCCCCGACATTAGTGTCCCGCTCCCCGACATTAGTGTCCCGCTCCCTGACATTAGTGTCCCGCTCCCCGACATTAGTGTCCCGCTCCCTGACATTAGTGTCCCGCTCCCTGACATTAGTGTCCCGCTCCCCGACATTAGTGTCCCGCTCCCCGACATTAGTGTCCCGCTCCCTGACATTAGTGTCCCGCTCCCTGACATTAGTGTCCCGCTCCCTGACATTAGTGTCCCGCTCCCTGACATTAGTGTCCCGCTCCCCGACATTAGTGTCCCGCTCCCTGACATTAGTGTCCCGCTCCCTGACATTAGTGTCCCGCTCCCCTGACATTAGTGTCCCGCTCCCTGACATTAGTGTCCCGCTCCCTGACATTAGTGTCCCGCTCCCGACATTAGTGTCCCGCTCCCCGACATTAGTGTCCCGCTCCCTGACATTAGTGTCCCGCTCCCTGACATTAGTGTCCCGCTCCCTGACATTAGTGCCCCGCTCCCTGACATTAGTGTCCCGCTCCCCGACATTAGTGTCCCGCTCCCCGACATTAGTGTCCCGCTCCCCTGACATTAGTGTCCCGCTCCCTGACATTAGTGTCCCGCGTCCCGACATTAGTGTCCCGCTCCCCGACATTAGTGTCCCGCTCCCCGACATTAGTGCCCGCTCCCTGACATTAGTGTCCCGCTCCCCGACATTAGTGTCCCGCTCCCCGACATTAGTGTCCCGCTCCCTGACATTAGTGTCCCGCTCCCTGACATTAGTGTCCCGCTCCCTGACATTAGTGTCCCGCTCCCTGACATTAGTGTCCCGCTCCCCTGACATTAGTGTCCCGCTCCCTGACATTAGTGTCCCGCTCCCTGACATTAGTGTCCCGCTCCCCGACATTAGTGTCCCGCTCCCTGACATTAGTGTCCCGCTCCCTGACATTAGTGTCCCGCTCCCTGACATTAGTGTCCCGCTCCCCGACATTAGTGTCCCGCTCCCCGACATTAGTGCCCCGCTCCCCGACATTAGTGTCCCGCTCCCTGACATTAGTGTCCCGCTCCCTGACATTAGTGTCCCGCTCCCTGACATTAGTGTCCCGCTCCCCGACATTAGTGCCCCGCTCCCGACATTAGTGTCCCGCTCCCTGACATTAGTGTCCCGCTCCCTGACATTAGTGCCCCGCTCCCTGACATTAGTGTCCCGCTCCCTGACATTAGTGTCCCGCTCCCCGACATTAGTGTCCCGCTCCCTGACATTAGTGTCCCGCTCCCTGACATTAGTGTCCCGCTCCCCGACATTAGTGTCCCGCTCCCCGACATTAGTGTCCCGCTCCCCGACATTAGTGTCCCGCTCCCCGACATTAGTGTCCCGCTCCCCGACATTAGTGTCCCGCTCCCTGACATTAGTGTCCCGCTCCCGACATTAGTGTCCCGCTCCCCGACATTAGTGTCCCGCTCCCCGACATTAGTGTCCCGCTCCCTGACATTAGTGTCCCGCTCCCTGACATTAGTGTCCCGCTCCCTGACATTAGTGTCCCGCTCCCCGACATTAGTGCCCCGCTCCCTGACATTAGTGTCCCGCTCCCTGACATTAGTGTCCCGCTCCCGACATTAGTGTCCCGCTCCCTGACATTAGTGTCCCGCTCCCCGACATTAGTGTCCCGCTCCCTGACATTAGTGTCCCGCTCCCTGACATTAGTGTCCCGCTCCCTGACATTAGTGTCCCGCGTCCCGACATTAGTGTCCCGCTCCCTGACATTAGTGTCCCGCTCCCCTGACATTAGTGTCCCGCTCCCTGACATTAGTGTCCCGCGTCCCGACATTAGTGTCCCGCTCCCCGACATTAGTGTCCCGCTCCCCTGACATTAGTGTCCCGCTCCCCGACATTAGTGTCCCGCGTCCCGACATTAGTGTCCCGCTCCCTGACATTAGTGTCCCGCTCCCCGACATTAGTGTCCCGCTCCCCGACATTAGTGTCCCGCTCCCCGACATTAGTGTCCCGCTCCCCGACATTAGTGTCCCGCTCCCCGACATTAGTGTCCCGCTCCCCTGACATTAGTGTCCCGCTCCCTGACATTAGTGTCCCGCTCCCCGACATTAGTGTCCCGCTCCCTGACATTAGTGTCCCGCGTCCCGACATTAGTGTCCCGCTCCCTGACATTAGTGTCCCGCTCCCTGACATTAGTGTCCCGCTCCCCTGACATTAGTGTCCCGCTCCCCGACATTAGTGTCCCGCTCCCCGACATTAGTGTCCCGCTCCCTGACATTAGTGTCCCGCTCCCTGACATTAGTGTCCCGCTCCCTGACATTAGTGTCCCGCTCCCTGACATTAGTGTCCCGCGTCCCGACATTAGTGTCCCGCTCCCTGACATTAGTGTCCCGCTCCCTGACATTAGTGTCCCGCTCCCCGACATTAGTGTCCCGCTCCCTGACATTAGTGTCCCGCTCCCCGACATTAGTGTCCCGCTCCCTGACATTAGTGTCCCGCTCCCGACATTAGTGTCCCGCTCCCTGACATTAGTGCCCCGCTCCCTGACATTAGTGTCCCCGCTCCCCTGACATTAGTGTCCCGCTCCCTGACATTAGTGTCCCGCTCCCTGACATTAGTGTCCCGCTCCCGACATTAGTGTCCCGCTCCCGACATTAGTGTCCCGCTCCCTGACATTAGTGTCCCGCGTCCCGACATTAGTGTCCCGCTCCCTGACATTAGTGCCCCGCTCCCCGACAATTAGTGTCCCGCTCCCTGACATTAGTGTCCCCGCTCCCTGACATTAGTGCCCGCTCCCCGACATAGTGCCCCGCTCCCCAGACATTAGTGTCCCGCTCCCGACATTAGTGTCCCCGCTCCAGACATTAGTGTCCCCGCTCCCCGACATTAGTGCCCCGCTCCCGACATTAGTGTCCCGCTCCCCGACATTAGTGTCCCGCTCCCCGACATTAGTGTCCCGCTCCCAGACATTAGTGTCCCGCTCCCCGACATTAGTGTCCCCGCTCCCCCGACATTAGTGTCCGCTCCCGACATTAGTGTCCGCTCCCGACATTAGTGCCCCGCTCCCAGACATTAGTGTCCGCTCCCCGACATTAGTGCCCCGCTCCCCGACATTAGTGTCCCGCTCCCCGACATTAGTGCCCCGCTCCCCGACATTAGTGTCCCGCTCCCTGACATTAGAGCCCCGCTCCCCGACATTAGTGTCCCGCTCCCCGACATTAGTGTCCCGCTCCCCTGACATTAGTGCCCCGCTCCCGACATTAGTGTCCCGCTCCCTGACATTAGTGTCCCGCTCCCCTGACATTAGTGTCCCGCTCCCCGACATTAGTGTCCCGCTCCCCGACATTAGTGTCCCGCTCCCGACATTAGTGTCCCGCTCCCTGACATTAGTGTCCCGCGTCCCGACATTAGTGTCCCGCTCCCTGACATTAGTGTCCCGCTCCCCGACATTAGTGTCCCGCTCCCTGACATTAGTGTCCCGCTCCCCGACATTAGTGTCCCGCTCCCAGACATTAGTGTCCCGCTCCCGACATTAGTGTCCCGCTCCCTGACATTAGTGTCCCGCTCCCCGACATTAGTGCCCGCTCCCTGACATTAGTGTCCCGCTCCCTGACATTAGTGTCCCGCTCCCTGACATTAGTGTCCCGCTCCCTGACATTAGTGTCCCGCTCCCTGACATTAGTGCCCCGCTCCCGACATTAGTGTCCCGCTCCCTGACATTAGTGTCCCGCTCCCCGACATTAGTGTCCCGCTCCCCGACATTAGTGTCCCGCTCCCCGACATTAGTGTCCCGCTCCCTGACATTAGTGTCCCGCTCCCCGACATTAGTGTCCCGCTCCCGACATTAGTGTCCCGCTCCCCGACATTAGTGTCCCGCTCCCCGACATTAGTGTCCCGCTCCCCGACATTAGTGTCCCGCTCCCTGACATTAGTGTCCCGCTCCCTGACATTAGTGTCCCCGCTCCCGACATTAGTGTCCCGCTCCCCGACATTAGTGTCCCGCTCCCCGACATTAGTGTCCCGCTCCCTGACATTAGTGTCCCGCTCCCTGACATTAGTGTCCCGCTCCCTGACATTAGTGTCCCGCTCCCTGACATTAGTGTCCCGCTCCCCGACATTAGTGTCCCGCTCCCTGACATTAGTGTCCCGCTCCCTGACATTAGTGTCCCGCTCCCTGACATTAGTGTCCCCGCTCCCCTGACATTAGTGTCCCGCTCCCTGACATTAGTGCCCCGCTCCCTGACATTAGTGTCCCGCTCCCTGACATTAGTGTCCCGCTCCCTGACATTAGTGCCCGCTCCCTGACATTAGTGTCCCGCTCCCTGACATTAGTGTCCCGCTCCCTGACATTAGTGTCCCGCTCCCTGACATTAGTGTCCCGCTCCCCGACATTAGTGTCCCGCTCCCTGACATTAGTGTCCCGCTCCCTGACATTAGTGTCCCCGCTCCCTGACATTAGTGTCCCGCTCCCTGACATTAGTGTCCCGCTCCCGACATTAGTGTCCCGCTCCCTGACATTAGTGTCCCGCTCCCTGACATTAGTGTCCCGCTCCCTGACATTAGTGTCCCGCTCCCTGACATTAGTGTCCCGCTCCCCTGACATTAGTGTCCCGCTCCCCGACATTAGTGTCCCGCTCCCTGACATTAGTGTCCCGCTCCCTGACATTAGTGTCCCGCTCCCTGACATTAGTGTCCCGCTCCCCGACATTAGTGTCCCGCTCCCCGACATTAGTGTCCCGCTCCCCGACATTAGTGTCCCCGCTCCCCTGACATTAGTGTCCCCGCTCCCTGACATTAGTGTCCCGCTCCCTGACATTAGTGTCCCCGCTCCCCGACATTAGTGCCCCGCTCCCTGACATTAGTGTCCCGCTCCCGACATTAGTGTCCCGCTCCCCGACATTAGTGTCCGCTCCCCTGACATTAGTGTCCCGCTCCCCGACATTAGTGTCCCGCTCCCCGACATTAGTGTCCCGCTCCCCGACATTAGTGTCCCGCTCCCCGACATTAGTGCCCGCTCCCTGACATTAGTGTCCCGCTCCCTGACATTAGTGTCCCGCTCCCTGACATTAGTGTCCCGCGTCCCGACATTAGTGTCCCGCTCCCTGACATTAGTGTCCCGCTCCCTGACATTAGTGTCCCCGCTCCCGACATTAGTGCCCCGCTCCCTGACATTAGTGTCCCCGCTCCCCTGACATTAGTGCCCCGCTCCCCTGACATTAGTGCCCCGCTCCCTGACATTAGTGCCAGTGCCCGCTCCCTGACATTAGTGCCCCGCTCCCTGACATTAGTGCCCCGCTCCCTGACATTAGTGTCCCCTCCCTGACATTAGTGTCCCGCGTCCTGACATTAGTGCCCCGCTCCCTGACATTAGTGTCCCGCTCCCTGACATTAGTGCCCCGCCTCCCTGACATTAGTGTCCCGCTCCCTGACATTAGTGTCCCGCTCCCCGACATTAGTGTCCCGCTCCCTGACATTAGAGCCCCGCTCCCGACATTAGTGTCCCGCTCCCTGACATTAGTGTCCCGCTCCCTGACATTAGTGTCCCGCTCCCTGACATTAGAGCCCCGCTCGCCCTGACATTAGGTCCCGCTCCCTGACATTAGTGTCCCGCTCCCCTGACATTAGTGTCCCCGCTCCCTGACATTAGTGTCCCGCTCCCTGACATTAGTGTCCCCGCTCCCTGACATTAGTGTCCCGCTCCCTGACATTAGTGTCCCGCTCCCGACATTAGTGTCCCGCTCCCGACATTAGTGTCCCGCTCCCCTGACATTAGTGCCCCGCTCCCGACATTAGTGTCCCGCTCCCTGACATTAGTGTCCCGCTCCCCGACATTAGTGTCCCGCTCCCTGACATTAGTGTCCCGCTCCCCGACATTAGTGTCCCGCTCCCCGACATTAGTGTCCCGCTCCCCGACATTAGTGTCCCGCTCCCTGACATTAGTGTCCCGCTCCCTGACATTAGTGCCCGCTCCCCGACATTAGTGTCCCGCTCCCGACATTAGTGTCCCGCTCCCCTGACATTAGTGTCCCGCTCCCGACATTAGTGTCCCGCTCCCTGACATTAGTGTCCCGCTCCCTGACATTAGTGTCCCGCTCCCGACATTAGTGTCCCGCTCCCTGACATTAGTGTCCCGCTCCCTGACATTAGTGTCCCGCTCCCTGACATTAGTGTCCCGCTCCCCGACATTAGTGTCCCGCTCCCCGACATTAGTGTCCCGCTCCCTGACATTAGTGTCCCGCTCCCTGACATTAGTGTCCCGCTCCCCGACATTAGTGTCCCGCTCCCTGACATTAGTGTCCCGCTCCCTGACATTAGTGTCCCGCTCCCGACATTAGTGCCCCGCTCCCCGACATTAGTGTCCCGCTCCCCGACATTAGTGTCCCGCTCCCTGACATTAGTGTCCCGCTCCCCGACATTAGTGTCCCGCTCCCGACATTAGTGTCCCGCTCCCTGACATTAGTGTCCCGCTCCCCGACATTAGTGCCCCGCTCCCCGACATTAGTGTCCCGCTCCCGACATTAGTGTCCCGCTCCCTGACATTAGTGCCCCGCTCCCCGACATTAGTGTCCCGCTCCCCGACATTAGTGTCCCGCTCCCCGACATTAGTGTCCCGCTCCCTGACATTAGTGCCCCGCTCCCCGACATTAGTGTCCCGCTCCCGACATTAGTGTCCCGCTCCCCGACATTAGTGTCCCGCTCCCCGACATTAGTGCCCGCTCCCTGACATTAGTGTCCCGCTCCCCGACATTAGTGTCCCGCTCCCCGACATTAGTGTCCCGCTCCCTGACATTAGTGTCCCGCTCCCCGACATTAGTGTCCCGCTCCCCGACATTAGTGCCCCGCTCCCGACATTAGTGTCCCGCTCCCCGACATTAGTGTCCCGCTCCCCGACATTAGTGTCCCGCTCCCGACATTAGTGTCCCGCGTCCCGACATTAGTGTCCCGCGTCCCGACATTAGTGCCCCGCTCCCTGACATTAGTGCCCGCTCCCTGACATTAGTGTCCCGCTCCCCGACATTAGTGTCCCGCTCCCCGACATTAGTGCCCCGCTCCCCGACATTAGTGTCCCGCTCCCTGACATTAGTGCCCCGCTCCCCGACATTAGTGCCCCGCTCCCGACATTAGTGTCCCGCTCCCCGACATTAGTGTCCCGCTCCCGACATTAGTGTCCCGCTCCCGACATTAGTGTCCCGCTCCCCGACATTAGTGTCCCGCTCCCCGACATTAGTGTCCCGCTCCCTGACATTAGTGTCCCGCTCCCTGACATTAGTGTCCCCGCTCCCCGACATTAGTGTCCCGCTCCCGACATTAGTGTCCCCGCTCCCCGACATTAGTGTCCCGCTCCCCTGACATTAGTGTCCCGCTCCCTGACATTAGTGTCCCCGCTCCCTGACATTAGTGCCCCGCTCCCCTTACATTAGTGTCCCGCTCCCGACATTAGTGCCCCGCTCCCGGACATTAGTGTCCCGCTCCGGACATTAGTGTCCCGCTCCCTGACATTAGTGCCCGCTCCCTGACTTTAGTGTCCCGCTCCCGACATTAGTGTCCCGCGTCCCGACATTAGTGCCCCGCTCCCCGACATTAGTGCCCCGCTCCCCGACATTAGTGTCCCGCTCCCCGACATTAGTGTCCCGCTCCCTGACATTAGTGTCCCGCTCCCTGACATTAGTGTCCCGCTCCCTGACATTAGTGTCCCGCTCCCTGACATTAGTGTCCCGCTCCCTGACATTAGTGTCCCGCTCCCCTGACATTAGTGTCCCGCTCCCCGACATTAGTGTCCCGCTCCCTGACATTAGTGTCCCGCGTCCCGACATTAGTGTCCCGCTCCCTGACATTAGTGTCCCGCTCCCTGACATTAGTGTCCCGCTCCCTGACATTAGTGTCCCGCTCCCGACATTAGTGTCCCGCTCCCCGACATTAGTGTCCCGCTCCCGACATTAGTGTCCCGCTCCCTGACATTAGTGTCCCGCTCCCGACATTAGTGTCCCGCTCCCTGACATTAGTGTCCCGCTCCCCGACATTAGTGTCCCGCTCCCCGACATTAGTGTCCCGCTCCCCGACATTAGTGTCCCGCTCCCCGACATTAGTGTCCCGCTCCCCGACATTAGTGTCCCGCTCCCTGACATTAGTGTCCCGCTCCCTGACATTAGTGTCCCGCTCCCTGACATTAGTGTCCCGCTCCCCGACATTAGTGTCCCGCTCCCTGACATTAGTGTCCCGCTCCCTGACATTAGTGTCCCGCTCCCCTGACATTAGTGTCCCGCTCCCTGACATTAGTGTCC